>JAHREE010000290.1:906463-936688 GCA_033628505.1 Tringa tobata
ACAGCACATCCTCTGAGCAAAATGCAACTACACTCAGGAAGTCTGAAAAGAAAAATAACTTATATTATGCCTTTTAAATGTTTCTTCATGATGGATAAAGATGGCCTAGAACAGTATTTGTCAGACGCTTTCTCTCCTCCCCCCCCTTTTTTTAAGTGCTAGAAATCAACTCTTGTCCATCACAGAAGATTTCCACGACTTGCAGGACTAGAGGAATTATCACATGGCTTCGCTTACCCATTTGCCAGCCTGTTGGGTTAAGAGGAAGTGATAGGGCTATTAAATCACAGTGTGTACAAATCTATGTGTTTTGAAAAAAAGACAGAAAGGCAAAAAAGAGCTGAAGTAAAGGGAGTAAATGGAAAAGGAGGAATGCAAGGGAGCAAAGTGTGGGGCAATGTAGAGTCCTAAGGACAGCAACAGAAATGTGATCAGGAGTCTGAGAAGAAAATGAAAGCAATTATGGAACTGAGAGAAACAAGAAGAAAACACAAGAACCAATCAAAACAATGTAGGAGAGGGCAAGTAAACAGGAAAATGGCAGAGGCAAGGGCAGGAGAACAAAAGGAGTCAGCACAGAGACTGTGAGGAAAGAACAATGTCAGAAAAAGGTTAGGCTAAAAGTTGACAGAAACGCAAGAGGAGGGTATCTAGGAACTCAAATACCACTTTCATTGCAGATGCAGGGTATAAAACGTAGGGAAGTTTAAATCAGTTTAAGAACTTGGGTCACTTTACATTTAAAAGAGAAAAAAGACTTGCTCCCTTTTCCAAGTTGCTAAATTTGATCAAGAAGCAGGTCTTATCTGTGGTATTTTACACCTTGGAAGCTGAAAGTGTTTCCCACTGGAGATAACAGAATCAAGCTGCAGTGTGTTTAAGGTCACAGTCTAAAGAAACTTAGAGTTCTGTTGCTCATGATGTGTCTTTTCTTCAGAGGTACAGGACTTCTGGCACACCTTGTTGTTCCTAATGACTGTGAACCTGGCCCTGCAGCAGAGTAAGCATTTCTATTACAACATTAAGCACTTTAGCTCTCTTTAGCTTCAGTTAGAATTAGGACAAGAAGCACCTGGCTTGATCAGTCCCTAAAATTCATCTGCAAAATTGTAAACACCTTTTTTCTTTTTTTTCAAGAGACTTCAGGAAACACACGTACGACCAAATTCTGCCCTCCTTTGCACTGATGCAAATCTGGATATGCACACTGATGAACACAGAGCCCCCCCACGTTCATTTGAGTGTGGCTGAAGGGGAAATCTGGACCACAGCTACTTTGTATGGAGGCAAAATGAAAGCAACCACAGCTTTCCCCAGCTTGACAATACTCTGTTTTGTAGGATGTTCTGAAACACCTAGAATAGCTACCACCCACTCAAAAACAAGAAAGTAAACTCATAACAAAAATGAAACTGCTATTTTGAGGCACCTCTTTACGTAGGCTCAGTTCAGGCCAACAGCTCAGTACCTAAATTTCATCTCTGAATTGAACGCTGTATGAGGGATACAAGTAGTTAGAAAACACAATCCTCTTTTTTTTTTTTGTTTCCTGTTGGGGAAAGGTTTGATAAAATATTAGCAAAAAAGAGCAAACGTAGTCGTCTGATGTTAATTTTCAGAGTCAGTCCTTGGAATCTAAATATCTTGTTAGAAACATGCCTTTCTCATACGTCTTTGACTCTCAAATCAACACCAGTTCAGATATCAGTGACAAAAACATCATAAACTATACAGACAGCAGTTCCTATTATTAAAGAGGCCCTACTCTTCCTGCTGCTAAATGCTATTTTTAGTTGCTTATGCCTAACCATTCAATTAATCATTCATGCCTAAGTCTTCTTTTTATGTCAAGAACCTACTTAAAGCAGGTTTTGTTTGTTTTATTAACTGTGCTGCTTTAATTGAATGCTATTTCCCAGAAGATTCTTCAGGGGGAAATTATGGGGTTTGTTTACATTTCTTGGTTTTAAGAACAACATTTAGCATCTCTTTTGCCTCAGTGCTCTTAAGCAGAGCTAAGAAATTTAGCAAAGCATGGCAGAGGTGTACTTTGGGTTGCTCTTGTAATACAGACACCTCTGTGGTATCAGGCACTAAATCCCAATGCTGTGTTCTCAGCAAAACCTCTGTCTTCCTACACTTTGTCACAATTTGACTTGTAAAATGAAGGAAAAAATAACCAAACAATGGCTTTATCTTTGCTGCAGCCATTCTCCTGTGTGCCACTTGATTACACATACTTGAAGCAGTATGAAAATGCTACTAGATGTGACCCCTAACAATATAGCCGTGATGTTACAGCACGGTGGGTTGCACCAGTTAAAGTGACAAAACTCACTTTTTCACTAATTTAGCTTCTCCTACAGGCATTGCAGCTCATCCAAATTTGCATGCTACTACGACGCTAGCCATAGCTAAGCAAGCCACTTCAAAATTAAGTCAGATACGGGTGCACCCTCAACCAGAAAGAGAGGCTGCTGGAGCCAAAGGGAGCATAGAGGCAGCAGTGAGGAGGAGGGAAGAAGCTAACAACCAGTTTTGGGGCAGGGAGGGAAAGGGAGAAGAGGGAATGTCCAAGAAGTGGATGATCTGAGTTAGAGGAATGGTTAGATGCTGTGGGGAAGAGACAGCAGAGGCAACTAGAGATACAGGGATGTGTTATGCAAGCAACTGACAGAGGCTGCAATAGGGAACAGAGCCAAAACTGTCTACAACTAAGAGAAAACATTCCCCTGCAGAAGCTGGGGTGTAACTCAGGAGTACAGTCCTCGCATTACCCCAGCAGCAGAAAACAGCTGTACAGCTTGTCTGTGTCTCATCCCCTTCTGACATCTGATCTACATACCATGTACTACTGCCACCACTGATGGCATGCCATTAGCACTGAGAGGTCAAAGACCTTGTATCCTGGATCAAAATTCCCAGACCTTCCTGATACTGTTGAAATTTAATTTTTTTTTAAACTCAACACAGAACACTATCAACTTTCTCCTTCTTTGCCTTTTCAAGATAGGAAAGTACATCACAGAACTGCAATAAAAGAGCTCTAACTGTACTGAAGTTATAAAATCAAGCCCTCAAATGTTTGACAATGGAAAAATGAAAATTGTCTTTTTAACCTCTGTTCAGCTCCTTGATTGTAGGCATTTGGATATATTATGCAATTATACTATTACATGCAAATCTTTTCCAGTGACCCCTGTCTCATCTAGAAACCTGGATATGTTCTACTTCAGGAAACATATCAGGGTGATGAAATGACAGAAATACTGTGCAAAGAATCCCCACTTGAATATTTTTGAAACCTGGAAGCTGTGAATTAAATATGTATTTGGAGGCAACAAGCCGATGAATTGACAGGTAGCCTGAAAGACACACTCGAAAACTAGATGCTAACCCCATCTCTGCCATAAAGTTACTCTGTGACATCACGCAAGTTACGAAACTTATTACTACTAGTTTCTAAGTATACGTCCTCACTTTCTCAGTTTCCAAAATCTGCTGATGTGCTGAATGCTCACAGTCAGAACTGGAACCAACTGCTGATGTTTCCTGAATATATAATGGAAAAAATTCTTGAATACTGTAGGAAAGCAGAAGTTCAATCTCTCAATGTTTTAAACACAACTTTTTTGCAATAATAGCACATACGTACCATAGTATGTATTTGCTAACACCAAAAATAAAATAATAAGGTTAAGAACGTCAGTGCAACCCCTTGAGGTAGATGAAAGTGGCCATGAAACGTGTTTCCCTTGCTCTAACCCAGGCAAGCCATGACTGCCTTTATCTCATAACAGGTGTGAATCCAAGCCCATTTAAGCCAAAAGAGGTCTGGCTAGCAAGGCTCAGCTAGAGCCAATGGCTTAAATCAAGCACAGACAAGACTGAAAGGTTTTATTTTCTTCCCTGCATATAAACACATGGAACTTCTGATACCACAGCAGTACTTTTTAACATTCAAGAAGTAGAAACTGCATGTTGTCAGTGCATTACTATTTTTTCCAATAAGCTTACCCAAATCTATAAGGTCATGCCTAAGAAAGTTGAGAAAAATCAGAAATGGTTTTAAGCAAAAGCAAAACAAAAAGCTGACAAAATATTTGGGGGTGGTCCTTAAAATATTGTGTTAACTTTTAAAAAAATAAGCAAACCAGCAGCTCAAGTAGTTTTGAACCTCACAAGCTTGTTTCCCATTTACAAGAAGAGCAGGAGCAATGAGTTGGTCACACAGTGGGGAATCAGCATTTGGTGGACAGAACACAGCAACCAGCTCTTGGACTACAAGAAAACTAGTCCCTTTCCCCACCATTTTCACCAACACCTCATACCTTTGCTGATTTGGTATTTAGTTCTCAAAAATTTGTCATTCACATCCCAGTTTGAAATTTTGGCAACATGTTTACAAACCATGAAGGCATCTGGGAAGTTACATGCGTGGTAAGGCAAAGTGCCCAAAGAGTTAGAACATGCATCAATCAGTCATTAAAAAAAAAACAAAACATCCCCAGTTACTGACCTCTGAACTTCTTTGGAGGATTAGCAAGGTCACCTGCCTCTGGCTGAACCACACACCGGTCATCCACTAACCTAGAAAAACAAATGTCATTACACTTACCAAAACATGCATTTGACATCAGTGTATATAAATGCAGAGCCACACCTGTCACACCATAGATACAGAAGCTTACATATTTCTCCAATTTAATTAAAAAAATACCTTAGAAACTATTATTCAGTGACTAAGCATAACCAAAAAAAAGAGAAAACTCTACATTATCCTTCAAGTAAGAGGATTTCTTCTATTGCACTAAATTGTGGCCTATGTTCAGATCCCACTTCATTTAAGTCCTGTTGAAGTCCTTTTGTTACACCATGTACATTGATGTTCCGTGTAAAAGTCCTGTTTTCTTTCATTACAGCCCACTAACCCTAAATGAGAAACAGTCTGTTTTTCTGCAGCTGTCAGATTTTCACAGCCAGTACCCTAGGGCATAATCAAAAATTCATCAAAATCAACAGACTCTGAGCCACTTAAATGAGCCCTGGAAAAAGACGTCAAAGAAAAACGTGGGGAAGGCACACTTGTATCTGATATGACAAAGGACATTAAAAGCACTGCAGGTTACCTTGGCCCTACACTCGCAAGCTTGTCCCGTGCTTGCAGACTCCTGCATCCCCACTGAGGACTTCTAAGAGAATGCCCTTTTAGAGGCCTTTAAGAGAAGCCTTCATGTGGGTACAAGAGTATACGTGGACCTGCTTACACAATCAGGACATGCAGGTGGGTTTCTCCAGGGACCTGCTGTTTCATAACACTTTTATCTAGAATTTGAATCTGGAACTCGATAAAGCATCTTAGATTCTAGTCTTTAAAAATTATGCTACTCCCCTTCCCCATTTCCAACCATTTTTCTCTGTGGAGGTATATGGAATTAAAATTCAGCTCCAATCAAAACTCACGTGAGCACATTTTCCTTCACTAAAATGAGTAAGCATTTATTTAATACACAGCAGAAAATCTAAATAACCAAATTTATTTCTCACAATATTTTAGAAGTTAAATAAATAATAAAATTTAAAAATATAAATTGTTAATCTTATCACAGAACTTCCTAAACATAAATTCAGCTTCCTTTCAGGAAGCATCCTGTAAATAATCTGCCCATTTCAAACAATTATTCAGGAAAATCATGTTTAAGGACACGCTACTGCCCTGCCACTTCACAACCACAGTCTTAGCAGCATATTCTATGCCAGAAAAAGCACAATTTGGCTGCAGCCAAATTACATAATAGATTCATTCAGTTTTCACTCCAGTTGCTGGTGGCTTTGCATCTAGTCCCATGCGCCGCCAGACCAATCCCGCAGCATGCCCATGAACTTTCTACCTCTAGCAAGCTGACTGCTGACAAGCTGCTCACTCTGGTTGCAGCTCCCAGAGAGAGAAGGAAAAACAATAAAGAATTTTGGAAGTCAGCAGCTTGGATCTCATAACATACTTGGATGCAAATGTGAGGTGTCAGTGAGGAAGGAGAACTCAAGTAACAGTTCCAGGAGCAGGCAGGGGACCTGCCATGGCCTTCTAGAGATGTGTTTTTCACAGTCTAGGTTAGGCCAAGCTTAGCAAGAACAAAGTGAAGTTTGAAAAGCAGGAGTTAGGACAAATCAGTCCTGCAAGATGCCCTCTGTCTATGATCTAATGGGCCCCAGCTTCCTATAAACAGGACCTAAAACCTGGAGTCACAGAAGAAACAGGGCCTGAAGGACTACCTTGACAGAAGCTTTGCCAAAGGATTTTAATGCCAAATTTAAAAAGTTGCAGCCACAACTGGAATACTGCATCCAGTTCTGGGCTCCCCAGTTCAAGAGAGACAGGGAACTGCTGGAGAGAGTCCAGCGTAGGGCAACAGAGATGATGGAGGGATTGGAGCATCTCCCTGATGAGGAAAGGCTGAGAGAGCTGGGGCTCTTTAGCCTGGAGAAGAGAAGGCTGAGGGGAGACCTTATTAATGCTTCCAAGTTCTTAAAGGGTGGGTTGAAGGAGGATGGAGCCAGACTCTTTTCAGTGGTTCCCAGTGACAGGGCGAGGGGCAATGGGCACAAGCTGGAACATGGGAAGCTCCACTCCAATCTGAGGAAGAACTTCTTTGGGGTGAGGGTGGCAGAGCCCTGGAAGAGGCTGCCCAGGGAGGGTGTGGAGTCCCCTTCTCTGGAGATCTTCAAGCCCCACCTGGATGCCGTCCTGAGTGATGTGCTCTGGGCAACCCTGCTTTGGCAGGGGGGTTGGACTGGATGATCTCTAGAAGGTCCCTTCCAACTCCAATAATTCCGTGATTCCAAGAAGTAGTCCCCCCTCAACAAAATCCCTCAAACGTTTTCCAAATGAACCTGTAAGGTTTGACCCTTAAACACTGTCAGGATGGAGGACAGTACACTGGAAGCTGAGCGTAATTCAGAAGGAACATCTCGTGTTCCTTGGTGACAACTTGTGCACCCTCGTGACAACTATAACTGCGGATGAAATGCAGAACTCCCAACATGGTGCCACATCACATAACAAAAGCCATATAGAAAACAAGCTGCTGATGCTTAGAAAAAACAAACAAGGTCCTGCACACTGAGACAGTTAGCTGCAGTGTTCAAACATATTAGACTTCCAAGGCTCAGAAAACAGACATTAAACAATTAATATCAATCACTTTCATTTAAGCATTCTCTAAAGGCACAAAGACAAGGATGAGAAATGAGTTCTGCAGTCATTAGAAACCAAAGACATCAGGCAAGACAAAAGAGAAAGAAACTGCTGCTACTTCCATCCTATAGTCACGAAATAACAGCACAGGAAGATTAATTGACATGTGGCAGGACAGTGGCATGACAAACCAGAAACATCATCTTCAGAGCCCTTGCTCTCTACCTCAGCTTCTGACACCTTTGTTTCTTACAAAGTATCTTACAACACAGGACAAAAACCTGAAAAAAGTATTGCTTTGTCAATATAGCAGTCTTCCAATAATTTAATCCCCAAAATTTCCAAACAATGACATCCATCCTGTATTCCAGCAGTATGTCCGTCAAAGAGTTCAGCAGCTACTTGTTGACTGTGGAGGTGCATGTTATTGGTGCTGTAGTGAGAGCCCAGTGGCACACTGCACATGATGCAAGACTTCAGCCTGGCCTGTAGACTGGAACAGAAGAGGCTCCTCAAACACAGACCACTTCCTCTGATGCACAATTCATAATATTCAAATCTCACTTCTTATACCGAGCTAAAAGGCAACTATTGGGTTTGTTACTGAAGCCCGCTAGGTCGCTGTGTTAAGCAACCAGTAATTCCTCAGCTGTGTAACCGGCAAATGATCCATTTGAGATGCATGAAACTGAGAAACAGGTTTGTCTACAAAAGGTCCTGGGCACCTGCAGCTTTTGTCAGACCACAGCACACCACATTAATATGCTCTTAATAGATCACTCCCTGGTTTGCACAGGAGGCTGAAGTGCACCAGAGCAGACTTTGCTAATAAAGGCAGAATCTACTACATTATACCATCAAATTTACTAGTTATTTAAATACTGAGCTAAGTTATTATGCTAATATTCAAGCCACCCTATCATCAAAGGAGCTTTGGCAAACCTCAAAGGGTGTAATTCTTCAGCTGGACTGCAAAAAGACAATACGGCTTTGTGCCCTCCGTTGTCATTCAGTATCTGCCAGATACAACATGGACTGTGTTTCAGTTTTTCATACATTGGCGTCATATAAACAACAAAGGAGTTCCCTGCATGTGTATGATATGATTTTTATTTGTGCAAGTTCTTCCCTGAACACAATAAATATCTGTTTTATGCACAATGCCTCCAAGTAATTGTTGCACTGCTGTAGTAATTAAGTTGTACAGTAGTTCACTGGTGCCTAAAATAAATCATCACAGAAGTCAAAATAATAATTATGGCCCTGGACTTTATGCATAGCCCTTTGTATTCAGTAATTACAGAATTAGGGTCTGAAAGTAACAACATTTATGGGATTGCTTGTCTTCGATGCCCAACCATTCTCCCTCTAAGGCCAGTGAAAGTTTTTTCCATTTGCTGCAGGGGAAGCAAGGGCAGTTCCTCACCATGCCACCACATGCAGCCAACCTCACAGACTAGCAGGTATTTAAGACATTAAGACCTCACACTGCAGTGTACGAAACCACATTAAAGAAGAATTGAAACTATCTAAAGCAGTGCCTAGGAGTTAAGGTGTGCTTCTCAGCAGAGGCAGAGGAGAAAAGCAAAGGCAGCTCTCAGCTCTCTGTTAGCATTAGCCAGGAGAGTGCTCCGAATCACGTCAAGCCAAAGCATGAACCCGTACAGTCCTACACTGATCTTCCTCTCCCTTCATTTCCCCACATCACTTGGTGGGGTTAAATCTGTCCTTTCTCACCACAAGGAAAGCCAAACATGTGTAGAAGCATTTGATGTAGTAATATCTCGCAGCAGTGAACTCCATATATAAGGCGGCACATATGCAAACATGTTTATAAACAGTTTCAAATACAGTGCCTTTCATTTTTGTTGTTTCAGCAACAAAAGGACCAGATCAACTTCTCCCATTAGTATTCATCATTTCTATTCAGAATTTGCCTTCAAAGTTCTCACACAGCTTCTAGTATTGCTCCGCTCCCTGGACACTGGGCAGAAGCAGGGAAACAATCACTTGGGGTAATTCCCACTAAATCTTTCTACCAGGTAGAACAGCAGCCTTAGAAGGGACTTTCACTGAAAGGAAAAACAGAATAAGCATGTGAAGAACCAGTGGAGATTCACTGTGTATTTGGGCAAAAAGGAGGAAGGACGCATGGATGGGAGGAGCAGGACTAAGAGGTAGCAATATAACCGATAAGGCCGGTATCTTGGCAGAGAAGACTAATGATACCTGGGTTTACAGGTATGAATCATATATGTTGGATGATTCTTCATGTCCTACAAGCTTCTCTGATTACCTAACACAGGCTAAAGGAAAATACATCAAAGGTTTCTAGGAACTTGCAGGTGTGGTGCGAAGGTCAAGGAATAGCTGGAGTTATTTGCTACTGAGATATGGTCACATTCTGGAAGAACAAAAACCAATGCAAGAAAAAATAGACAAAGAATGATGACGAATTTAATTAATTTTAGGGCTCTTTTACAACATAAGCACAACATAAGGTGCTTTGTAGATTGTCCAAAAAAGCAGTCACATACTATTAATTTATCCTAGCTTTGTGCCTTCAATTTAAAAAAATATGATCCTGAAGTGTATTTTGTCTCTTCCTGTCAACAGAGGCATCCACTTTTCAGAGCAAACATTATTAAGCAAAATACCAAAACCACACACACAAGACAAAACATACTAGCACACGCTCTCACATACATGCATGTGTTTCCATAACTTGTTAAAAAACACACTGATGTCTAACTATTATAATACATAGGGATGTGCAGAACTCAGCTTGGTGCTCTTTACACACATGTATTTTACAGTATTTACAGTATTTTATTCTTGGATTGAAGACATTGCCTTGCTCAGTTGCTCAGCTTTTACTGTCTTCATGGTATCATCATTTCACTGATTTTCTGAGGAGCATAAGGCCTGACAGCAGCAGGAAGAAGGTGCAACATTGACAACAGACATCAGCAAGAGGAGCTGGACATTTTAATTGCCAGTGGAGCCAAGCAATATCAACATCAGTTCACAAGTCATGACGAGGTTCCCTCCCAAAGACACGTAACCTCATGTAAAATCCAGTTGTAGTGTCGTGAGCAAAGTTCCAGCCCTCAAAACCTCTCTTCCTTTGCTCCCCAGATGTCCCTTCACATACAAAACCTTCTTACCAGTAACAGTCATCCAGAGCACCTTCCACCCAACACATTTCTCCCATTCCTAACTGCAGCGCCCACATAGAAAGCCTCTCCCATGCTCCACACATCCCAGCACACAGTTACCACTCAGGAAGAGAGGTGCTAGTCCTACCACTAAGAAGCCAACCAATAACGAACAATAGGATTATATTTTGCTGCCCTGGAAATCAAGCATCAAATACCTAAGTGCCAAAACAATCAGGTCCACCCAGTTCTTCTCCAAGTCCACCCACTTTTCATTTCATTGAGCCTCTTTATCAGGCATCTAGGTCAGCCCACTTCTTTCTTGCTTCAAGCAGTCTCCTGCCAAAATCTTCAGTCATTGTACCTCACCCTTCCCAAAACGTGAGTTCATACTCCTTTTTTGACTACCAGTCCCCATTCAAATGATTTACAGCTCTATGATTTAGCTCCACTGTATGAAATTTGTCCTTCTTCCTGTCTCCTTCCTTTTCAAAGCCTAATTTTTAATCATCATCTTTTCACATCCGCAATTCTTCAGGGTCTCCTACATTAACCCCAGCTTGCACAGAAAACAGAAAAGATCTTCCTTGCACTTACACAGCAGGACTGTTAAGACTCTGTACCATTTAGGAAGATTCTTCATTAAAAACCTTTTTTGATAAACAGGAGGACTGCGGTACACAATATTTAAAGAACTGCACTACATGCCAGTGAGGTGCAGCAGCACAGAAGGAGACTGGAAAGTCTGGCTGCTGCCTGCCTCAAACTTTAGCAAATTTACCCTTCCCTTTCTGAACAAATTTTAACTGCTACAAACACTAGGCTTAAGACAAGGTTGAAAGAAGCTATTCAATGGATTCCGCTAGTCTGGGAAAAAAAAACTTCTGTGCATCTAAAATACTCCAAACCTCAAATTTCACCATAAATCATCCTCCAGTGTAAAAGAAGAATGTGGGTGCATTTTCTATCTCAGCCACACAGATGAGGAACACCGAGCCATTCTCACTATGCTGAAAAACTCTTGCATAGGTCACTTCGAGTTGTATTATCAAATACCAAGGAAACAGAAGGGCAGAAAGCAAGATACCAAGCGTATACTGGGAAACGAAACAACAGCATGCAAGCAGGCAGCTCCACAGTTACACTAATAATCAGCCCTAAAGGTTTTTTCCTTATCTGATAGTGTATGTATATTATTGTAACCATACCTGCAGGCTTGCATGTCTGAGGTAGGGGGGGAGCAGAAGTTTTGGCCGTTCAATTAAGTAATCCAGCAATAAATCCTGAATGTCACTTTGTTATTCTTTTGTATTGCATTATATCCAGTCATGCTTTTAGCTTGTAAAAGCTTCACCGACCTGTTCAAGTACAATTTGTTTATCCATTTTACAGTTACAGTTACATTTAAAACATTGTGCAAATGAAAATAAATTATAAGAATAGTGGCAAAATACATTATTACAATAGAATAAAGACTTATTTGGAGATTACAGTAGAGGGGAGAAAACATGATTTAGTCTCAATTTTGCAATTTTCTTGGCCTGTATAATAGACAAGTCATTTATACACAGGGAAAATGGTACTGAACTTCGCTTGTGCATATTAATTTTTGCCAAGTAAATAAACATTCACACAGCATTTCAAGATGCTCACATCAATACAACATGCATTAAGTCACTTTTCAGTGGTGTCAAGCATACCTATCTTCTGCTCTCAAAAGGGGACTTGGGAATGGGCAATGGGAATCCCACCCCACCCAGCTCATTCCCCAGACACACAAACTCCTGTTACACTTCTCCAAAATGCTGGTGCTCGGCTCCCCGGCGCGTTTTGGCTTCAGTCTGTCTCAGTACCTTTGAAAAACAAATTACATTCCCATAAAACCAAGAAAATATCTCGTTTCTTCCTTTTTTTCCTTTTTTTTCTCTTTTTTTAAATCTGAAAAGTAAACCTCATCTCATACAAGGATGTTGTGATAGCCTAATGGCATCCGATAGAAGAAAATCTTGCACAGGAAAATAAATTCTTATGGATGAAATTAGTATTGAGACATTCTTTCAGAGCTAAGAAATGGAAAGGATAAAATGAGTATTAGGAAAGCTTTCTGAAAGCAGTAGTGGCTTGCAGAACATAGACCACTAACAATATGCATCACCTGGAAGATCAGACAATTTTTCCATTACTAACATTTTCTTTCTTGGGTGAAATCCTGGCTCTCCTGAGAGAGGAGAGAAATCTCTCTCGATTAGCCAAGATAATTTGGCAAAATTTCCACTAATGTCTCTGAGTCCAAGGTTTAACCCCAATGACCCTACCTTCCCTGAAGAGTACTTGGGGGTGAAGGTGCTGGTTAAGTATGAAGTGGTGGCAGCACCCAGTGCCCAGCTACACCAAAGACTCTTCAAATGGAGAGAACCCACCACCAGCAGCAAGCTCACCACTGCCAAACCAATGTCGCCTGGAGACAGGGTGGAACATGGCATTCTAGTGGCTGCAGTTCAGCCAAGTAAGCACAAAGTACCTAGCTCAAATCCATCACCTGAGATCCTTTTTCACTCAAGACTGAGACAGGCACCTCCAGAGCGCAGTACAACCTACTCTAGGACAGATGCGTAAAATAGAAGGATGAAACATCCTCTGGACATGGCCTTCCTCTCTCCCTTGTCTATTTCTTACTTGTGTAACTTTGAGATGACTGTGCTTTGGAAAAACACATGAAGTGAGACCCTCAACAATCTCAGGATGCAGGTATTAGGATTCTGCAAGGTTTTCCTCCTAGCTCAACTTCAACGCCTGGCAATTTTTCTTGTGCCTGGCTGAGACGCAAATAAGAAACCCAAGGTGGAGCTGGTTGAAATATTCCTCCTGCCCCCATCCACCTTCCTTCTGTGCACTCCTCAGCAAAACAAGACTGCTAACACTGCACTCTTGAAGGTGCACACTCACTGCCAGGTTGCCAACAACCAGAGAAAAATATTATGTTAAAGTGTCTGCACACAGGGTACAAAGAGTACGTATCTCTTGAAGTTTGCAAAGTCCTTTTTTTTTTTTTAAAAAAAAAAAAAGAAATAGCCAGCATGACCCACAAGTATACATTCAAGGTTCAAGGGTGAGGATCTTTACGGTGGCACAAAAGAGAAAAACCTTCCATTTCAATTAAGCTCACTCAACTATTGCTCAAGAACACAGTTGTGAAGGACCTTTTTAACTAATTGCACACAAAATGAAGAAGATAAAGAAAGGTGTAATGATTATTACAATTTTGTTAAAACTGGAAAATTTATCATTTCAAGACAAGACTTTAAAAAGTGGGGTGTTGTAGAAGTGGACATATGTATTAAAGTATTGTAGTTCTTTGCGCATATTATTATACATTAAAATCCAAAAATATCATCTGCTCATCAGCTGTTGAGCAGTCTATTTGAAGTACTATCCCACATACAGTACTCAGCTGAGACTGTTCTTCAGGGCAGAGGCCACATACCACAAATGTCCATGATATTCTCCAAATACTCCCTTTATTTCAGGAGCATCTGAGGTTTCCTTCATCAAAGTTTTTAAGTACATTCTAACTTCTACAGCTCTTTGGCTTAATCCTTACTTCAACTAGTTACATTTTGTACAGAAATACTGTGACAAGTCCAGGATTTGCCCCAACATAAACACAATGCTTACTTAGAAGTAAATCAGAAAATCAAGATTAAACACATAAGTTCAACTCCACAGCTACCCATAGCAGGTCTGCCGCTCATCTCTCCTAATGTAAAAAACAATGGATGAGGTAGAATTACTAGATGTATTGACATAACATGCATTGGAAACACTGACACTGTGACTGCTGCTAACTAAAAATGGGATTTTCAGGACTATGCAAGCCTGCATCTTTACATGAATTTTAGACATGTAGTTCACTAACCAGTCCCTATCAGACTGGTCCATAGTGACTTCAGAGCAGACACACAGAACTCGTTGCAGGGTCACCTATCCAGCTAGAGACAGCAAAGCAGAACTAGCAGTGGAGAGAAAATAATCACAATCAAAAGAAGTTCTACATTCAGCTTGCACCAGAAGGATATATGCTTTTTGCCCAGCTTTGTGCAGCTACATTGCAAATATTTGTGAACATCCGCTTGAAAGGATTGTTTTGAAGAACTGTGTGCTAATGAAAGAAATCGGAAAGGCTGAATTTGCCACTGTTAACGAAAACAAAGAGAAAGGCTTAGCCAGAAATACTGTTGAGAAATACCAATATCTGTCCAGTGATCAAAAAAGTGACTTCATCACCAAAAATGGTAATGAATGCATTCACACCTACACGTCAAAACAGCAACACTTACTCTATAAAGGAAGCATAAGCAAAAGTACAGAATTAAGAAACTTATATTTGGCTGAAATAGCACAAGGTAAAATATTGTTGTTGAAGTAGACAAACCAGCCTCAAATGCTACTGTAAGGTCTCTAATGAACCTTAATTTCTAGGACAATAACATACATATATATATAGAGAGAGAGACAAACACATACATACACAAATACATACATACACAAATTATCAATCCTGCAAACATGACTTGAAATCTAGATCCTGGAAATCAAACCAAGTTCTTTCTCCATTTTGTAACATAAACAGTAATAATCTGGCAGACCAATTGAAGCCACATTATATAAAAATGTACGTGGAAAATATTTCTTAATCAAAATGCTGACATTTTACACATTTTGTAGTGTTTATTTCACACAGCAATGGCAAATCTTATGTGCCTAACTTTTTGCTAAAGTTAAAAATAATTTCCCTCCTTTAGATAGTACAGATACTGAAATAGTCTAAATTACAAACTTTGTTATAGTTCAGGATACTGAATGAAGAAAGGACCTGCCTCATTTCAGAGGCCTTCAAACAGTGACAAGCCCTGAGCCAGCGTGAACATGTGTAATTGCACTGAAGTCAGTCAAAAAGCACTTTGCAACAGCGACTAAGCATCTGACCCAGTGCTTTTTATATTCTTTCTTTAGCGTACCTCCATTTAGCTGCCCCAGCAGCAGGACTTGGGTCCCCACCAGCCGTGGCCCCCTTCCCCATGGCATGCTGTGTCCTGGCACCAAGGACAATCCGAGGCATTACACCTGGAACATGAACGTTCCCCAACTGCCCTCCTGCTCCTGCAGCGCTCTGGTAGCACAGCGCGGGTTGGGTTTGCGTTCGGGGAAAAGGAGGCAGCGGGTTTAACAGCATAACCACCATCAAGCTCATACATTCAGCTCCAAAAATCCTGCTGCTGGTCTCAGCGTGCACTTCCACCGCCGGGGACCATGACTTGGTTTGCAGGAATTCACTGAATGAGCTCTGCTCACCCTTTGATACATGTCCAGCTCTCGTTGATGGTAATGAGAATTATACACAGTTATTAAAGGATAAGAGAGCACTTCACATCAACACATGTTCCAATTCTCTCAACAAAATATTTTTTTTATTTTCATTTTGCAATGATAAATGTTTACACATTTTTGCAGCTGGGCCAGGTATTTTTGCATATTCTCTTTGCTCTTCTGCTGCTTCTGCAGCAAAGAAGCAAAAAAAAAAAAAAATCAAAACAAAAACCAGCTGAAAAATTACAGTGACACTATTTACTTGTTTTTAAAATAAGCAGGGCCAGTTTCCTACTGGGACAGATCATTTTAGGAGCTGTTCCAGATTCTCTCAGAGCTGCTTTCCCAGTAGCTGAGAGCAGCTCCCAGAGCCTTTTGCCACACCTGCACCCAACCTGTACGCACTCGCTTAAGGCAGTTACACCTACCAGCACCAAGAAGCAACCTGAAGAGGAAATGCTTGGGAACACTCCTTCCATGGGGGAAGGAATTAGGAAGCAAAAGAGCCAAGAAACAGCAGCCATAAGGAAGATGGCAAAACCAGTAGCTTCTGTGCAGGTCGAAGGGCATGAAGGTAAAGGTGGAAAAAAGCCAATGCATTGAAGTGCTACTTGTGGGAATCTCTCATAACTAGCATTTTAAAAGGTTAAGTGCTGCAATAAGCAGGTTTAAACCTCAAAACTGCTTCAGACCTTTCTCAAAGTGACCATGGTGCAGGCTGGCGTCCCCTCTGGTTTTAAGGCAGCGGGGCTAGACTCACAACCAGCAGAATTAACCTGCCCAAGAAGCCTCCCAGGGTCTGAGGCCAAGCAGCATGGCAAAACCCACGTGTGCCTCAGCAAACCTCAGCGCTCAAGCTAGGGTGGCAGCGTGCTCCAGGAGGAGCTGCCAGGAACCCTCTGGCCCGGTCCCTGCACAGGGTCTGAGGACAGCATTAGTGCCAACAGCACAGCAGGAAACAGTCTCAGCAGCTTGCTGGTACAGACCATGCCCTCCCTGCACCCCACAGCACACGTGAGTGTCTGTCTGCTCATTGATGCAGACACAGCAGAAAGCCTTTTGAAAATAGTCTCATCCTTGTCCAAGTGCTTCCGCTTGTGCTCTCAGTGCTGACAACGCTCCGCTGACCTGGGATGAGGGGGCTTCTTAATCACAATATAAATACCAGAGCAAGGACCCTGCTGAAGAGCGGGGAGTGCTGGCTCTGGGGCTGTGCTGTCAGCTCTCCAAATGTTATATCACCTACCAAGGTGTGTCTCAACAACCAGCCCTGTTACAAAGAAAGGGCCTTTTACACGAAGGCCCTCCAGTTCTGCAGCATTCTTTTCAGCTGAAGGAAATGCTTTCCACGTCTCCTGATACAGTTTATCCTGACACTGTAACAGAGGAAAAACGCCTGCGAATAATCGCTTTCTATTTGGAGAGCAGGAGTCCTTCGTCACTTACGTACACGTACTGGGAACTAACTGGCAGAGAAACAAAGAAATCACGGCTTCTAGAAAAGCCTACACTTCAGTGATACGGGAAGGGGAAGAATGGCATCCACTTCATTTCTCCTTTTTATAGAATCATAGAATCATAGAATCGTCTAGGTTGGAAGAGACCCTTGGGATCATCGAGTCCAACCATCTACCCTACTCTACAAAGTCCTCCCCTACACCATATCCTTCAGCACAGTGCAGTGTCACTGTACACACACTTAACACTCATGTTACAATCCCTTAAAATCTGTGGGTTTTACAGATGCAAACTGTGCTTTACCTGGGGAAAAGGAGCGTGGTTCCTCCTTCTGGAGCAGTGAGTAGAAAGCACTGTTGTTCTCAAACACGACCCAGACACACACAAAGCACCTTCTCCCGCCTGTGCCCAAGCACGTATCTCACAAAGGAAAGGCAAATCCTCTTGAGGGTTACAACTAACTTGTGTTGCAAAAGTTTTTCAAGTCAAAGCAATTAACTCTAGAACAACTGTGATGGTAATACACATTTTATTCCAAATCTTGTGGTAGTTGGTATCTTTTCTACTGGCCTACTTCCTGATGCTGTATGAATATATATTTAAAAAAAAAAAAAACTTCTTCTTTCATTGAAGAGGAAAAGAGTGTGTGTTCCTTGCTGTCACCACTGCCCAGAAAAATGTAAATAAAGGCCTCCAGCTCTGAAAGCTCAAAAACCAGATGACCAAGAGAACGAATCCATGCATGATTACTTTTTTTAAAAATCTCACAATTTTTCAAACCCCTCTCTCCTGTTTGTGGGGTATCTGACTCATAACTTTCAGAAGCAAACAGGAAGCACTGCAGACATCTCCAAGTATTTCCTCTCTCCAACCCCCACCCCCCTTTGTGTTTTACTTAACTTGTGGACACTTTATTATCACATTTCCCATGTCAGCAAAGAAACAGCGCTGCTCTACACCAGCTCCAGCACACTGAAGGTATGCGAGACCTTGCCTTCCTTTGCCCAAATCAAAGGGAAAGGTTCTGTTCCTTCCCTGGGCAGGACAAAGTCAGGCTTTCAGGCAGCCTCCATCTCTGCCAGACGACTGCAAAGTCCCTCCCCACCGCGCTTCACCAGGACTGCAGGCTACAGAACCACCTCAGTAGCCCCTCATCAGCAGCAGGAGAGGGCTCCCTGGCCACTGTGCCCCCGGAAAGCCAGGCTCCCGGGGGCTGGCAGGGGCAGAAGCGAGCTGTTGGTGGGCCAAACGCTGGACGTGACTCTTCCCAGCGCCTCCCAACAGCGGGCACCAGCCTGAGTGGGAGAGGGAGCAGAGAAACAGGATGAAGAAGTGTTACAAGGTAATGTGCTGGGAAAGCTTTTTTACCTCACTCGGTTTATTACAGTGCTTCCTTTCATTGTATACAGGGGGGGACATGACCAAAAAAACATTTCCCCTTCTCCATTCACCACTGGGACCCGTCACAACATTGGGCAAGCAGCTGCTGAGCACTGGCTGGCAGGAGGACCTCGGGGTCAGTTTGAGCCAGCAATGGGCCCTTGTGGCCAAGAAGGCCAATGGCATCCTGGGGGGCATCAGGAGGAGTGTGACCAGCAGGTGGAGGGAGGTCATCCTGCCCCTCTGCTCTGCCCTGGGGAGGACCCATCTGGAGCACTGGGTCCACTTCTGGGCTCCCCAGTTCAAGACGGACAGGGAATTGCTGGAGAGGGCACAGAAGAGGGCTACAAAGATGATGAGGGGCCTGGAGCATCTCCCTTGCAAGGAGAGGCTGAGGGACTTGGGTCTTTTTAGTCTGGAGAAGAGAAAGCTGAGGGGGGATCTGATCAATGCTTATAAATACTTAAAGGGTGGGTGTCAGGAGGATGGGGCTGGTCTTTTTTCAGTGGTGCCCAGGGACAGGACAAGAGGAAATGGGCACAAAC
The DNA here is from genome assembly GCA_033628505.1 of Tringa tobata. NCBI lineage: Eukaryota > Metazoa > Chordata > Aves > Charadriiformes > Scolopacidae > Tringa > Tringa tobata. The sequence continues at coordinate 925,567 of JAHREE010000290.1, forward strand.
TTGAATATAAGAAGTTCCACCTAAACATGAGGAGGAAGTTCTTTACTTTGAAGATGGCAGAGCCCTGGAACAGGCTGCCGAGAGAGGTGGTGGAGTCTCCTTCTCTGGAGATATTCAAAACCCACCTGGACAAGTTCCTGTGCAACCTGCTCTGGGTGGACCTGCTCTAGCAGCGGGTTGGACTAGATGATCTCCAGAGTTCCCTTCCAACACCATGTGATTCTGTCAGCTCTTCTGCACTCAGAGCAAAGCCCTGACTACAACTTGCGAGGAATTGCTGGGACTTTTCTAGCTTGCCCTGTTACAAGCGGTTTTCAGCAACCACGGGTGCCCACCACCGCAACGAACAGGTTGGTGAGGAAGGGACAAAATCCAACATGTGAGAAAGGCAGGCAGTGGGACAGCACACCGACAGAGCTCCAAGGCCTTGGGAAGAGGAGAAGCACAAGGGGGCAGGAGTTCTGCACCTGCTGGAGTTGGGTGGGGGTGCGTAATATGAGGGGTGGCAGGAAAAAGGAAGGACCTGGTTTGAAGACCACCATGCAGCTACCACAAGGAACTGGAGCAAGGTGAAAGCATGGTGGGTTATGGAGTAAGTAGTCATCATTACTTGCTCCTGCGTGACCAGTTCTCAACCAGTGTGCTGGGGACCATGGCAGCTGCTACCCATTTCCCTCTTTGGAGATGTCAGCTCTCTCAGGCTACTCCTTTTTATTTTCTTAATGGAAAAAAATAAATAAATTGGATACATTTTAGTGGCCCTTCCCAGGAAGAACACGTTCCATTTTTCAGGGTACTTGGTGTATTCCAACTCCTTGTGCCAGTATATAGTCTTAAATGCAATTACAGGTGAGCCTGAGCTCCTGAGGTTTATAACCAGACTGCCCTGGTTCCCGTAGGGACTTTAACTGTAGCAGCACGGCTGCCTTGCTACTGCACAGTTTCCCTGCAAGAGAACCCTGACACACAAAAAAAAGCACACCAAAGTTCACATCTAGTTTCAAGTTAAACAAACTAATCGGTGTACACAACCCCCATGTAAGAAGTCCTGCTAAAGCCAATCTAATATTGTGCAACGATATTCAGCAGAGTAAAGCCATTCTAGCCTTTTCCTTATCACTCCGCAACCCTCTTGAACTGCTCTACCCATTAGCGCAAGAAGTGAACCCACCGCCTTAATTAAAAACCTGCTCATTGCCTTAGCTACAATTCCTTATTTGTTTGTGCACAGTAAATAATACGACTCAGCTATAAGCTGATCTGAGAAGATAATACGGCACCCCACCCAAAAATCAGCTCCATTTTTATCACCTTTCCAGACTTTATTACCTAACCAAAAAGCAAATTGACTATCTCTGTGGTGCAGCTTTGTGTATGGTTACACAGCTCTTTTTCCAAGTCAAACAGTACCACATTGTCTGGGATAATCTCATCTACTCACATAAACAATTAGTCTGCTATATTTTGATTAACACTTCCGTTTAAGAGGACATTGAGATGCTCCCGCCCAAGTGGCAGAAGGTCTGGCCATCTGCTAAGAGAGACATGCTGTTCTCAAGCTTTTTCTCTGATTGGAAATCATAGCTGCCAGCCTTGTCCCAAGTAGCTCTCCGATGCAGAACCCTCTATTTAATTTGGCAGGTGGAAATAAAACAGTATTGGTTTAGGTGATGCCTAACACTTGAGTTAGAAGACCCACAGATCACAACTTTCAACAAAAGGACTAAGTTGACCCAAATGCAGGAAAGAGCAAAAGTAAACATTGGGCTAGTTCCTTCGTGTTACAACCTTTCAGAGCCTGACTGTCTCTAAGCAACAGTCAACTCCGTTAGCACAAATCATCTACTAAATTGTTTAAGTATATGAACTCATATTGCATAGAGAGAGCTAAGAAGCGCTCACATAAACTGTTCTGGTGGTGAACAGTGATGTGCAATCACTGATAAAAGACAGCTTGCAGAGTAAATGTATATCCATAGCCTCAGTGGTTTGAAAAACTGTTCACCAAGTCAAAAGGCACGATTATCTCTGCTACCGCAGTTTACTTACATATAAATTATTCCCTCAATATAGTGCCCTAGATAAGACACCAGAAGATAACTGCTCTCCTGTGATCCATTAAGATATAAACAGATACTGGTTAAACCTAAATGGATAATCTTCCTTAGAAAAATGGAAATCAGAGGCAAAGATTTATTCCACTGCATGTATGTGGCTGCTTGCTACTCTCATGACTTAAAAAGGAGCACAAATTGTTCCTGCACCTCACAACGTGCAATTCATCTGGTTGGTCTGCAGCTTTGTGTTGGCAAATGCGTGAGCTGGAAGTGATTTTGAGCTTTCATTTCTTTTTTCTAATCCTCAATCTGAAGAGGTTTTAGAACATATTTTTTCCATATTTTAGCTTTCAAGTTTAATTTTTTTCTAGGAAATGAGCACTGAAAATAGCTATTTATTTGTATACAAAGCTCTGTGTTAATACAAAATAAAAGTTTGTATCTAACTTGTCATTCTGAAATTAGAAAAAAGTATCACAGCATTTATACTCAAAGTTGCACTTAAGCTCCCGCCAATTAACTTTGTAGAGATCTCGTTACCTCTGTCGAGCAGACTTTCAGCTGGGATTTGGATCGGATTCTCTGCTGACTTACTCCAGCAACTCAGAGCCCAGAAAACGCCTGACTGGCAAGGGCTCAATTCACCACCTGCAAGGGACGGCACAGATCTCCCACTTCCCCTCCTCTCAACACAGGGTAACAAAGCTGGCAGAAGTAAAGCACGACTTCCCAGCACTCTCCAGCAGTCTTCTCTGGCTAAGACCCATTTGAAAGCAGTTGAATCTGCTTCGGCAGATTTCTGCAGAAATCCAGACACACAGAAATTCATCTGGCCACTCGGGTGCCAGTTTAATGTGGGGGCACTAGCCTCCAAAAAGAAAATCCATCCTTTGCAGAAGACAAAGAGCCACTAGCCAGCTGGAGCAGTGTTGGAGTCCTGTCCATTGCTCCTCCTTGGAGAGTTCAGCGTTTACAGAAAGGATCTCATTTATGTCTATACCATTATAAAGAACCTGTCAGCACCTTCCAGTCCCTTCACATGCACTGTCTATCCCAAAAGATCTTACCTTCAACACAGGGACTGGGTAGTGCAGCAGTCATCAACCTCCTAAAATAAATCTGGGCAAAACCAGAGTATGTCCTCCTTCCTGCAAACTCACAGTTGGCATCCTGAGACTCAGACTCTTTCAATTTTTCAAGCTATTCTAGAAGCAGAAACTGCACATAATAAGATTGACTCTTCAGTAGCAACAGATAATCACTTGTTATCTACTGTTTGGTTTGTGTGACCCCCTACTGCTCAAATTTTGCCTTCAACATCCTCCCACCGACCATACAAACTGCAAGTGCTTTGGCAGAAGCACTGTCAGTGGTGCAAATTACACCCCGAAGGATGCCACTGACAGCACAAACTGCTCTTTCAGGATGCTGAAGTTCAGTCACAGGATAAAAAGGAGCTTCTTCTTCCTCTACAACTGGCACAGTTGATTAAATACTGGAAACAGGGAGCCATAGGGAACCACCTCAGGCTGCATAGCCCAGAGACCTGGATCAAACACCACACAGAGCAAGAGACCAACATACTTCACTGAATGCATAGGAAAACCACCCTCCCTCTTCTCTTGTTCAATGAAACCTACCTCATTTCAGAAGATTTCAGTCCCATTTTATATGCAGAAGGACTGAGAACTTGTGGAAGATATTTCAGGCCCAGCCTACAATACCGATCCATATTCCTTCTGGCTGCAAAAGTCAGCGAGAAAAAACTATGCCTGTTTTTTAGTAGAAATAACATGTCTTCATCAGTACTTAGAAAACAAGCACTCGGAACTGATCCCTGAAATGGCCATCACATAAAAACATCCTGTTCTTGAGCAAAACCAGCCAGAACAGAGAAATTCCAAAACTCCTTCAACAGGTAAGATTATCCCCCAACATCAATTCCCACAGCCAAGGTGCAGAGACCACTCTGACAGTATCTGAAGACACCTGAAGGCATTTCATCAATCAGGCAAGTCTGGGAATGCAGTATCTTTGGTATCCTCAGAGGACTGAACTGATCAGAAAGAACAGATGACAAAATATTTTCAGTCCTTCTGGGCTAAAAGGATAAGATGCCTCTAGTTCTTGTATCACCTCTTCTAAACCAAGATAATAGATTAAAAGCAGCTACTGAAAAAACATTTTCTTTCACTCCAGATTGCTCGAAATCTTCATTCTTTAATCTAAACGTGAACTTGGTCTTAGTCCACGCACTTGTCACTACAAACTAAACTATTATAACGTGTATCTCAAACTACATTAAAAAAGGAGACACAAAGTGCAATTGAGACTGAATTCTCCTTGATTCATTATGTCTCAGTCCCATCCAGTCAGTTCCTGGACTACATACGCTTTCCTGTAAAAATGTGTCCAAGAGATGTTCATGTTACCAAACAGGCTTGAACGAGCTTTTCCAGTCTAGTGTTTGATCTTCTGCACAGTCCACATCACCCCAGAATTTCTTTATAATAAAGAGAATTGCTTAATATTGAAACAAAATAACTTCTGGAGTATAATTCGTATTCTCATCCACTCCTGTTTTAAGTCCCTCAAAGGCAATGGGATAGAGTGCCCTAATTTCTTGAGTTTATAAAATAGTGCAGTTGAAGGTACGAGTCCATAACGATCCTTTCTACCACACTCACCAGACTACGGGCACACTGAGACAGTGCAACTTATATGGAATCCTACAGTCTCAGAGGCGTAGTGAAATATTTTGAATTTAAATTTTTCCTTTGATCCACAGATGGCTTACGCTTGTCTCTAAATCTACAAAAATCATTCAGCAAAGTCTCTTCTATTTCTAGGGCCCTTTGGTGCCTGACTTCAGAAGCATCAGGCAATTTTGTGCAGTTAAGTCATGACTACATTAATGGACAGCCATTACTACCAATTATCCAGCAGAAAAAAAACTTCAGCAACACACTCCATTGATGCCCCCACAAGACACTGTTGCACTGGGGCGCTCTCTTATCTATCTTGCAAACATCACATTTCCTGCACCATTTTCCACATCCTGCTTACACTTCACCAAATTATACTTTTTTCAAATCAGCTATCACTCTTGCAGCACCCCCAGTTTCAGCAGTTTGAAAGCCACGATACAATTTCTGAATTAATACAAACTCCCGTGTTCTATATCATTTCTAAACTCCAAGCTTGCACGATGTGACCAGAAATCCACTTGCCACCCTGAGGGGTTGCCACACTTTAAGATGATTGCAAGAGCCAATTATCTTCCCAAAGAAAGCTTTTGGCTGTTCTGAAGTCCATTCCAGGAACAATACTTTCTTCAAATGGAGGATTCAGGAGGTTTTGCAAGTTAGGGGGAGGAAAGAAAAAGTGAACTCCTTTCAGCAGTCATTCAGTGAAATATTCCTTTGATCTTCTGCCTAAGGCAATATCTGCAACTAGCCCCCAAAGAGTTCATTTGGGTGAAGTGCGAGGTCACCCTGCTGCTCCTAGATCTGTGAACACCTCTGAAAGCCCAGCCCTGTTAATTCCTTCAATCATGTGGCAAGCTATCCTCAAGAGGCCTCAGTGTAGTCTGTCCGGACTGTGTACTTATTTCTTAGATAAATTATCATGAAAATGTCTGAAATTTTAAGCATCAACAGGAGTTGTCCCCAGGTAGCTCATAAATTTTATCATACTTCATCACCTTCTAAACTCCCCTTTGTCTCCTCATACCCAGGTTTCCACACTTGGATAACTAGTTACTATGTTAATTAGAACTGATCTGAAAGATGATTTCTAAAGGCAAGTCTTTGCTGAGGCTCAAACTCAAAGCAATCCCAAGCTTTCCTCATCTATATTTTGTGGAAAACCAGATCAAAACCACAGAAAATACATTTTTTTACCATCCCTTTGACCCACCTTGCTGTTTGAGAGTGGGTATATTCCCTGAACGTTTCCCAAACTTGTGCAGACAGTTTTAATTGGTACCCATAAAAGGTTTCAGTTTCACCTGTAAATCACCATACAAAACATCCCCTAGGAAAGCTCTTTGCTTTGACTGCTTCTAATGCACTCAGTTCTTTTTTTTCAGATGGCATTCTTATTCTTGCTTTAATTCTATCTGCAAGGCTTCCCGTTCTTGTATTAGAAATCATATCAATTCTCTCTGGTCTCTTCTGAGACAAGAACACCAGTCACAAATTTCCATTTTGGAAGTCGCATCCATCTCATGACACCAGGTTATCATTAGTCACAAGCGATGATTTCAGTTCTGGAGACTTAAGGGCTGTTTCCACTATAAAGAAAAAGTTTGAGATGGTGTCGGGTATTCTCTTGATCATTTATTCAGAAAGAATTTATACATTCTTGTTTTCCTGGACACAGGAGAAACCAAACAGCATGAGTTTCTTTGATTACAGCTTTCAGAGAGAACAATGGTCAGTAGCACACCCTCATTTTTATTTTCTGTGGGTCAATGTGGCAGGTTTTCTCTGCTTATGACTGAGCTTTTGTCCTACGTTCTCTGTACTCCTACTCACTTAGGCCTGTATATCTAGCCCTGCCAATGCTGAATTTCTTTCTAAGAAGCTTCTTGAGTAATACAGCTCAGCTTTTACTCAGGCTGTATCAAGCGTATCAGCTTTAGGTGGTGACTTCTTTTGTTTCAGCTGTCCGGTCACGGAAAGGTGGAGGGATTTTTCTCACACCTCCATTACAAATGAAGAACATTAATTACTCTTAAGTGTCAATGAGGTTCCACCCAACAAATGACCATCACAATAATGCCAGCAAGTGTAAAACTCTTCTCAGCATAGGCTTTTTTTTCTTGCAATCATAAAGCTCATTCTGCATCTTTAGATATATACTTAAAAAACGTTTGCCACATGGAGGCTTTCATAAACTAACTAGTTTTATCACAGCTGGCTTACTTCCAACGCTTACCGTGAGATATGCCAATACCTTGAATAAAACAATTTAAGCAACTTAGCATTGAACATCTTCCTAGATCAACGTTTCTAGAAAGAGCACTGACCCAGAACTTGGAGGCTTTGGTTATGTTCCACAACTTGTTAACAACCTCGTGCAAGTCACTTCTCTGCTTGTATGCCATCCCTTATCACAGTAATTCCCTTTAAATACATTTTAGATCCATGGTTGGAAACTCAAACCAGCACTGTCCCACTTCCGGTTCTACTCAGGTAAAACGATTCTACTAAGAGCAGCCTAATCACAGTAGACAGCTTCATCTGCCATGGAAAGGAAAGGGACCAGATGAAAGAGTCCCAAGGACTGGGCATTTGTCTCCACCAGCCTAATGCACAGTCTTGCTGCAAATGAGGTGTTACGGCAGAACTTTACAAATTATGTTTTTACTATATCCTAAATATTACATGGGGGAAAATAAACAATACAGCAATTAGTCCCTACATTCAGTGGCAGAAAAACCTGTTCAACTACAAAAGTTAATACAGACAGAACTTACTGCCTGCCAGGTCCTGACCTTGTTTCGTTTTCGCGACTGAAGCCGTTGCCAACAGGCACGGAGCGAGCACAGCTCCGCCACTAACCCCGCAGCTGCCAGCCCCGGGGCAGAGCCAGGTGCCAGCGTCCAAACGGCTTCACGATCTAATCCTAATCCATCTATTAGTACTCCTGAAAATCTACCAAGGGAAGTAGAAATCTTAATTTGAATGCTCCTCAACAGTTGTTCTGTTGTTTTTTTTTAAAAAAACGCTTCATGACATTTGCAGTTTGTACAAGTCTACAAATTTGCAGGTGTAGGACCTACACCTCAGACCATCTGTACAGGAAATAATGCCATGAATCTTTGCCACTATTTTGTTAGGTACTTTTTCTGAATAGAAGAATATATATTATGTATCAAAGTCAACTACAGCCTGACACAAATAAATTATTACCTCACCAACAATAAAAAAAAAAAACACCAAAAGCCCCCATAACAATATCCACTAAATTATCTGTATGTTATTTTGTGCTTTTATCATTTAAAGGCAAGGAATTTTTTTTCTGTATTCTTATACTCTTAATACTGTCTATAAATAACATGCTACAATGACGGCAATGATATGAAAGGATATCTACAAAGATACTTGACTACTTCAGAAATTGAGCTTCTGGTAGAAGAATACTTCTGAAGTATTCAACTTTACTGTTGTTACAGCAACACTAAAATCCAAAATATTTATTACATCAGTTCCTTACTTATGAAACCTGTTCAACCTTAAAGCTCGACTTACTAAATTCTGTCTTCAACCAGAGAAGCATTACAAACATTGTCCTACCCATTTTTTACATCAGCATACCTGTTTTAGAACAACGAAATTCCGCAAAACTCTTTGCCTAACTCTGACTTTTCAGCAACCTGTAAAGAGTCAAACTCACCATGCCCTATTCTTCCAATTCAGAGCAGAAGTTAAGTCTACGGACTGGCACCCTCACAAGTGGCAGACGGCAAGGAGGGGACAGTGCATTCGGCTGAAACTGAGTCTACCTCGATGAAAGGCAATAACTTATGTCAGAAATCGTCCAATATACCAAAGAAAATACCACTAACAGACAGTTAACCATTCTCACTCAGCACAGTTTATTTGGGTTTGCTTTGTTGTTTTTTTTTTTTTAAATGAAGGAATTTTTATTTTTTTTTAATTTTCTAAGTAGTCTTAAATCTTTTTCTTTGAATGGAAAAATGGAACTTGCTTAGTGATGTCTTTCAACATTTTTCACTACTCAAATGTACAAGGATTTGCTCTCAGTGTTTTCAAAACTGATATCCAGTCCTTCACTCTAAATAATAAAAGAAATATTAACCAAATTTAAAAGGTGACTGAGAATATTTTAGAAAAGCACACTACTGATTCAGTTATCTGGAACAACTGGCCAGCCCATCAGAAATCCAAACCCAGCTAACTTTAAAATGACATCAACAAGGTCATGGAAAACGCACTGTTTCCAGTCTCAAGTACTCACATTCTATTAGTTAGTCATATTCCCACCTGCAAACCATGTGCTCGGATTTAAACTTAGCAGAAAAAAATTACTTCTAAACTCAGGGTACTCCTTACACACCTTTTGCTTGTGAACATTCTTATTTTCAAGCTTCTCCCCACGCTTATGAGGGAGAGCAACTCACTTTTTCTTAAATGGAAGCTGAGCATAGGGTTGGAATAGATTATATAGTTCCAGTGGGGGTTGGAACCAGATGATTTTTAAGGTCCCTTCCAACCCAAACCATTCTATGATATCCAAAATTCATAAAGCCCTGGGAGTTGGAATTTACAAATAATGCTAGGTATTGTAAGACTTAAGATAAAATACACTAGCCACATTCAACTTGCCTGCCCTCTAAAGCTGCAAGTACATTTTCCACATCACAGTACTCAAGGTTATACAACTACACAAAATTTCACAGGCATCAGGATGCAGATGCACCCTGGAGCCAGGCAAAATGAAATGAAACACATCCTGCAGGGGTGGCTGGGGATGCTGTGCTGGCTTGTGCCTGCTGCTCCTCTAGCTTTCAGCCAAAGCACCCTCAGGAGGCACACAGAGAGCTGGGTGGCTCAGAGACTCCTGTGCTTGCCCTGCCTCTGCTCTGCACACAGGAACACCAGTGCACTTTTACACTGAAAAGAGGAAAAACCCTAAGAACTGGGTTGCTGTCTTTTAACTGTGGGCAGTAGATATAAAAATGTGGGGCTTACCATAAGTTTAAGCAGTCATTTTCCTAATACTGGGACTGCATGCTTCTAGCCGCCTTTGCAACATTCATTAACTTGTGTATGTCAAGTGCAGGAAAAAAAAAAAACCAAACCCAACATGTTTGAAATTCAAACAAGCCTCTGGAAGAAAATCTAGATAAGTCGTCCAAGCACTGGATCATAAAAAGTTTCTGTATTTTAAGATTCATATAAAAATTCTTGTTTCAGGGTTGGTTTGTTGATTTTTTTAAATGACATTGTTTTTTATCAGCCAGAGGTCAAAGAACAACAACTTGATTACTGTTTTAATATCAATTCTTTGCACAGAGGAGAGCTGTAATAACCTTGACTCACAGTGTCAAATGATAACAACCACACTCGGATACGCTTTTCTAGCCGCCTTCTGCAAAGTAATTTCATCTAAAATTCAACCCCATGCCTTGACTCATGTGGCAGTAATATCTTAGAGGGGCACTTCAAACAAACTGTCCAAAATTAAGAATATTACCGGAGTACCATAATTCATTATATGTACGTTTAGTTGTTAAAAAAGCATTGGACATCGCATGCACTTGGCAAGTCAGCCATGCCCTGCAAACAATGGTACGGGACCACATCAGTAAGGACTGTTGTGCTTTACACAAAGAATTGCACAAGGTACCACAGACAATCTTAAAACTGCCATTTTTTCTGAGGAAATGACTTTGTAACTCAGACGTTCTCTTGGACAGGATAGCATCATTATGCATTTTCCTAAACATCACCGAAAACGCTGGGAAAAAATATCAAATATTCATTTGTAATATTCAACTGTCTGAGACCATACAGGCCTCGCTACAGATCTCCAGTATTTGAAATATCTAAGTAAACAGTGGCAGTGACAGGCTGCTTTCTTCTGTGTGGAGTAATTTGAAAAGAAAAGACAGTTTGCCAGTAGCTTCCATAACTATTTTCTGTCAGCAGGGGACTGCAGAGCTCAGCAACTGTCCACCTTCTGTTTTTCTTCAGCCCTGCTTCCCAGCTAATTCTTGCTGCCTGCTAGACTATGCACATCAGTTACCATCCCACCACACACCCCCCCTTGCTCTGCTGGTTCCTCCACCACCGCACCCTCCGTTCACCGACACATCCCTCTGCACCCATCTCCCCTCTCTCTTCTTGAGTGAGCTCTCACAGCAAGTGCAGGGCAGCCAAGGGATCAGGGCCAGCCACCATGGGTTCATGAAAGGGACGTCCTGCTTGACCAACTTGACCTCTTTCTATGACCATGTGACCCACCTTCTGGATCAGGGGAGGGCTGTCACACGAAGAAGTCACACGAGGAGAGGCTGAGGGAACTGGGCATGG
>JAHREE010000290.1:941570-958611 GCA_033628505.1 Tringa tobata
GGGGGCCCGGGGGGGGGGGGGGGGGGGGGGGGGGGGGGGGGTCCCCTTCCCCGCTGTCCCCTCCCTCCGCCGCCGCCTCTGCCCAGCGCCCGCGCTTCGTTTGGTGGCCAGCCCGTGTCACCCTCTGTTTAAGGGGGGACAAACTCTAGGGACCACAAACCCTTTTTGTTGTTGTTGTTGGAGGGCTTTTTGGGTTTTTTTTTTAATCAGTTCTCTTTTTTTTTTTTTAGAAAATTCCCTAATTCATTAGGGAACTTTATTAGGAAATTATCAGGAATTCCCAGGGCACACATTTTCCCAAGAAAATTGCCACCAATTTAACCAAAACAAACAAACACTGCACCACAAAACAAACAAAAAGAAAACAAACAAAAAAAAACCCTCAACCTGGAGAGGGCTCTGGAAGATCTTTCTGCTGAGGAAGGAGGGGACGCGGCAGCCTCCCCGCACCCACCGTAGTGGGGGGCTGCCAGCGCTCCCCCCTACCTCCTGCCACGCACCTGCAGCCCCAGAGGCACTGCACAAGCCACAGCCCGCGCCTCAGTGGCCAAAGGGGCTCCCGTTGGTCTGGGCAAACCCGGGCTGCTTCAGGGCACTGCCCAAGACCAAGCGCGGGCCAGTCAAACCACACATCCCTCAGTGGATGTTACGCCATTCTAGAGTTCCCCCTTTTGCTCTTTTCTGGTGAATATTTTGGATTTGTCTGGTTTTTGTACCCGTCAGGATACAAAGACACCACCAAAGATCTGCACTTGCGTTCTGCTTATTTATGTGTACGTACCCAGGCCCTAGATCTGATGCTTTACCAAACTCTTTCAATTCAGTCTCCTGGAGTAACCACAACTGTTAGAACATTTCTAGAAAAGAAATAAGAAAAGAGCAGGTGCTAGAGCCCCTGTTCTGGAACCAGCCCCTGCACAGGAAAAACGAAGACTGGGTCTTTCCAAACTGCCCGAAACACACACATTAAATCCCAGAGCTGGACAAAACTAAAACACACCAGAATTAGAAACTGAAAGTCAGAGCATCACAAGGCACGGAGCAAAGCAGGAGAGAAGCTAATGCTCCCTGCCCGCGGTGCCGACACGCGAAAAGCACTGACCCAGGGTCACTGACCCAGGGTCCCTGCCAGGAGCCCCCGGGCAGGGGGATCAGGCCTTTCCTTCCATGGAAACACGGCTCTGGACAGCACGAGCCAGGGGCTGAGCAGCAGAAGCTTCACAATGCATGGACAACATGCCTTGCCCGCCTGACCCCGTTTATCTCAGTCATTTTATACCAGGCATTAATGGCCTAATTAAGATACTTTAAGCCATGAAGGTTTTACATTTCCCAGCAGTAAATGAAAACTGGGCGTGCCTTAAATCAGCGGGTGTTTTCCTGAGGATGGACTTCAGAACTCAGCCAAGCAGCAAGCTTGCCTGTCCTCTGTATGCCTGGGAGAAAACACCCGCTTGGGACCATCCACAGCCGGGAAAGGTTCGACTCTGTTGCCTAAACACAGGTTACTGGGGCCATTTGAAGTGTCCTTTGATAGCCAAGACATCCCTGTAGGTTGCCAGCTGGGAAGCAGGAGTTTCTATGCCCTTGGCAGCTCTGCCTGCCTGAGGGCAACTGAATGGGGCCTGTGTGCTTTGGCATTACAAGAAGTTTAATTCAGGTCACTCTAGAAAATATTTAGCGTTTGCTTGCTGTGGCAAAGCCTGAACTGATAGGAGTCCTATACCTGCAGTCATCTCTGCTTCTTTCCCCCCGCAAGGAAATCAAGGCACGGGATGTGCCTCCTTCACTTCTAGGCTTGTTCGCCTTGGCTCGGGCTGGAGCGTGCCAGCAGCTGAAGTCTGTTACCACCTCCTGTCTTTCTGGTGATATATATGAAATGAACCAGAAATCTCAATCCAGTTGGGAGCTGTGATGGCTATTAACTAGAAGCGAGTTGTAGGAAATCAACATTTTTGTGAAAAAAGTAAAGCTCATAATATCCCAAAGGCAGTCACGTATTTGAACAAACACTTTGTTTTAAACCTGGCTCATTGAAACAGTCCAACAAATTCATTAATTTTACCAGATTGTTTATACGCTGAAAATAATCAAGCACTTACCTGCTTTTGTAGACCTGGTCTTAATTTGGTACAAAGGTCACCCTGGAAAAGCAGATCTAAGGAACCCTTGTTAATCCTCTCCTTGCAGTCAGGAAACTTCAGTAGTGACAAATGCACCTCCATCATTTTTCACAAGCATTAACCATCTTCTATTAAAAATAATGATTGTGCCTCTCTGAGTGCTAGTCTTACGAAGATAGTATCTAGAAAAATTCAATTAAAATGAAAGAGATTTTGTCATAACACGTCTACATAAAAAAAAAATAAAGCATGGTCAGAGATCGTAATGGAATATTGCTTCATTTATCTGGAGCAGAAATAAACCAAATTAGTTGATAAATATGGATATTTTTACTACCGTTTTTAACCTTGCAATTAGCTCCAGGGTGAAGGTGAGGCTGCTTAGTCAATAACTGGAATATGCTTTCCATCAGTTATCTCTGGTAATCTTTTGTTGCAATGCTAGGAACACAGCCTTCGCCATGAAACAGGCTCCAGAGACAGAAATCATCAGCTGCTGCTGACAGACTGCCCCAGCACACGTATTACTCTGTACATTGTAAAAGTGAACAATTCTTTCTTACTCAACTTTCATCTCTAGTCTGTTACTTATTTTCAGAGAAGACAACATTTCTAGTGGTATTCTAAAATTAGATCTCCATATAAAAGTAGTTGGCTGTATTTTAATACAGGGAAACTCTACCATGATCTCTACCTCCTAGTTTTTGATATTCATTCTCGTGCTGAGGCACAGAAGAGAAGCAGTTTATCCACAGAGAGGTCAAAAGAAACACCCCATTGCAGCATTGAGCATCTGCTTTAGATGTGAAAATACACAATATTAGAACGACCTCAGATTCAAAAAACTCACCAAGTAAGTAGGCCGACATCATCATATTCTTGCTCCTTTTCCACCCCTCACCTCTTAGGAAGAATTCTGAATTTCCTGCTCATCTTCTCTAAACAGGGGAGGCTCCTGAAAGAAGTTGAGTTTTTTATGGATTTGAATATTTTCTGATTGGAAAGACTTTAATCCGACACCTACACTGCTGACCCCTTGTATGAAGTTACAGATATATAGGCCACTTCAGTGAAAACAAACTGCACCAATTAGAGGCTTATACAACAGGCAGTGTTGATGTTTGTTTTCATGAAGGCAGAGGATAGTGCTTTCCAGCTGCAAGGGAAAAGGGGGAACATGCCTTTAAGCATTTCAGTACAATAGAGAGAGATGGGACCAGGCCAAAATCCAGACAGGCACCCCTGAGCTTTAACATGGAAGTACCTGCAAGTTTTGGCTCAAAGCCTTGGGTTTGTTTCTCATCTTTCTAATGGGGGAGAAAAAAAAAAAAAATCAGGCCATTCCAGACATTTTGATAATTTTAAATCCAACTTTTAAAGCCCATCTGTAGCTAGAATATATTTAATATATTTGTCTCAAGCAATGCACAATTAACAACTTACTTGAGGAACGCATGACATTTAAAGGCACCTAATGAAGTTTCCCACACAAGCTGGAGAGGCCCATTACCTTGTGGGTATTAATACTTGAGACAGCCTTGCTTGAGGACAATGGCATTTCAAAACACTTGGACGTACAAAACACGGCATTACTTGGCCTGTGAGTTGGATCAGAGAGCTCCAAAACAGCTTATTTTGACAATACACACACAAATGGATTTATTTCTGGTGGTGCTTTGTTTTATTTTGCCTATAGCAAACATCAGAGTACTAGATGATTTCTTGATAGATAGATAGCTGTAGGGACTCATTTTGCCTTTTTTCCCCCCTCATTGTGGGAGTTAACTCTTTACTGATGTTTTTTTAAACAGTATGTTGGCATTGGTGCCATACAAAATACTAAGCATCTGGTTAAAAGAACCAGAATACCCTGGAGAAAAAAAAAAAGAGGCCTAACAGAGATAAATGGGATTTAGTAACATAATAAAACAGGAGTGTAGTGAATCATGCAAAATAACCATTGTTATTTGTTTGAGAATGAGAAAACCAGAATGTGGAGAGTCAAGTGTTGGCCTACCCGCTTTATTCAACCTGGCTTAGTAGGAACAGGAAATTCTAGCTAAATTCATAACACCTAGTTTTATAAAGGACTTTCTAATGGAGGGAAATATATTTTTCTCAACATGAGAGGCGGCCCTGAAAATGAACAGCTCTCACGAGCGACCTTTTGGGGGGTTCACCAGGGCAGGGGTATGAGCTGTGCATCCCCACCGCCCAGGCGTGCTCGTTCACCCAACGGCGTGTGGGAATGGATGGGGACTGGCTGGCTTCACTGCTGCCTACACCTGAGTCTACAAGAGCTAATATACGTATATACGTATGGATTCAAGTATTTGAACGATCACTGGCTTACTATAATAATCTCTTGAAAGAAACAAACTTAGAAATAATGAAAACTGAAGTTGTCTGTGAATTAATTATTTAAGTAAAAGGAGTTTAGAATGAAGAGGAAGCCTGGATGCCCTTCAAACTGTGGCATAATGCAGCAGCTACGTAAATAACCTGCTGAGACCAGCTCAAACCATTCCAGTGAAGACATTTTTCCTTGTGATACATTCTAACCTTTTGAAATAGGTTTCCAACTGTTTAACAACCAAAGTTGTTCATTCAGGGAGCCAAATACGAAAACTCAACCAAAGCAGAAAGTACAATGTGTCTTTCTTTGAAAACATCTCTATAGAAAGGGTGCCTTATTTAGAGGATTCAGGAAGTGGAAGCGTTGCCTTCTATCAGCTCACAACCACAGAGCAGGCCTCAGGAAGCGCACAAAAATGAACTTACTATTCCTACATGGAACCAGTGCCAATGGTTACACCAAGTTTGCTTTCAACCTTACAGAACTCACTCCCAGCCCCCACAGACATGTTAATCAGGCAGTGTCTCCTGCAGTTTCTTTTCTGCTTGGCTGCCTAAAAATGAAGCCTTTCCCTACAAAATAAAGAGAGAGACATACCCAGTTTGAATTTTCTCTTTTGCTGGCTGTCATGAGACTTCAGAAGGTTCAAAACCTGAAAACACAGGGGAAAAAAGTAAGCCATCTTCATAGAAGGAAATGAAAAAAAAAAAAAAAACAAATGGCTTCCTTTTCAGTCCTAGCCCACTCCTAAGCATGACCTATGCAACAGAAGAATCCGTGGACCTGTACAGTATTGTAACTGTAATTACAAAGCAATTGTGGTTTGAGTCCTGCCATTAATACCCTATTACCAGCTGACCTTACGGCAGTGGTCACAGTGTGGATACAGCACAGTTAATATACTGCAGTTCTTAAAAATAATTATATATGGAATCATACAAACAAAGATGAACATTTTGGGTGATATATCTCACTGAAAATCAGTATCTTAATTGTGGACTAAAAAAAAAATAATTACAAACATTTTGCAAAAATTTCCACAGTAAAGTCTCCAAAAAACAACAGCTCTAGTAAGAAGCCTAAAATTGCAATTTTATTTGCAAGGTGGATAAAGGGGCAATAGCTAGCATTCATAAAGAATACAACTAATGTATTAAAAACTTGGGAAAATTTCTGTACTTGCAGTATAGCTGCAATTTAATTGCAAGCATGGAGCTCGAAAAGTATACCCAAGGAATACCTCCCTCCCTTTCTTAATTTTGTCATGCAGAGCACCACGAAAGATGTTTCAAACCTGTGGAAGCTTTGCACTTAAGGACTGTTTAAAAAGCTTTGAGCTTTTAAAGTTTTTTCTGATCAACAATTTATTTTTTTTCTTACTGAAAAGCTTTTTAAAATCAAATGCCGCTTTTTTTTGGAGGAAATGTCTCCTTTCACTAGCATACTGGCTAAGTTACACTTTAGACAAAAAGAACAAATAAATAAGGCTATGCCAACGTGGTTTTTGGGGTTTTTTTTGTTTGTTTTTTTTTTTTGACCACATTAAAAATTACCAGAGGGGAAAAATAACAGAGAATTGCAATTAGTTTTGCTCAAGCAGCTGTCACCAGGCCCATCTTCCCTGGGCCACACTAGCATTTCTGACTTCGGGATGAAATCATAGAATCAGCTAGGTTGGAAAGGACCTTTAAGATCGAGTCCAACCAACATGCACTGCCTGTCTGTGAGAACACCTGCTGGTGAGCATGGTGAGCATACAAGTGGGTTTGGGCAAGGAGATGGGAGGAAAAGCAGCTTTCCTCAGGAGGCCTCATCTTTCCTTGTGACTGCAAGGGTCACAGATCTTCACTTTAGCCAATTCTAACTTTTGGATGGGTAAAATAGATAGTAAATAACCCGTTGGGAAGGTGAACACAAGTCAACTGGCTTTGGGTCATTGCCACCGCATTTCCAGAGAAGTCACACAGGGAGGTCTGGAGGCATTAGCACCCAGTTAAAGAAATAATTCCTGTCACTCACCCCTCTCTGAAAGTACAACACCAAGCATCTGATGTTTCTCAGAAATGTGTTGGGAAGGGAAAAATTAAACATTAGGAATGATTTCTATTTTCTATTGATCACCGTGTCTAGAGAATTATTTGACAGGGAGATACAAGAAATCGTCTCAGCCCCTCATCTCTGATCCGCATTGGTGCATCTGGGTTGGAGTCTTCCAAGGTCTCTTCTACCTTTACCTGTCCCAAACATGTCTTACTTTCCACAACCAAATGATGGGGCTGGGATTCCAAGTAGGCAGAAAACGTCTTTGAGGCCAAACATGGACCAAGATTTGAGGTTCACACCACCAATATTTCAAACTGATTTCACGCCTGTATGAAGGAAGTGTCCTTAACAGGAGATGTTCTCAATGGATTTCTGTCATCTCAGCCCACTTGTGCCCAGGAAATATGAGCTTAAATAAGAATGGATTAATTAGAAACATTTAAAAAAAAAAAAAAACACTAATATGGAATTATGGACATCAACAAAACACTACTGCATGTTTGGATCCCCAGATTGGTGTTCCTCTCTTTCTACCAGTTCAGAATGCAGTTGATTGATTCTATAACTGGTTGATTGGATGAAGGAAGGGCGGCAGATGTCATCTACCTTGACTTCAGCAAGGCTTTTGACACTGTCTCCCGTAACATCCTCATTGGGAAACTGAGGAAGTGTGGGCTGGAAGAGGGGACAGTGAGGTGGATTAAGAACTGGCTGTGCGACAGGACCCAAAGGGTAATGATTAATGGAGCAGGTTCAAGCTCAATCTGAGAAGAGATTTATGAATTTAGCCACTAAGAACACAGGCATTTTGGAACATTTATTTTTTTTGTGAATCAGCTGGGCCGTTGAAGCACTTGCAAAGAACAGTGAGACACTGGTGCTTAACCTGCCTAGCTACCTTTGAAAAGTCTGAGAGATTCCTATCTGAGTCTCAAATGCTATTCAACAGAGCATTGTGTGATGTTTCCAAAGGCAGTGACAAGGCACGGCCGTGGCATCTCCAAGTCAGTGCTTGAGCCACCAGGAAATCCTGGGACTAGGAAATCAGCTGGGTCTCGTACTTTGAATCCCAGGGATACAACAGGGTGCAGGAGGGGAATGTGTTTTGCTTTAAACTCATCCCATAAAAAGAGAGAATGCAGACTTGACTGATTGGTGTAGTCCTCTACAGACAAATTCAAATTAATAGTGTTCTTACCACAGGTCATCTATATCCAGTTGCAGTATCTGTTCATCAAAACACTCAGAAACCCTGCAGAATGAGAGGCAGACAGCCCAGAGGGAGCAGGCTATAATGGCAACAAGATGTTCCTCCACAGTAAATATTCCCCCAACAGGTTATGTATGCAGTGCAGAACCACAGTAGGAACGCAGGGATTGCTGTGGTTTATTTTGTTTTACAAGTTTTCATTTTGATTTTTACAGCTAGCATGGAAATAATGGAAGTATGATACTTTTTCTGGTGTTTAAGTTCAGGGAGTTTATATTAAAAGGTAGCAAAGCCTGCTTGAAAAGCTGTCATACCCATGGCAGGGGGGTGCCAGCAGGGGGGTGCAGCGTTGGCACAGCTGGGACTTTGAGAACTGGGGTGTTTGCAGTGGCCTGGCAGACATGCATATCCCTCCTCTCCCTCTTAAGAGAAATCATAGGTTACTGTGCAGAGCAAGGAAACTTGACACTTTTCTTCAGCTGCCAAACTAATAACTGGTATCTATTCTTCATAGTGCAATAGTACCTTGGAGCCCTTGCCAGTCATTAGGACCTCAGTGTGCTGAACACTGTGCAAACAGACCAGGGAGCAATTTAGCCTTTACGTAAAACCTTAGGCAAGGGATAGGAAAGAATAAAGAACAATTGGTGGTCAAGTGCACATACTATTTAGTCCCTGAAACGCAGAGGAATTTTTACCGTTTTCAAAGGGATTTTACTCCAGTTCCTCATCCGAGTGTGGTGCCTACTAGTCTATCCCAGACACCCATGTGCATGCACATACACAGCCTCATCTGCTGACAAATTTCTTTACATCATCAGACATCAGTTCACTGGTTGCAAAGGGGATAGATTGTGTTCCCTGACCAAAATCTGTGAACTTGCTACAAAATTTTTACACTTTTTTTTCAGAAAAAGAGCAACCTATCAGTAACATACGGCAATGTTAACGGCAAAGAGAGAGATCCCCAAAAAATGAAAAGTAGATTCAAATTAAGGGGAACACCCAGCAAATAAAGGAGCCAGCTTACATCTTTCTAATGAAGTTAAAGATTAATGGGAAAGACCATAAACAGAGAACGTGAGGAATCATGTATGGTTTGTATTTTGTGTGGAATTAGCTGACTGTGTATTGCATAAAGCTCAGAGTGAGTGAACTACTCCAGGGAGTTCCTGGATGCTCTTGAGTAATAGCAAATCAGCTACATTTCATTATTTCCCACTGATGTTCTTATTGAAAATATACTCTACTCATTTTTAGACAAAGTATTTTAGGTAGCCAAATGGCAGACAAATCAGTGATTAAATGGAGAGATAGCATACCGAGATGATTTGCATCTATCTCACTGCACCTCAAGTCATATAATTATGCATTGGAACACCACTGCAAAGGGCTTGAACTAAAATTCCCCAAAGACAAAGCTAGTAATTGCTGCAAAATTAGGTTACTAATCTACTTTTTAGGATCACCTCCCAAGGGTGTTGTGATGCCTGAAGGTCTCCAGTCTCCAAAACAGGAGTAGATTTAACTCTAGCCTTTTCCACATTATTTTGTGTTTACTGATACTAAAGTGTTTTGCGGTTGTTTTTTGTTTCCCTCCCAAATCTATGTGCATGAGACCACTTCCAATCCATAGCTATGGAAACCAAGGGCCAGAACCAGAGCGATGTCCCCTACGTCCTCATTGTTTGGCCTTCACAGTGAGATGCAACAAGCCCACTGCTGACAATAGCACTCCTGGCACCAGTGTTTGCCACCCAGCCCACCAACTCTGCAGCAGAGGTCCCCACTACTAGAATCATAGAATCATTTAGGTTGGAAAATACCCTTGGGATCATCGAGTCCAACCATCAACCCTACTCTACAAAGTCCTCCCCTACCCCATATTCCCCAACACCGCATCTAAATGATTCTTAAACACATCCAAGGATGGTGACTCAACCACCTCCCTGGGCAGCCTATTCCAAGGACTGACTACTCTTCCTGTGAAAAACTCTTTCCTAATGTTCAGTCTAAACCTACCCTGTTGTAGTTTCAAGCCATTCCCTCTTGTTCTATCGCTAATTACCTGGGAGAAGAGACCGGCACCAACCTCTCACCATTTCCATGTCCACAAGGGACTCGCCTCCACACCTCCTCCCAAGAGTACCAGGGGTAAGCCAACAACTCCAAACTTGCACAAAGGCAATGGCAGGCAGGATAGACAAGCTGTGACTGCTCTTCAACAAGCTTAAAAATGATATTTATGTGACAGTTATTTGGCATTACTAGTCATGGTTTGGATTACAGACAGGAAAAAAGTGAAGCAAATATGATCTGGAGTGGAAAATAATTTGGCTTGTGGCACTTTTTATTTTTGCAGCATTTGATGATAATTCAAAAACATTTGTTTTTAACTGCTGCACATCCTCTAAAAGCACTCTGTGGTAAATAAGTCTCCCATTCCACTGACAACTGTCACCACTGCATTTGGGGAGCCAGGTTCCAGCCTCTGCTTGAGATTTGCTGCCCAGTCCCCCCCGCAAAACCACCTGGCCTTAAACATGGGACACAGAGGGAGAGAAAGAAACCTCTGATTCCCAGATGGTGGATATTCCTAATGTTGACAAGGTCCAAATAATTGTGTTCCCCATGCTTGACTACATTTATTTGCTACCCACTCAACAGATGAGAGCCCTACATATGCAGAAACATATATAAGAAACCTCTTGAAAAACAGTTCCAAAGAACGCCCCAAAATGAAGCCTCCTTCCCAGCTCCCACAAGCTTGTCTGTCTCTGACCAGTCCAAAATTACAGACTGAGGTGTCTAGAAAGAGGAACCCCCTCAAACTTGTGTTTGACTTGGGATGATGAAACACATGAGGTTTCTTCCAGCCTGTCCTCAAAGAGCTCCTGCCAGGGAGCTGCCTTGGACTGCAGCCAACTAAACCCTTGGAAGAGAGGGAATGTCATTTCCAGACCCTCAGGATGGTCTCAATGTTCAGTAACAGTCAAAGGGGTGCCATAGTTGTTAAGGGTTGACAATTTTCTCCTGTTAGGAGAAAAAATAAGGAGCAAAACAGACAGTGGCTGCATTCCACTGTGTAAACCTAAGGATATCCCAGACCTCATGTAGGGATGAAGTTCTGTCCCTCTGCTCAAAAGTGATACATTACAATATGAAAAGGTTCAGAGAGGGGCAACAGTGGTAAATCAGTTTCCATTAAAAACAAAAAAAAAACCACAAACAAAACGCCACAACAACAAAAAATGCGACACTAAGTGCACAAACATTCTCCAAGAGTCTACCACATCAGGACCAGCACGCAGAGAGTTTCCAGGGACTGATATTCACCCCTCTCTGCTAATGCAATTAAGAGGTGCAAAGCAAAGCCACAGGAAGGAGCCTCACACAGAACAAAGCAAAGGCAAATGGTTCTTTGCACAGCAGGCGGAGCATCTGCAGAGCTCCTTCCCCCAGGATGTGGTGCATTGCCAAATGTTTGTATAGGTTCATGGGGAGACTGGGAAAGTTCACAGAAATCAACCAAAACCAGCTGTAAACAGAGACACCTTATATAGCTGATGGATTTCCTGAATTGGCTGGAGGAAGCATCACTCCATACGTACCTTGTTCTTGCTTCTCCTCAGACATTCACATCTGGCCACTGCTGGGGGAAAGAATACTGAGCCAGGTGCATCACCAGTCTGAGCCTGTGATACCAACCTTTCATTGCTGTTGCTACTGAAAAAATGGCTAAACTGTAACCAGTTTTAACAATTCTAGTCTTAAATCCATTTAACTTGCTTAGAAATGCTAAGTTTATAAAGCAAGCTACAAAAAGTTTGGCATGCAGCTTGCAAATCAAAGCCAACTATCATTGTAATTTATCTGCAGAAAATCCAACCAAATTAAAACACACATAAACTATTTATCTTTATACATGTGTGTATATATATGCACACATATACATGGAGAGTTAGTCTCATTGCTAATTGTGGACAGAATTCTCCTCGAGATTTGTCCTCAGACTCACCTGAAACCTGGGAGGAAGCAGTCAGGCTCTGCAGTATTGTTGAACATTTTCATGCAGTGGGATTCAGACTGCTTTGTAACCTGCATGCTAAATTCTGCTCTCAATGTCATGATGGGTTGTCTCCTTACCTTTAAAAAAACCAAAACAACACAACTCACAAACACCACCACAGGTTTTCAACTGCATAAAAAATGCTTCCCACAGAAGAGCCTTCTTTGGGGCTTGTTGAAAGTGGTGTTCTATTGCAAGGGTTGGAGCTGAGCAAACACTGGCATGTCTCATCATTGCCTGTAACACCACAGGTGAGAAATAAAGTGACACCAAGGGCTATGGCCTGCCAGCTCCCAAACCATACCTGAAGCCTCAGATGTACCCATAGGAAGAACTGCATTATAAATTTAGGATGTGTTTACAAAATGGATCTCTGAAAGCACAGAAATCCCCACCACCACTCCCAGCAAATCTCAGTCAGACAAAACTTTCCTTCACGCTCGAGCTGGAATTTAGCTGGAGCAAAGACCGATGAATCTCATTTCTTGTTGTTTGAATAAGGTGAAACACTGCTGATACCCTGGCAGGGCAAGTTTACCTGCCCTGCCTGCTCCTGTGTCAGAGGAACCAGCTGAAGAGACAAGATGTTTTGCTCAGATCGTTCTCTGTAATTAGCTAGACTATCTCTTGTTTACTTTGGTGGAAACACCAGTACATGCAGAGCATGGAGTGTGCACCCCTGTTTTACCTGCGCTGGCAAAAACACTCAGAGTGAAGATCAAGAGATTAAAAAGAAAGCCTTTTCAGCATTCTGGCTGAGCTGCTCTGGAAACCCAAGGAATTTGGGAGCAAGGATATGCATAGACAGGTCTGGAGCACTTCAAGCAACCGCTGGCTTTGCCAGCTCATCTTCTTCTTCTAGCTGCACTGAGCAAAGAAGGAAGATGTGACATCATCAGCCTTCTTTAAAAAAAAAGGGGTGACAAAATGAAGCACAGTGTAGTTTCCCTACCACAGAGTGGCTCCTCAACAAGCACAGCTCTTGAAATCCAGTGCTGCAAATGGGGGCTGAGAGCTGGGGTTGAGGTTTCTGGTTTAGGAGGGGTCCTTCCCTCAGCCACCACCATGTTCTCTCCAAAGCTGCAAGCTGCCACATCGCTTTTAGAGTCATTTTGTCCTATGAGCAGTGCCTGGATTAGCCATGCTGCATACAATCATGTGCAGACCTATTCTATCCCCAGGTGACCACAGAACCCCTGATTTCGGTGTGGAGTGGCACACATTTACAGTCCCTGAGACCTGCTCAGCAGGACTTTGGCCTAGTGGAAGTGCTCAGGATTTACATCCCAGTGGCCCGAGAAGCAGATCCATCGTTTGTTTTAATAATTATAATCTAAAGATTGCTTGGGGGATCTCTGGGAGCTCTCTTGTTGTGCTGAAGGCTGAGGAGAAAGAGGAACAGGGGTTGCTTCTTTCTCAGCACATGCCTCGCCTGCTCCAGCCCTCGGGTCCATCAGCTCACCCACCTCTGAATTTAGCTGTATATCAAGGAGACAGAACAAGGCTTTAACAAAACTGCGGCATTCAAAAACAAAAATGCAATTAGCAAAATAGCAAGACTTCAACCTTTCTTTATATGCCTATAGTCAGGTGGGAGAAGAACAGGGGAGCACAGGAACTTCTATAAAAGCATGAAGGGAATTTTTATGAGATAATTTCTGAGGTTCAAAAGCTAGCTTAATTTTACAAGGCATTTTGTTCCCCAGGTACAAGTAGGTGGTATTATTTAAAAAGCTGTATACTTAGAAAGAAAACACTTTTTTTCTAGCTGAAGACCAAGTTGTCTCAGGATAAAAGTTACAGAACTACAGACTAGGACCATAGGTTCTACTGTACCACTGCAACATTTGGTTCTTCCGGTCTGTCCATTTTTCTTACACTTTCTTAGTGTAGTTTCCACGGTCTCATCACTTGCCCGTTTTCCATCCTGTGTGACCACTGGAGTTTTCCCTCTCCATTCTCTGCTCCCAGGCTTGCTCACGCACAGGCAAAACCACCAGCCAGGTTACGGCAGATCAAAAGATCCAAGCTGTCAGTATTCAAACTGACTCCAAAGTAGATAAAAGCAGTTTGCCTGCACAGACAGAGAAAGGCCCTTTCCCCACTTTATTGCAGGAGTCACAGAACAATCCAGCAGAAAAACCTGATCCATCTTACAATGCTAACTTTGTTTGGTTTTTTTTGCCCTTTTCTAATAAATCCCAGTCTGGAAACCACAGTGCAATAAACACCGCTGGAGAAAAGTAGTCTTTGAGCATAAAACCAGCACAAAGCCTACAGTAGCTCCTTAAGTGCTCAAAACAAAGTGTTTTGTTTACAGGTGCCAGATTCCCAAGGAAAAATATCCATCTCCCCTATAATTTAATTTCCTGAACTGTAATTTATCTACTGAAAACAGAGCTGATTAGTTCCTATGCATAACAACTCTTCAAAAAAACTTGTTTACCTTCTCATTTTCTAAGAGGCGATCCAATACCAAAGATTTCAGATTCTGTTCTTTCATCCACAGTGAGAGACAAAACAAATAGGTCTGAAGACCACCAAGCTCTAAGGAAAGGTTCGTGGTTTCCAACATTGCATCTAAGCCAACTCTTAAAAACTTTTCAAGGAAGCACATCCAACGCTGGCATTTTCCTTTCTTTGACACAGGTAATCCTATGTGACAGTAAATTTTTCCCTCCTTGCAAGAGAGGTGTCTTACACAAGAATGCATAACAGAAATTGTAGATTTAAAAAAAAAACATATACCCCAAAGTTGACCCTACCTCGTGATGCCAGGCCTTGAGCCCCCTTGCTGTTCCTGGCAAAAAGTGAGCAGCTTAGAGTGCAGTTGGAGCACTCCTGACATAAGCATAAACTGCTTCCCTGATCCTCCCTACTGGGAGACTCTTGGACAATCTTCCTGTTTCCTTAGGTTACTTTGACAATCGCTCTCCTTTGCTTGAGGCCGAATTGGGCTGGTTTTTAGGGTATGACCGTCTGGTAAGAAAAATAAATTTTTATGATGTTCCGATCACTGAGTAGAATACTAAAGAGCTGGAGATTAAAAAAATAAATCATACTTTCAGCAGAAATAAAAGCCACTCCATGACACACTCATCAAATATTTGTAACCGCCCACCTCCAATGCCATTCCACAATGACTTAGTGCTTGCTGTAAAAATATTCTGAGGGAGAGGACAAAAAAAAAAAAAAAGTTATCAGCAGGAATTCTGTTAATTGTCACCAAAAGCCTTTCGCTAAATCATTTCCTGTCCTCTGAATCCAGCTGGAAGCATTTGCCGGCGGGAAGGCGGACACACAATTGCATGGCCCCATCGCTCACTGCCAGACAAACGAAGGAAACTGTCCTATCATAAATCTGTCAGTCATGTGCCAAATGGGTATCATGAGGGTTGGGTTTTTCTTCCCCCCCAATTATCACTTGGCAGACACACAGAAGCAGAGTTTGGAAATAAACCATTTGTATTGTAGGCTTCTTTTTGGTGACCCAGCACCATAAACTCACCTTCTCACAGACCCGATGGCAGAGCAGTGACAGAGGCTGATCCCTCGAGGAGGAGGTTAGAGGGAGGCTCAGGAGACCTGCTTGTGGTCCTGCTCTGCTGCTCATCCGCTGGCTGAACCTGAAGAAGATTTCTCCTTTAAAAACAAAAAAACCCACCCAAACTAACCAACAGACCAAGACTACTGCCCTTCCTTTAAGGTGCTTTCAGTGGATGATCTAAAGATCAATAGTATCGAGAAGTATGAAGTTAATTTATTTAATGCAAGTTGATCATCGTTTTGACGTGTCCAGGCATAGCCGAAAAAGTAGGAAAGTCGGTAGAAACAAAATAAACATAGGAAATGTCCATGAATTTCAGTAACAGAAGAACCATACCCTGAGTGCTTTCTCCACATAGTTGGTCCCAAAAAAAAGTCAACATTTGCCCAGCAGCCTGGGGCTTGATTACAGATAAAGAGAGGTACAGCCACAGTCACCCAGCGTGATGAAGGCCACAGGGCAGCCCAGGGGTGGGAAGGGAAACAGAGACACCAAGAGGGAAACTGCAGGAGCTACAGAGGAACTCAGGGAAGGGGGGAGCTCTGGAGGTTCTCCGGCATGTGGGCAAGGCTCTGGGCCAGGGCTGAACTGCAAGGTGCAAGGAAAATCCTACTGTATGTAAAGAGTCCTTGAGGCAAACATTTTGGAGGCCGGAGGTTGCTAGGCAGGGCCTGGGTGGCTGCCCAGAAACAGGCACCCAAAAAAAAAAATAATAATCACGGAAATGCTTTGCTGGTTCCTGCCAGGGGCAACTCAGGCAAAGACAAACACTGGCCACCCAGGCGGGACTGAAGCCCGGCTCCTGGTCCAGCATCCAGCCAGGAGGTCGCCGTGGCGCCCTGCTCTCAAAAGGAACCAACAGTGAAAGCTGTTACCGTGGTGACTGTTGCAGGAACAAACATTATGTATGCAAATAAAAGCATCCAGGCACAACAGCCTGCAAAAAAAAAATTAAGCAAATAGCCAGACTAATATTTGAAGAAAAAAAAAAAAAGAAAAAAAAAGCCTGAAGTAAGGCTCCTAGACCTATAATTATGTCCCTTAAAAAAATAGTTCTGTTTCCAGGAGCTCTAAAGGGCGGCAAGAAAAGAAATTGAACTTTTTACTAAAAGCTAATTTAACTGGTGCCTCATCGGAGCCTACTGTTGAGAATGCAGCCCCACGAAGAAGGCTGCTGTCTTTTTCTAAGAGCAGTTACTAAGCCCAGCTAAAGTCTTCATGCATAATTTCATTTCAGGCAAGAGGTATTTATACGAACTAAATTGTTTCATTTTCTCCCATTCTCCCAAGTTCAGCACAGTTTATACTCTGGGGCTGATTCTTATTGTGCTACACTTTATTATTTGCGCAAGAGCATAGGGTGGACATGGGTGAGACTATGCTTCTCGGCCCTGGGTTACATTCAAAGAATATTTCAAAAACTCCACCAACTAACGGGCACAAATTTGTGCTGCTGTTCAGAGGACAGCCCTTACCAGAGAGCTATGGGTGCGTCCGAGGAGCTGTGCAAGACTGTGGTGCATTGACAGACCTGTAGGGAAGGTGCATGCGCAGCCCTTTCCCCCAGTAGACTCCAGATCCCCCACTTTAATATTTAAAATATTTTAATTTTAATATTAAAATAATAATATTAATTTTAATATATTAATATTAAATTATTGTTAATATTTTAATATTAAAATAATAATTTTAA
>JAHREE010000290.1:958961-1033539 GCA_033628505.1 Tringa tobata
CCTGGGCACCTTTGCCCTTCAGGACTGTCTCCCAAGGGACACTCTCAACCATGCTCCTAAACAGGCCAAAGTCTGCCCTTTGGAAGTCCAAGGTGGCAGTTCTGCTGGCTCCCTGCCTTGCTTCTCCAAGAATTGAAAACTCTATCATTTCATGATCACTCTGCCCAAGACGGCCTCCAACCTTTACTTCCCCTGCAAGACCTTCTCTGTTAACAAGCAGCAGGTCCGGTAGGGTGCTTTCCCTGGTTGCCTCTTTCACCAGCTGTGTTAGGAAGTTGTCTTCCACACAGTCTAGGAACCTCCGGGACTGTTCCCTCTCTGCTGTGTTATATTTGCTGGAACGAGTGCAGAGGAGTGCAACAAAACTGGTGAAAGGCCTGGAAAACAAATCATATGAAGAGAGGCTGAAGGAGCTGGGACTGTTTAGTATGAGGAAGAGGAGGCTGAGGGGAGACCTCATCACTCTCTACAACTACTTGAAAGGACACTGTAGAGAGGTTGGTGCTGGTCTCTTCTCACAGGTAATTAATGACAGAACGAGAGGGGACGGCTTCAAGCTCTAAGAGGGTAGGTTTAGACTGAACATTAGGAAAAAATTCTTCCCAGAAAGAGTGGTCGGGCATTGGAATAGGCTGCCCAGGGAGGTGGTGGAGTCACCATCCCTGGATGTGTTTAAGAGCCGTTTAGATGCAGTGCTGGGGGATATGGTGTAGGGGAGGTCTTTGTAGAGTAGGATAGATGGTTGGACTCGATGATCCCAAGGGTCTCTTCCAACCTAGACGATTCTATGATTCTATGACATCTGGGAAGTTGAAGTCCTCCATGAGAACAAGGTCGCATGATTGCGAGACCTCTGCCAGCTGTTTATAGAATATTTCATCAGCCTCTACATCCTGGTTGGGGGGTCTGTAACAAACTCCCATCATGATGTCTGCCTTATTTGCTTTCCCCTTGATTGTTACCCATAAACACTCGATACCGCCATTCACATTGTTGAGTTCTAGGCATTCAAATCTGTCCCTAACATAGAGGGCCACCCCACCACCTCTCCTTCCTTGCCTATCCCTTCTGAAATGTTGGCAGCCATCCATTGCAGCACTCCAGTTGTGTGAATCTTCCCACCACATTTCTGTGATGGCAACTTTTTCATAGTTTCCCTGCTGTACAATGGCCTCCAGCTCCCCCTGTTTGTCACCCATGCTGCCTGCATTCATGTAGCTGCACTTCAGCTGGGCTAATTGTCCTGCCACTTTTATGGGGGGGATGAGCCCTAATGGTGCTCAGACCCTTCCGTAGTTGCCAGCCTATTACTACCCCTCATGTCTTTGTTACTCCATGGGTCACCATCCCCCACCTCCACTGAGACAACGGGCTGCAAGACCTTGCTAGCACTTTTACCCACAGGCACCGCCATGCTGCTCACAGGCTCCACTTCACTAATCCTGGTTACATCCCCATCCCCCTCCAAACCTAGTCTAAAGCCCTTCCAGTTTAAAGCCTCTTCCTAACCTAGTTTAAAGGCTCTTCCCAGCCAAAAGCACCTGACCCTGTTGATAGCCAGTTGAGAGCAATTGCACAGGGAGGGATCTTAAGGACACCTTGAGAATTATGTTCTTTCAAGTTTTTTTGAAAACTAGAATTTGGGTAAAGGCCAGAAATCCAAATGTGTGTCCTCACTGAGGGAAGGGAAAGCCAAAGCCAGCCCTGCTCAGCTCCTCGCTGCCCTTCCCCACAGCCCATGTGGCAGAGGACAAAGCTGAGATCATTAAGAGAGACGAAAGGGAACTGCAGAAAAACCTGAGGGAAACCAGACTCCATTAGCTCACTGCTAAAGAGAGAAGTTTGTTTAGTTAATTGCCAAAGTAAAACAAACATAGAAAGAAAAACATCTGGGAGGAAAAATTGGTGAGAGGGATCTGGCTATAAGTTTGCTTCCTATCTGCCATCAGTCCAGAGCCTCTCGGTTTCTGCAACACAAGGAAGGCACAGGGGTTTCAGCTGTTACTTGTTTGCTTTTTAAAGAGAGCTTTAGGACTCACTTTAAACAACAGGGGTGAAGGAGGGCAAACAAAGAAATTGCCCCATTTTCAACACTTTTGAAACTCTCCTTATGAGAAGGAGCCACATCTGATCATGAGGAAATGTGATTTTCCATTCTTTCCAGCAAAGCAGATAGGAACCACCAAATATAAAGACAGAGCAACAGCATCTGTATCAGTGGAGGGACAGTGCCGGATTGAACAGAGTGCTTTCAGACAAATTCAGGGCTGGTGGCCAGGGGAAGGGAGCACTGTCCCAAACTGTCACATCAGCTAAGAGCAAGGCTAAACTGAGCCCACCGAGCAAGACCAAAAAAACATTAGGAGGTTATTACAGCAACTTGTTCGAAAATCTGCTGTGGGAAGCCCGTGTCACCGGCTGAATGTGAAAGCTGAGCCTGGGAGCAGCAGCAGGCACCACAAATAAGGTTCTGTCAGCGTGGCCTTTATAAATCTTGTGCTCCTTGTTTGGTACATAACCCCACCTCCTTTTAAAACAAAAAATAATAACCACATGAGGTTGGAACTTGACATGCTGGCTTCTGACCTGCCCTGGTGTTTGTACAAAGTGCTCTGCTCAGGCTCCCCTATTTGACCAAAAAGAAAAAAACAAAAAGTCAAGAAAAAAAAAAATCAGAAGTAAAGTAAGTGCATTGCAAAAGATTTCAGTCAGGAGCTCTATTTGCCATGAAGGACAGCTTAGAGTAATACCAGATGATAGGATTTCTAAAATCCCTTTTGAAGTAATGGCCCATGATTTTATTAACAGCTGGAGAGAGATACAGGCAGTTTTAAAGGTCCACAGGTCTCAATGAATTTAACAAAACGTGTAAAGCCAAAAGTCCTGCTTTACGGGCAGCTCTTGCACATTCTCCTCTCTCCCTTCCCACAGAGTGCAGCATTAAAAATAAAACTTTCCTACAACATAGCATCTTTATTCAAGCCAATCTAGCAACCCTTCACTTATTAAATAGCTAATAACTTTGAAAAGCCCCAAATTTAATATAATTTCTAGTTTTATCAAAAGATGATCATTCATTTCAAAAATATGGAAACTTTGAATTTAATCTGTTTTCCTCATTTTCAAGGAAGTTGAAACAGAAAACAAAAAGATGGAACTTTAGAGTATGAAATCAGTGAAGTAAATTCTTTCTTTTCAGTCTTTAACTCTCCTTAAAAAAAAAAATCTAAGATGAAATAGTGAGGGCTTGTCTGAGCAAGAAAATTTTATCTGCTAGATATATAACTGTAACTATATCAGTGCCTGAGTCCTTTTACTACAATGTCTTTCAGCTCAATTTAAACAGTTTGCAGTGTCATAAGCTAAATTTTAAAGAGGAAAAGAAAACCATAATTTGAAAAAAACTGCTTGTAGCATTTTTAAACACAGGAATGTTCACATGGGTAGTTATAAACAAATTTAACCGTGGTATAAATTCATAAATTCATACCTTGGCTTTCATGTTTAAGTTTTCCCACGTAGACAATTTCTCAGAGGAAACATGAGGGTTTGGGAGGGAATTGAGGAGGGAACTGAAAATACTTTCCAAGTACAAAGCAGAATGAGAACTAGAAGCAAGTTCTAGATGCAAGGTGTAAGAAGAAGGTTTCCCTCAGATGTTGTTCTTTTGTCCTTTCCACTCTTTCTTCTGTTCATTTCAAAATAAGAGAAAAAGAAAGAAAACCTGAGGCAGCAACTCAAAGATAGTTTAAAATTCATAAGATTATGGTGGGGTTTTGATATTTTGAAGTAAGAAAAGACATGGACAGAAACCCAACTCTTTTTCTGACACACCACCTTGACTTGACACTAAAACCTTGACTTTCTCCATAATTTACATGAAGCCACATCTGCCATTTGACCCTGTTGAATAGGCAAGGGGGAAAGCAACACCTCCATGAGGACGGTAGACTTCCTGCATGTCGAAAATGAAGCATACATCTCCCTTTCAAACAGCCCGGCCTCTGAACTGAGTGAGCTGTTAAAAATCACCCTATCTAATGAATGAGGTAAAATGAACACTTCTTGGAAATTAGTGTGTCTTGTGCCCTGAGACGTTTTATCCCTACATAGAAAGGGTGCATTATCACGTTCGCGCTGGCCTGTCACACAGGAGTGACATTGGTTTATACTCACAGGAACATACAGGCTCCTTTCTTCCATCATGTGCATTTATGTCTTTCCCAATACCCAGTTACAGTCTTACAGAAACAGACAATATGCTTATTGCAACAATCCAAATAAAAACATCTCCCATATTTTGCATAAGACACAATGCACCAACTGCCAACTTGCAGGCGTATCTCTGTATGTTACTAGGCAACTCCAACACAAGAGTGTTTTCCTGGAGTATAATGGAAGTCAAAGGAAAAAGGTGAACAACTCCTATACCAAAAAATTCAGCAGAAAATGTGCTACCACCCGACTTCTCGTTACATCATTACAAACCATTCTGAAGCTGCCTGGCAGGTAGTTATCGAGGTGTGGACTCCAGGGCTGTCAGCACAGCCACGCAAAAAAGTAATGAATCAGACCTCCTAAGAGAAACCAAGAAACTATTTTGAAGTCACACTCTGCTTCCTGAATTTTCTGGGGACACTGGGAAAATATCTAGATTTCCTTTGCAGCAGAGAAGGCAGCTGGAATACCAATGTGTCTTAAAAGGAAGTTATAATTGCCAAGCAGTTACTTGATTCCAAGTGCTGGGGCTTTAATGGGTATAAGAAACAACCTCATCAAAAAACATTAGCTTTATGGTAGAGGCCATAAAACTCAACCGTTCTATTTTAGATGTTGCAGGAGACCCTAAAGCCCTCCACGCAGGCTACCTAAACACTGCACTGAGAAAGACTGGACATTGGGTCACCCTTTCCTCTGAGCAGGAATGAGAAGAGAGTTCCTTCAGCAGAGCAGCACAGGGAAACAAGACAGTCATGATTTCCTTTTTACGAGTCTGTTTCCCCTCCCTTGTTTGATCACTGAGTCCATCTGGAAAAAAAAAAACAAACCCACAACAAAACAAAACAAACACAAGCCAAAAAGAAAAGAGAAGATAGAGAGCATATCCTCCAGTTGTGTTCTTTGGTGTTGCAGATAAAGATTTAGGGGTGGGTTTTTTCCCCATTTCAGAATGCTATCTGTGTAAATGTAGTACAGACTGTAGGAAAAAGATTGTGTCTAAAGCTAGAAGTGAAGTAAAAAATGGCAAAAAACCATTTTTGTCTTTACAAGTACTTACAGGTGCCCCCAAAAGGTCTTGTTTGATTCAGATGAGCTTTTGATTACATTTACCCACCTTCATCTGTGTATTTGGTTCAACTGGATCTGGTCATGAAATCACATGAGAATGAAGTTATTCCATAAAACCCTTGATATTTCTTGGTTCTGGTTAGGAAATAAATACTTTAAGCCAGGAGTCCTTGTTTCTGGATGAGCTACATTTCTTCACAAGTTTTCCTGCATTTAGCCAGAGTGACATATAAGATGATTTCTGCATTTATAAAAAGGCATTTACCCAATAGACTGCCACATGCCTCTGTTGCAATTTAGCCAGGAAAATTATGAGATCAGTAATTGTACTACAGTGAGAATTACAGGAAGTCTCCAGAGAAGTTTTAAAAATCTGATTATTTTAAGCTTCCCTAGCACATTCACGCAAAGTTTTATTAAGTTTACACCCAGAGCACCAAGATAGCACACAATGTGAAAATATTCTGCCTCACCTGACACTACAGAGAAAATAACATGATATTTTCTGTTTTCAAAGCCAGTAGGTCAAAAGTTACTACGGAGGGACCCAAATAGGTGAAACGCTCACTGGCATTTCCCCCTCTGAAAATGCAGGTGGGTCCATAGGCCTTGGATCCCTGAACTGGAGCAGATGTTGCGCTTCTAGAGGGGGTTTTGACTACTTTTAGCTCACCAGCAAGAGATCTCAGAGCGTTCCCATCATTTTAGAACACACTGATGATTCATACATGGTTACATGGCAATATTTACAATATTTACTAAGCTCTCAGGAGGCAAATTCATTAGGAGATTAGTCAGCTGTCAAGCACCCATTCCCTTATATAAGAATGATATTCTCTAAATAAAAGTTCTCATCTCCAACTTGAGCTTCTGCCCCACCACCTACTTGCTCTTTTCATAGTTTCATAATCAGCGAATGAAGACAGGCCATTAAGTTTTTAGAGATCGCAGAAGAAATGAGCATGGGATACACCGACAATGAAAAATGGAAATTTGAGTGTAGCAACTTTTTTCTCAACATAACAAAGCATAATCAAAGCAACACAACTTTTGATTTATGCAGAGCCAATCACAGTTGCAATGGAAACAGACCTAGGTGGATATAGATTCCTCTCTCTCCAAAAGCAGCTAACAACCTCAAGCACATTCACCAAGCACTGTGTACCTATCAGTAGGGCAACTGGTTTTCTGGTTTGTTTTTGGTTTTTGTTTTTTTTTCAGAGCCTACTTCCAGCAGGTCACACTGCAGTAAACCACTGTGTTTCAGGAGATATCACACAATCTTTGTCTTTACATGTGAGTACTTAGGAGCATTGATTTCCATTACTGTTTCTTGCTCTACCCAAAGCACACTCTACTCATCGCTAAAATGGAAGGGATCTGGGCAATGGAGCATGACAGGAAGTTTGGCAACTACTACAAAGCACACTGCAAATACATCCACAAACAGAAGGAAGAAAGTATTTGTTAAAAATCAGCAGAGCAAGACCTCATTCCTAGTGAATGTTGCTGCGGCCTACAATTATTTTCTTCTTGTGTGCAGTTAATAAAGCTGTCCTAAGCAAGACAGACCAATCATATTGTATGCCCTTCTCATCTAAAAGTTGGGAGACACTCACAGGTTTATGAGAGCTCCACACCTGCAGGAACTATCTTACTACTTATTATTGCGTTTATCTCCTCTTGAAAAAGCATCATCAAATGTAGCAACTCAAAAGCCCAGCCCTTGAGGTTACAAAGCAGAGGATATTGATTCTCAGCCTGTCATTGTGCTCACCTTTCCCTTTGCTACCACAATACCACAAAATCCTGGCAGGTCAGGTTACTTTGCTGTTTATCTGGCTCTCCTCTGAGCCATATGTTGAAGGCCCCCCTGAGGAGGCCCTGGTGTAGTATTTCATCTCCTAGAGACCAAGTGGGCTTTTACCACGACAGAAGCAGAGATGGAAGCAACAGCCAGTCTGAAGAAAACTGGGTTAAAAAGTGTTACGGACCAGCTTTGTGCTACGTGGTGCTTTCTTATTAAAAACCTTTAACTGAACGGAGCAGCAATGGTAAGTACCAGGGCTTTTTAAAAGCTTATAACCCTCCCCAGACCTCACTGTGGCCCCCACAGGCCAGCAGGGCCGTAACCAATGCGGTGTGCAGCCTTGCCATCACTGACAGCTTTCTGCTTCCCCAGGAGACGAAGGTGACTGATCTGAAGGGCAGGTGGACTTGGGTTTTCTTCTTTCCCCTGCAGCTCCAAAGTGCAATCTGGCGGTAGCAGCGCCCGGCTGCCAGCGGCCTGCAGCCCCACGAGGAGAGGATGGAGGCCTGCAGGGACCCACGGGCACCCACAGCGACCCTCCTGCCTCGGGGTCCCCTTTGTTCCTGGGGACACCAGTCTTGCCCGTGCTCCCTCTTCTCTTCCCACTGGTACCTCTCCGTGTAAACATGCCTGCGGTGGTTGCCAAGGGATCAAATAACCAACATGAAGAAACAAAGAGCCTGCAAGGAATCCCAGATGCAACTGTCCTCATGGGAAAAATATTATATTATCCAGTGCCAGTATTTGCCTTTCAGGGAACGATAACTCAGTACAAGGTAATGCTATTAAATGCACTTCTTGGTACAATCCCGCAGCGAACGGCCATTCACTTTATGTTTAAAATGAACTCATTAAAAATCTCCTTCTACAGAAGTGCCTCAGATCTATTAGAAATAAACAGAACTGATGGCAAAAATCTCACCATTATTCACTGCCAACATAGCAGTTACATACTAAGCAAATAAACAGAACTCCTGCACAACATGTACTTTTTCTACCTGCAGTCTGAAGAATTCAGGATTTTAAAAAATGGCCAGTAAGTGTTACATTAAAAAAACATACAAAACAAGCCCTACATGAAAATCAAGGCACTGCGGTTTCTCGATTATTAAATGGATCATTTGTGGCTGTTCTGAACTTTGGGTAGAACTTGCAATATGTAAAACCAGAGCAGTAAACCATTTCCTATCTCTAATTCTGCTTATCTACCATCCTCTTCCGGAGCAGGTCACTTTAGCCAGCGGTGCAGATTTGCCAAAATGGTTGGACTTTAACCCCAGTACAAACACACTGCAAGGGCTGCCCATGGCAGGCGAGCGCAGCGTTTACCTGCTGAACATAGCTGCCTCTGGAAGGACACATGCCCCGAAAACGCCAAGAGCTGCTGGAAATTTCACCATCCACGTTCAGGACAGCACCTTATTCCTGGACACAGAAGGGAGGTTGAAGCTTATGCCAAACAGCCACCAGTAAGTACTGCTAGCTTCCAACACCTTTTGCCCTAATCAGTGCAGAGGGATGAAAAGGGGAAATTAAAAAAAAAAAAAAAAGAGGTAGTGCTCCCAAGCTGACACAGGGTAGCTTTTTTCCTACCACAGGGAAAAACAAAACAAACAAACAAACAAAAAAAAAACCAACATTGAATGAGCTCATGTTGAATTTGAAAGCATGAGGCTTCGTTGCTCCAGAGCAGTACGGGCATGAAGACTGCAAGCCCAGTGGCACTGGGACACTAATTCTCCAAGTGACCACTCTATGGGTGGCACCCAGCCTCCCTGCCCCAGTTAGGAACTGGAGCTCTTCTGTCAGCAGGGAGAGAGGCAAGCTCCCAGCAAGGCTCTGAATTGCCTCCACAACACACTATTTCCACTAATGGTACCTTCCTAATGATGTCTAATGGACTGGGAATATCCAAGTGAACTACTTACATAATGAGGATAGTGTTTGGAAAATTCAGACCACGCTGCTGTGTTCTACACAAGCAAGGGGATCAAAATTAGCACTCCCTGAAGTTAATGGAGTTGGAAACATATGTGTATCCAATAGGAGGAAGTTTTGGACTAAGGTAAAATTGAGTGATACACGTTCGTAAAATGATAGACTAAATCCAAACCAGTATCTTCATAAAAAGAGGGGGACAGATAAATGACTGTGAACCAATACTATTTTGGACTTTCAATATCAGGTGTGGGAAGGAAGTCCCCGTCACTTCTGCTGAAATCATTCTCTCTACTGGAGCAGAAACCCTGGAAGAACAGGAACGCCTTTATATCGTGTGCACGATGGCTGAATATCTCCACCTGGATTCCTCCCTACTAACCCTGTTGCAATACAGAGACTCAGCACACAGAGGCTCGCGGAGCCTGACCGTACTGGCTGAAGACTCTGGGCACATTGACTTCACGGTGAACCATTACGTAGGTCTCTCCTGGCCCGTGAAGTGTGGAGGGTTTGCTGCGCTTCACGAATTCATCCAGGTCCTGCGACACAATGTTGACTCGCATCACCTCTCGCAGCTGCTAGGGCATGAAATTGCAGGCTGGAGAATACTTTAGAGAGAGGATTATGAAAGAAAGTCTCTAAGACGACAACGTAGGCAATTAAGGATCACACCAACACCTACATTAAAACTGACTGGAATTACCCAGAGATCAGTTGCAGGAGATGCTTCCAGGCCTTTGTCCTCTACTCTACCAAGCCACTTACTCACACAACTTGTGGTATCGCCTACTCAGAGTTTATCATCTTTCAGTGAAGAAAGTATAACAATGGCAAGTTTTAAGATGGATATTATTCTGCATCTTGTAAGTCAAGAAAGTTTGCTCACCTTAGAAATGGACTCCGCATGGGACACGCCAGCTAACCCACCAGCATCTATTATGTTTGCAGACTCTAGTTTTCCAGATCTTTCGCCTTCACTGACTACTAAAACAACACTTCTCTTCAATGAACTAGAAGTGCTGCCTACTAGAGCTTCTGGCATGTCCTTGCTGTTAGAGCAGCTGAAGCCTCACGTGCCTGAGATGGACTCATATTTTCTTTCCAGTAAATCAGAAGTATCCATATACCATTTCCTACAGGACATCACTTCAGACACAGACCAGCTTTCCAGGCCCATGTATACTTGGGTGATAAACACTCTTCATGAATGGCCTCACAGC
This sequence comes from Tringa tobata, assembly GCA_033628505.1. Taxonomy (NCBI): domain Eukaryota; kingdom Metazoa; phylum Chordata; class Aves; order Charadriiformes; family Scolopacidae; genus Tringa; species Tringa tobata. Next base: position 969,222 of record JAHREE010000290.1, read on the forward strand.
TCAGCAGAGGCATTTCCTTCTAAGACAGAATTTCATGTATTTTTGTCAGGAGCAATGTCAGTCTCAGAAGTGCCAGATTACAGCAAAGAGGCAAAAAGGCACTTTCCAGAACTTGAAATGCTTCCTAGTGCATCCCTCTCTCCAGAAACAGTCCCTTCGCTATTCCCAAAAGCTTCAGGAAGAGCCACAACTTTACCTGACTTCACATTTCCCATCGATGACACGTTTCCACCTGTGCTAGCAAGTGGCAGTCTGAGCCAGCTATTTGCCAGTAACTATGACCAGTTATCTGAACCATTGATGACTATCCCACTGCCTGATGGGTTTCCATTTGCCAGAGGCAAAAGCCCAGTTTCTTCCGTAACACAGAGAGCACAGCCTCTCCATCCCAAATTTAATTTCATCCATGCAGCCTCAGCCTGCTTTTCTAACATGTTATATAGCTCTTTTCCTAGTAAAGCTGAACCACCTTGTGAACCAAGACTGATCACTCTGTCCCATCCTGATAGCGCTCCAGATCTTGCTCTGCCAGTAGACTTTTCTAGCTTTGACATGACTGAGCTATCTAGACCAACAAATACACTTCATTCTTCTTATGGTGGCAGCACGCTGAGACCAGAGATGCAGTCTGCAAGTATTTTATCCAGCGGCACAAAGGAATGGTTTTCAGACAGAGGTCTGGAAACAAGAAGGATTCTGCCAATCATCACAGAGACTACCCTGGAGTCACACAAAATCTCAGACATCAAGTCAGATGCCGTAGAAGTACCTCTGGTGACTTTATTTAATTCCACTTCTTATGTGTCCAGCAGTATAGCAGGTACGTTTAGGATTAGCCTTTCTATTCATCTTCTTTCCTGCCCTGAGAGTCCTGACAGAATAGTTCAATACAGGTTCTTCTGCAAAAGCACAACTTCATTGCACTACGGATGTGTTAGCAGCAGTGTTCCACAACAGGAAAGTAATTTTTTCACCCAACTTGGTACAAATCAAACTTGTACAGCTCAGCCGAACAAGCAGCCCCAGCTTTGGTCACCCTAGGTAAGGAAGGGTGTGGACCTACTGAAAAAGCTCTGAAAGAACACATGGATAGGCAGAGGTCAAGAAAACATGACAAACTGAAATAATTTGTTAGAAGACTGAAGAAAGATGCAGATTTATGTAACAGTCTACCAAAAAGAGGAATGAAGTGCTTTCAGTATCCCCAGGGAACTAAAGCAGTACTAATGATCTTCAATTGCAGTTAAGATGATTTAAGTTAGACATTAGATAAACTTTCTCACAGTAAGGATAATAAAACATTTGAAGAGATGCTTGGGGAACATTGTGGAGGGTCTTTGAGAACAGAACAATAAATATTTATCAGAAATGACACAGAAGTAGTTGTGTATCCTGCAGAGTACGGAATTAGACCAGACACCCTTTACAGTCCTCCTCCAACTGCATGAATCTGTGACACAGGCTTAAGTACATACTAGACTACAGAGATGAGATGTTTGTAGGACCAGCTGGGTAAATTTGCAGGATTATGTCTGAATCGGCTTGTATTACATCTGTAAAAAGGTACACAGAAGGTACACGTCTTAAATAGTTACCAAGTGCAGCATTCAGAGCCAAACCATTCCTTCATTGTAGAGTGACCTGATGGCCCCTATTTTTAATGCATTGACCTTGTTAATGCCCTTAAGAACCGTCTTCTTTGTAAAACTTTACTAGACCTATGTTAAGTTTATACCCATAGTGCAAGACTATAGTCTGAAACATTTAGGTTTGCAATCAGGCATCCAAGAAAGCATCTGCCAAAGCCCACAGATGGGCAACACAGCCCTAACATGCTACCATTAACACTCTTGCAAACACAGGCCATCTAGAGATGTTAAATATCTTTCTGCTCCAGTGAGAGAAGCCAATTGGGTAAAGAGTTCCCCAATTTTCTAATGGGGAGGTTGAACTCTAGCTTCCTTCCCATGCTGGCAGATGCTGGCAAAGAGTTCTCAACTGCATGCCACAAAAGCTTTTAAACTACATTCCCAGTCCTATTGCAAATTATTAACAAAAGATTCCTTTTACATAAATGTAAATGATCTTTCACCTTAAACTGTAACGGTCTTCCCATTTCCACAGGGGTGGTTCAGACACTACTGCCACCGCACCAGGATCCAAGCACCTTGCTGCTTCCCACATCTGGAAGTCTACAGCCTGTGGACAGCACGTGGATTCTTCTTCCATTTTCTGTTTCACAAGAGCTTCAGAATATAACCCCAGGTAAAAAGAAGTTTAATTCCGTGTTCTTACTTCTGAACATAACTGTCATCAACCTTTTTATCCATTTTGCAAGGCTGCTCTGGTTTCCTATACTAGAACCCATGGAGTTCTCAAATTATTATGACCTAAATACTCATGTCCTTATGAATTAATCCCTCCCTATTATTTACATTGTCTAATATATAAGGAGAGGATGAGATTAAGGCATGATCTTACTCAATCTTGCAATTTTGTCCAAAAGTGTGGAAAACACAAATAAATGAGATCCGGAAACTGCAGGAAGAACTCCCTGTGTCCTGATCTTCCCCCTTACTCCCTAAGCCTGCCAGAGAACTCCACCTAACAGTCACAAACAGATTTCCTTTCGAATTTGCCACCGCATTTTATCATCCTACAGCTTACTTGGTGTGCACTCACATATTCATGGGAGCTCTTCAAACTGGGCAGACGTGCAGCAAAGTAATCCTGTCCCAGACAGGGTGTCTGTCACCTCCAGAAGTGGGGTGATGCTGAGACAGCCAGTGCTTGCCTGATTAATCTGAAACTGCTTCTTGATGGTAGCAAGAAAAACCAAACATTCTCATACAATCTTTAAACAAAACAAAAAAAAAAAGGGGGATTAGTGTTGGAAATAGGAGATGAAAGAACAACATGGTTTAATAACTACCTCATACATGAGTTCCATTCCAGGATCTGGTAGAATGAAGAGATGTTTCTTCAGGAATTGTGTCTGTTTCCCAAGAGGACACTTCATATAGAAACATAATTGTGAGATTCTGTATTTTCTGAGGATCTCAGCTTGTGCAAGTGCACTCCCAGGGGCTCCTGCAAATGAGATACCTGTGCTAGAGTCTTCGCGAGGTGAAGTGTCACAGTGAAGTGTCACAGGCAGCTTGGAATTGTAATCCAGACTCAGATTTTAGTAGACTACCCAACCATACAAGGAGGGGCCCTGAAGTTTATATAAGCTTTCCAGTAACACAAAATGCAAAAATAAAAATATTCAAGCAAGAACTCTGCAATAATAAGAACACCATCCTTATTCCTTGGTATTTAAAGCATTAGAAATAAGACATACTTAACTGCCACCATGAAGAAATGCATCACCTGAGGCATATTGTGACATTTCTGTGTAGAAGTTACCAGAATAAGTTGTTACTGTTTGAAAAGGCACTATACAAGACCTGACTAATATGTTAGACTAAAAAGAAGTGTTGTGCGTATTTACAACTCTTTAAATAAATATATATATACGTACGCTTATGTAAATGAAGTTAAGATGTGATCAAGGACAACACTTTACATTACTGTTAAAAGCTTAAGTTTCAGTAGAAGTGAGGCAAGTCCAGAACTTCCCTTACCAGTTCCCAGTATCTGTTGTCATTTGCTGGTCAGAGGCTTGGGTTTGAAAAAAATACAGATTAAACAAAACAGAGTACTTTATTGGATTTTAAATAGTTACCACCCATGTATTTTCAGTTTAAGTCTCCCAAGGACTAGTACGTGATCGCCATGTAAGAATGCTACAGAAACTCTAGATTACCAACACATTTTCATCTTAATGCAGTCAGAGAAAGTATTTTTTAAAAAAATCTTGAAATTGTCTTCCAAAATGATGCTGTAGCTAAGTGGCTACGCTCAGTTACTGACTTCATAGGAAAGAAAGACTTGAAATGTCTACCACAAAGGGAAATAATGTAAGAAAAGCAGTGAGGAGTTCTGCTGACCCTAAAAAAATTCATAAGAAGTACTGTTTCTCAAAAAGGAGTCTAGAGTGCAATGTAACACTTCTCTTCTGAAATGTGGTAGATGACAAAACAAGGGGCAATAGGCACAAAACTGCATCTGAGGTTAGACCTCAGGAAAACTTTTTCACTCGGGGGGTAACGCAGCAATATGAACAAGTCACCCAGAGAGACTTGGGACCCTTCATCCTCAGATGTTTTTAAGACTCAACTAGGCAAAGCCATGCTTGATCTCATTTCCTCTTGGCTACAGCTCTGCTTTGAGTGGGAGGCTGTCTGATGAGCTCCAGAGGTCCCTTCTAGCCAACATGCTCCATAATCCTATGAGGCTGTCGAAATTTCTTTGCTATCATTCAGTGTCAGATGGCTACTTTTTTTCCCTCATAATTCTTTCCTTTCCTCCTTCCTCTCCAAAGGGCAAGCAAACACTTCCCCAAAGGTTGTTCATTCCATTAAATTCCTAACAGCAACTATTGGATGCCTCTTCTTTTTTCCTATACCTGCCAATACATTTTATGATGAGGAAGATGGCAACTCAACTCAGTTATCTCTACAAATCATTCCAGCTGATGGCTCTCCACTGGGATCAGAAAGCTGGCTGCAATTTAACACCTCTCAGCAAACCATGCATGGCTATCCTCTCGATATCGATTTCCAGTATTCACCTCAGGAGTTTGTGCTGTCTGCCACAGATTCAGGAGGACTGACGGCCCGGGAATCCTTCACCATTGATCTTCTGAAGACCACCGATGTACCGTGTCACCTTTACACCGTCAGAACAAAAAACAGCTACTACTCTTTCCTGAGAGAGAGAAAAAATATTAGTTTGTTTCTAGAGAAGCTCTCCCTCTATTTGAACTCCAGCAGTCCCAAAGACATCATGGTGACCGCTCTCAAACCCGGGCCCACAGTAATCTCATGGTATAACAGTTCGCTATGTACAAGTGCCAACACATCTTCCAGCTGGTGCGCTAAAGATGAAATCCAGGAAGTGCTGGAGAAATTAAGAATGCCAGGTGGGTATGTTAGGCCACACTTTGTCCAAGCAATGTTGCCAGAATATAAAATTGAAGTAATTTTCAACATTTCATATAGCAAAGTCTGCTTTCCCACTACAAAGCCATTCAATGGGTCTTTCAACAGTACTGTTCCTACACTTCAAGACAAGAATGACACCCGGATTAGCAAGACCCCATCTGCCTTACTAAGCAGGCTCTGTGTCACTGGTAGGGTGGTCCTGATGATATTGGTTTACTGGTTTTGCAAGTGTCACAGGAAGATTCCCAGATCACAGTCTGTGACATTTCAGAGAAACTCTCACTTGAGCCATGCCAACGTAGAACTGGATGTCCTGAAACCTCACAAGGCACCTGTACAAGAGTGCAGGGCTTCACTTTCACCTCAGTTATGGATACCACCTTCGGCATCACTTATCTCCCAAGAGCAGTATTCTAGGTCAATACCACTGCCTCATATCATACCATCCTTCCAGCCACCAAAATACCAACTCCCTCCCTGTTATCAAGAGGGTACGACTACCCAGAATGACCAGGGCAATATCCATTGACTTAAGATTTTTTTAAATGATGTTAAGAGTAAATCTACAAAAAGAGAATTTGTACTAGAATGTATTATCCTTATCACTCAGGAAAAAAGTCACAAGCAGTTAGTGATTTCATCATTTTTAAATTTAAATTAGAACACGCTTAACCTATGCCTGACAAAGAGGCAGTAGCGAAAACAGAACCCTGGAACTAAGTACTAGAATAAAATGCCAAGTAAAGGAGTCTATAGGTGAGGTGGGCAGAGTTATATGCCTGTACCACTCAGAACAAGAAAATGTATACCAAGCTGATACGGGTATACGTGTAAAAGAATTCCTAAACACTTTTCAAACACTTTGAAATCCTTTCAAGCTTAATAGATTAACATATACAAAATTTAATCCATAACTTAATTATGGATTAAACCACTTAACTTCCAATTTTCATTTGTAAACTTTTAGAACTGAGAAAATCTTCCTTGAATCTGAAAGTATAACGTGAAATAAGACCAAAGTATCACCAGTACTACCACCACATAGAAAGGAAAGGAGATACATACAGTCCTTTCCAGAATTGCCACAGCACCTTCCTCAAGACGGCAGATCACCAAAGAGCCTCAGACCACTGATGTTACAGCTCTGGAGAGAGAGTTTCACTAAGCTGCCTAGGAACAAGAACTCGGAGGATAACTATCCTGTCATGGTGTGTGCTTGTTGACATGACAGTCAACCCAAGCAGGGCAGCCCAACCAGCACAAACACTGCTCTAGCACAGGGAGCAGCCACTGGAGAGCAGCGAGTTAGCCAGAGTTTAGCTTCTGCAGGCTAAAGAACACAGGTACAAAGCATACCCTCACTGTAAGGAAACCAGGTAGAACTGGATCCAGTTTGGGAGCAGGATGCTGACCAGTCCAAAGGGAATCCAGCCCAGGGACAGATCTGGGAATAGTCCACAACTGAGAGATGAAAGCAGCTCTCCAGTGGTCCACTTTTAAGCTGTAGTGCAGAATAATGTTTGCAAACAACCAGATGCCAGCATGATGTACCAACACAGGTCCCTGCAGCCTCTGCTGGCTTACCTTCTCTCCAAACTTCAGATTCACACCACCTAGCAACTCCAACAACAGTACAGCTCAACCAGTAGTCATGGCAGAGAAAGAATTTGAACAGCTCACCAGCTACAAGTTTACCAAGGGCTACAGGATCAAAGTATTAGAACAGATTAAAGTGTATTTGTGTGTACATCTTACTTGCTACACAACTATAGTTGTAACATACTTGTGGAAGCAGATGGAACATGCACTAGTTAGCTGTGCATATGAAAACTCTGCTAACAGGTTATGTTCTTTTTCTAGGATAGCAGTTGCCCTGTAAATATGACAGTAGAGACAAGATTTGCATCTTCTTGCATGAACGACTAGCACTCATCTGGGTTTACAGTGCTGAATAACTTTTTGGATAGATGCAAATTCCTCTAGATGGCTATTTCAATGCTTTCCAAAAGCCATCCAGCTATAAACCAGCTCTAAAGTTTGGTGTAAAAGTCAACAAAGCAGCAGTAATGCGTTGTAGTCAATAGTTGAGACACAAAATCAGTAAAATAAAAATCTAAAGGATTTCTGCAGGAAACATCAGCCTTTGCAGTATCTCATGTCTCAGTAAGACTCTTCAAATACTTCAAATACAAGGCCACAGTCAACCACCTTGGAGAATTTGGGCCTGTTCATTTAATCACTTAACAGTCTTACCTGCCAGATGTTCCACAAGCGGAAAATGTATTTAGTAAATGAGTTAAACAAATACGCATTTTAATAGCGGGAACAGAATTTTTCTTTTCCTCTAATAAGGTATTTAATTCCTGTGTATATTTAAAGACTTCAGCTTAATATTAACGGCATGCCAGGAGATGGAATACAAGGCACAGGATAAGCTTTTCAGTTATATTTCTCTAGACTAGCAACAAATTGCAGAAAGCTGACATTTACATGTTCCCTAGGTTCCAGACTTTAAAATTCCCTTAGCAAACAAGAGAGATATCCAGACTGATACGCAGTACAATCTCATTTAAAAAAAACCCAGAAACTTATGAGGAACAACAATGCCATGGTAGTTTTTTTCCATCAGAACGTTTCAGATGGGGTGCCAAGAGTGTGGTGATGCAGGACATACTATGTTCAAGTAACTAGTGAAAATAGAAGTCTTCAATTTTTAGGATCTCCAAAAAATTACACATTGCTTCTGTAAAAGCTAGGTAATATGATAAAAAAAAATATTATCATGCAAGTACTCTTTTATCACTCTTTAAAAATGGTTCTAAAATCATTTAACAGAAAACACATCTACATCACAGTGGCTAAATAGTCACCTTGAAACCAGACATAGTATTTTAACACAGTTGCAGAAAGGACTCTGCTACCAACATAGAGCAAAGAATACTCGTGTGATATTTGTGTTCAGATCTAGTCATCACAAACTATGGTATGTAAAGTTTCAGGTGAAGAAATATTAATGTATTAATTTAGTTTTAGAAAAGCTCATAAAAACATGTCTTAAATCAATTTTAACCGTAACATATCAAATCTGTGAGACCTTCAGTTGCTTACACAAGCTTGAATAAAACAATGGATGCAGATCAGAGGAAGACCTGGAGAGCTTAGCTATTCAACTTAGCCCACTCAAGTTGACCCATTTCGAAGCCAACCCAAAAATTTTACAAAGGGTTAGACCACAGACATTGGGCAAGAGAGTTTTCCTGTTTGAGAATTCTACTCTCCATTAAGTGGAAAAAGAGGCTCTACTCTAATAAACTGAAGACAGATCATCTACTAAAACTCAGAATAACATCCCCATGATGTTCCAAAAGCTTAGACCTATAACCACAGGTATCTTAGAGGGCATATTTCATCAAAAAGATAATTTAATGATTAGCAAAAATTTTATTTTACTTTTGCTTACAAAGACTTAACTCTAGCACAACTGCCTGAAAGGCTTTGCTTTCTAAAGATCATTTCTAGCCAATTTTTAAAAGTCCTATACCAACAATTCTCAGCTGTAGCTCACTCTCCCACCCCTTAGTTGAAAACCAAGACTAGCATTTTCTCAGCTCAGTGACTAGATACTCAGTGTGTGGTCTTTTCCATAATTCTGGACTCTTGAAGAAGTTTCAGATAAATAAAAGTATTCATGAACCAAAATTAACAATATTATCAGTTAACTATATATTTCTTGAATTTTATTTTTTTTAAAACAGTCATCACTGATTTTGAGATGTTAAACAATGCTTGTGGGAAAAGACTTTAACCTCTGACTAACATTTTTGATTACTTGATTTATTCCATGGCAGCACAGGGGGTTCTTGTCCTAAAAACATGACTATAAAATACTTCAGGACAGCTCCTATTTGCACACTATTCATTTAATGTGATATGCAGATTCCATATTTTATAGCAAAAATAATAGAAAAATGTAAAAACCAATCAAAACAGAGCTATACAATTGTACTGAAGTGGTACCAATATCAACTCCAGCATTAAATATTTTTGCATTTCAGCCAAGTTTTGTCCAAAGAAACAATATTCATCATCACTGCCGGCCTGCTTTTCCATTTTCTGTTGTTTCCATTCTGCAATACAAGACAACAATTGGTAAGGGTTACTATTTGAAATATAATTAACAGATTAAGAAAAAAAAAAATCAGACTTAAATAGTTTTTTTTATAAATATTTTTTACTTCCTGTCTAATCATCCTGTCTCTCTGTGCCCCCAACATACACAATCTTATTGCCTCTTAATACTTCTTACCACAAAAAGCCATCCACTACTAACTTCACCAAAAGACAAAAGTTCAGATTCTCTGCAGTCACATGAATATATTCCTAAAATCTGAGCCTTAGCAATTTGTTTCAAGGTCTGATTGATCATCACCAGCTTTTTGACTTAAGAGGAGGTTGGTTTGGTATTTCAGTACTTTTTTAGTAGAACGTGGACTACTATCAACTTCATTATAGCACAGCATAAGATTCAACTACTCTACTATCAACAATATTTTTGTATTAGCCATTCCTTTGGAAGCTAAAGCAAGCAACAGACTGGAACAAGAAATCTCAACTTAGCTACCATTTAACCCTCTGAAGTTTAAGAGTTTTGCTGCAAGGGCAATCACTAAAGCACAGGGAAGACCATTTCCAAGCATTCAGCCTTGTTAGGCACAGATGCAAACAAATGTAGTTTTCCATCAATACTGACAGACAAAGGAATGTCTTTCTACATTTTGATCCTCTAAGAAGTAAAGAGTCTTTTTAATGCTGTAACTGAAGTATAACTCCATATTGGTGACTGCTCAGATACTTGTAGTGATTCATTTACTGATACAAACCCATTTTCTTCTTTCAGGTGTTGATATAGCTCAGCTTTATTGTTGACAGAGTTCAAACGACCAATAAATTCCTGGTGTTTCCTAGAGTTGGCAGTATTAATTCTGTTGCTCCACAAAGACAGCAAAGACATTGGCCCTAAAATTGCAAGTAAAGAGTCCAAGTGATTTAATTTCTGAATTCTTAAACATTATGTCATTATAAAGTCTTAGAAGAAGTTACAAACTATGCTAGTCCAACATATTAAAAGCACTAGCATTAAACAATCTTATAACAGAAGCTAAATAAATACAAAATATGCAAAGTGATAGCACCTGTGTATAAGATTGACTTTGCTTCATATGCAGAATCTGAACATCAACTCAGCCATTGTGACAGATGATAGCTCACACCAAGGAAGAGAAATCAGTGAATACCCATTCCAACAACTATACTGGTTAGGAATGTTTATATTTATTAGTCAGCAGGAGACAGTTATTTCTGATATCTGTCCTTTAACAGCATTTCTGACATGCAGTAGCTCAAATACCACGAGCAGAAATTTGTCCATCCCCCGATCAACCCAAGTGCCTATCAATAGACCCACACAGGATCTTGGGATCTCCCTTTTTACATAGGCCTGTTGAGGTTAACATATTTATCAAGAATTTCTGAATATGCAGTGTTTAAATAAAAATTATCCACACTGAATTAGCTTTCACTCCAAGAAGATTCATCTCATTACTTTAGAAAATACAGGCTGGTAAACCAACTTCTATCTTTAAAAGAAATAAGCTCTTGCAATTTTCTGGTTTACCTTTTGCCTTTTCAACTGTGGGTATTTCATCCATTGTAATAAGAGGCTTTTTGTTGGGTGGCTCAGGAGAATCAGGGGAATCTTTGATAACTTCAGCTTCTGCTAGTTCTTCTTTTTCACGATCTAAAAGACCTTTTAATCTTTTTGAGAGGGAAGGAAAACAGTGAAGCAAAATATGGTAGAGCAACACATATATACCATATATGCAGCACATCAATACCATTCTGTACTCCTCAAAGTTATACAATAAGAAAATTTCCTATGAGCCCTTGGAATGGGTGAAAAACAATGGGGAAAACTAGCCAAATAATCCTCTGGATAAAGCCTTAAGTAAAGGATCTTAAAATATAATTTCACAAAAGTTAGCTGTAGTTATTGAGACAGTTGATCAGAATTTTAAAGGAAAGATTAAGTAACAATGAATATACAAAAATACCACACAACTTTCTATTATCTTCTCTACAGGGATTCAGACCTATTCTACACTAAAATCCTTTTCTCTCAGTTCCCATTTTTGTTCTGCATGTGAAACTAAAAGCAATTGTAGGAATAGTTTCATCACACACAGAAAGGCATGAAAGGTCATCAGCATGGTGGCAATGATGTATGTGAAAAGGTCCTCCTATGCTAAATGATCGTAGCATGCACAACAAATTTGCAAATTAAGCTTACTACTATAAGGGTTTTTTTATCTCTTTAGAATAGTAGTCTGAACTATGGAAAAACAGAAGAGGCTGACAGATACTTACCACTTAGACAAGTTACAATGAGTTACAGACAGTAGGTATACGGACAATCAATCCTGACATTCAACTAAAGAGAAGAGTCAAATCAATCTCAATTGTTTATCTACTTGAACACTACACTATCTACAGCTCATCAAGAGAAAATAACTGCCTGTCCCGAGTTTTTAGTCATGCTTCATATTTCTGTAAAGCAATTGAGCGTCTAATAGGTGATGTGGTTACAATAAAATCTAACTCTTCAAGCCGCAAAGCCCTGCTAAGCGGTCAACAACTTGTCCAAGAAACATACTGCTTGTAAAATAGCTTAATTTGAAAAGCCTGACAAGTAAGCACTGCAATAAAATGCCCAATTCCCAAGCTTGGTAATAGTGACTGACCCAAAAGACTGTGGGATCCACTCACTGGTAGTAAGCCAAGGTTACAAGCATGAATACATCAAATTGAAACCTGCAACTGTTTCACTGTGATTCCTCTCCCTTGGAAAGGAGGGCAGGACAAAAATTATTATGCTACAGTTTCAATTCATTTTAGAAAATTTACCTTTCCGACTCTTGCCATGGCTTATCTGATTCATAGTCTTTGCCCAACTTTTCTGACTTGTCTTCTTTGTCTTCTCTCTTTCTACCTCGTTTCTTGCGCTCCTCTTCTTCTGGGGGTTTGCTTCTGCAAGCCATCAAACATTCTAAGACTCTCTGGTGTTTATCAGAGTTGTTTATGTGTGCTCGTACAAGGGTCTCCAATTCATTCCACATAATCCGATACTGTTCATCTCTAAGCAAGGTCAGAAAAGAGATATTACATACAGGATTACCTAGATCATTAAACCACTGAATAAATTAAGGTTAAAAAACAGACCTTAAGAAACAGAAAAACAAACAACCCAACCCCCAAAATAATTCTGAACAGATTCTCTGTCCTCTTGTACTGGAAATCTATCCACCTGGGATTACTCCATCCTTTCAGCTTGAAAACACATTGTATGTAACATTTCCCAACTGACATCCAGAGTTAAGTTTAAATTGAAACAGGCTACGTCAACTGAAAGATCTCACTGCCAAGAGATACTTTTGAATCCTCTCAGGTGTTTGTTAACTATGCAACGTCAGGCTATGCAAAGAGCCAACTCCCATGTACTGACACCCAAATTAATTACTATTTCATTCTTTGGATAAAAAAAAATTTAGAAAGAGTTGTACCATGCTACTGTAAATAACTCCCAGTCATGTGGGCAAATCTTCTGTAGCTAAATTTCTGTTCAGCCAGTTCTTGGAAATACTACACACACATCACAATGACTGAGATACCAGGATATCCTATGCTTGTTTTAAAGCAGTAGCCCATATTTTAAATAAATGCTTCAAAAGGATCTGACTATTCTAATATAACGCAATTTTAAGCATTATTCATTTATAATACGCTTAACTTTTTATTAATTTGAAGTTATTCCACTCTCTCTGTCCTAGCTCATATCAATCTCTTACCTCTCTTGATGCTGTCATATTTTATAAACAGACTGACAATTCTTATGTAATAAAATGATACATTTTTTCCTAACATACAGCAATATCATTCCTGTGATAGTGCTTAAATGATGCAGGCAAACTATTCACAGCATTTGCTTTGCGCACACACAGCATTTAGTTTACTACATATTGCATTTGGCCAAATTTTAAAAATTTGAAAATATGAAAACAATGTCAATAGAGTATTTCTGAAAAAAGTCCAGCATCAACAAAAAGAAATATCCATGTAACCTTTTTGGACCCTTTCCTCTGGTGCCAACTGTTGAAATTGGCAGCGGATCATTTTTCCTCTCCATGTCTACCAAATTGTATATTGTTTTTTGACAATTCAGAACATCCTCATCAGTCATTGCTTCTTTTACAATCACACTGGCTAATGGCACTACCTGCAAGACAAAACAGAAGTCAACAACGAGAAAATCTGTGTATGTCACAGGAAGAAGAAAGATATTAAAGGTAAGGGAACCATGGAACAACACATAACAAAAACACCCCCTCCAATCCTCAAGTTAGTAAGTAATAACTCTGATCAGGTATAAGCAAATGCACATTTCCTTTACCCAGCATCACTGTAGCCGTCAGGTTAAATATTCCACCCTATTTAGATGGGATTCCACTAATATATTGACATTAAATCATAGAATCAGAATGGTTAGAGTTGGAAGGGACCTTAAAGATCATTGAGTTCCAACCCCCCTGCCCTGGGCAGGGACACCTCCCACCAGACCAGGTTGCCCAAAGCCCCATCCAGCCTGGCCTTGAACCCCTCCAGGGATGGGGCATCCACAGCTTCTCTGGGCAACCTGTTCCAGTGCCTCACCACCCTCACAGGAAAAAATTTCTTCCTAGTATCTGATCTAAACTTCCCCTCTTTCAATTTAAAAACATTACCCCTCATCCTAGCACTACATTCCCCGAGTAAGAGTCCCTCCTCATCTCTCCTGTAGGTCCCCCTCAGGTACTGGAATGCCATTGTAAGGTCTCCCCGGAGCCTTCTCTTCTCCAGGCTCAACAACCCCAACTCTCTCAGTCTGTCCTCACAGGAGGGGTGCTCCAGCCCTCTGATCATTTTCGTGGCCCTCCACTAGACCCACTCCAACAGAGTACTTGAGATGAAAACAGTGTTTGTGGCAAGCGATTTATGAAAAATAGAGTTAAGATTTCATCAAGCGGCAAGCTGAAAGTTAACCTAGAACAGAATAAAAGGTTACAAACCCCAGGTTACTTACAGCTTGCATGTTGAAGATGGTAGTCTGAGAAATAATCATAGGCCAGTAACGAGTATGTTTCTCTAACTGATCTTTTGCACGTTCCAGTGGAATTTCAAGACTTCCATCGATCTTATATCTGGGCTCTAGAAAAGGAGTTAATCGGTTTTCCCTCATAAATTCACCAAAATCCTAATGATAACCAAACAAGATACAATTAGACATTTCTCTAACAAAATAATTTTCACTGAACGGATGAAACAGCATAGTCTTGCTTATCACTAACCATGTACCATCCCCACCACTAAATTTGACCCTAGCAACCAGAGTCCCGCTTCTATCTTGTGGATGTACATTATTCAGCGTGAACACAAAAAACAGTTGTATAAAAATATGTATAAAAACTGATGCAAGGTTTTTGATGAGGAGGCCTTCTGGATCTGCAAGATATTTCATGTATGGTGACAGTTTTGTTATGTTTTTCTGGAAGCCACTTCTGCTTGCTTACAACAGATACAAAAGATGTGTTGAAAAAATAAAGGAAAAATCCCAAAATGAATGCTACCTGATCCTCTACTCCATATCCAGGGTTCAAACTGAACACTTCATCTTTTCTATTTATTGTACAAATCATTCACGTGCAATCTATCCTTCTGACAATTAGCAGGATATAGTCCTATGCGTATCCAGCCCACAGAAAAAACTTGCCAAGAAAAACGTTATTTTAGAATCAGAACAAACTGTAAATACTCATAGTGCACAAGGAGGCATGGAATCCCTTGTGGGAATTGCCTTGCCTTGACATGGAAAGGATTCCATGAAGCAGATATAATAAGCAGATGTAATACTTTGAACTAAATACGTAGCAGTAGTACAAAGAAAAACAGTTTGACCATGCAATCCACTTCAGCTTTTCAGAAAACAGACCAACATTTCCTTTAAATGTCTACTGCACTACATCTCTTGTCGCCTGAGATAAGCAACAACTTAAGAAAAAAGAAAAAAATATCAGAAAGAAAAGAATCTTACTGTAATCCGGTAGTCAGTTACTCTTCCACCACACCCTTCACTAATTGATGGTGGATCTTCTAGAATTGATCGTGAGCTGCTTAATACATGCAGAAAAATTTCTCCTCCATGGCTACTAAGCATGTGACTAATTACTTTAGAGCCAGATTTGCGTGGCTGTTCCAACAGAACAGAACGACCTGTTGGAAATAAGATCAGTTTCACTAGTTACTGCATGCTGCAATTTTAAATTACAAACTACATATACACAGTATGGGTTTGTACCTAGCCAGTAAGACTCTGAATCCATTAAAGTTGTGTTTTCACCTAGCTGAACAAGAAAGAAGTTTCTCCTTTGAGTATTTACTCCACATCTTTACACAGAATGGTTTCATGTTCTCTTAAATTTTACACAGAAAGATCAAAAAGTCTCTCTCCTGGACCAATAAATCACTGTCTCTGTAGGGCGTTATTCTTCGCAAAAATAGGTATTGGTCAGGCATTATATTAGGTATAGGCATATAGGCAGTATATTGTGTAAGGGTAGTTTGCCGTTTTATTATGTTGTATACTAAACCTCTTTGCCCCTGCTGCAGAAATTCTCATTAAAACCAACTTCTAAAAAGTAACTAAATAACCTACTTGAGTATAAAGGTCCCAATCAATACTATTTGTTAATGTTTAAAAGGGATACTATTTTCAGACAGAGAAATAAAACTGCCTTTTTCTTATTTCCAATAAAATACACTAAGCATTCTCCAAATAAGTTGTTTGTTATGAGGAAGTAAAAATAGAAGATCAGAAGAGAGTAGTTATCTGAAATATGCTATTAATTTTTGTTCTAACCATTTCTATTACCAAAGAACTTGTTCAGTACAGAATAGAGGAAAATACACAAAAATGTAGTGTTTAATAAAACCACTGCACATTTACTTAGACACTCAAATGACCTGACTGAAGAAAACATGCCATCAAAAGGATGTTTGTAATGTAATGCAGTGTTGTTTGCAAACTGTAAAAAAAAAAAATCACATGCAATTAACATTGACTACATGTTACTTGTGCGGAACAAACACCTTTGGGTTACCTTTTAACATGTATTTAAATGGCAACCTCTTAGTGCAAGATTAGTCATGGCAACATCTTGCAGATAAGCAAAAACCTTTTTGACCTCCTTTTTGACCAATGCCAGTACACATAGATAGTCTGCTTCAATTGACCAACATACTTAGTTGGTCTTAACCCAATTAAAAGAACTTTCTGAGGCTGCCCAACATCTGCTAAAAGTCAGGCATAGACATAAGTTGCTAATATTTTGCAGTAGTTGGAGGCAGCACTGTGAACAAGTGCGCTATCACCCACTGAAAGCAGTGTTTCCTACCAAATACCATAAAGTGAAAAGTACTCTACATTTGGATTCAGAAAAGAACTACCAGCATTCAACACTTGCTCCTTCTTTACATCTTTCCTCCCATCTTCAAGTTTCAAAACATATTCCATTTGCCTTTGAGTAAATTTAACAAATTTCTTCTCTTATTAATGACATGTTAAAATAAACTTGACATTTTTACAGTATATAGACATTTACTGCTACACAAACCAAAATGTGCTAAGTGCTCGATTCACAATATTAACAACTAAAACATTAAATAAGTAGCCAAGGACACAAATTTACCATTAAGGAGAAAGTTAGTAAGGCATGAAGAAGGTCTGCTATTTACATCTACTGGTGAAATTCTGTACGCTCCAGTGCAATAGTGTAATTCTGAAAAATAAAACGCATAGAAACATTGAGAGTGTAGTTCCACATACAGAAAAAACATTCCACAAAATAAAAGAAAGACAGAGGAAGCCATTCCACAATCAGAAAAACTAAAAAGTCTAGCTGTCTCTCAAAGTCTGCTCCTTTCACCATCTCCTCACAATCATTCCAATACCCTCAACTCTGAGAGCCTAATATATTCCCAAGCCTTATTTCAAGCAAAGCCTCCAGTTCTTTATCTCCTGAATTATTTTACTGTGGAGTCAGCCTCCTCTTATTTCTCTTATCTATATTTTTGACTTGCTCAGAGTCAATGTACTTTCCTGACAGTCTACAGTACATGAGCTGAACGACCAGATTGTTCCTGTGTTACCCCAAATCTTCCCTGTCTTCCTCTCCTTTACTCAGATTTGGGTAGAGAGCTCTCCCTTACTCAGATTTGAAAGTTAATATGGAGGGACTAGTCTACTGATAATATCATCACGTACAGTTAATTTCCTTATTACGCTTTTCACTTAACACTCTAAAGATTACACTCAAGATAATACTTTGATCCCTGCACCTCCTGAAACAAGAATTAAAACAAAAAAAAGATTCAATGTCTCAAAGTTGCTATGTTAAAAAACATCACTGTGGAACTGACAAGGTATACTTGGCCCTGTGGGAGTGGCAAATAGTTGCTGAACATTACAGTCAAGGAACTTCACAATACTTAAGAGGAGATTGAAAAAGCCACTAAAAAAACAAACCAAAACGCATTACCAGCCCTCTCGCCTCTTACATAGACCACTGATTAGCCAAGATCAGGACAGCACCGTATGACCATTAGTAAAGCAGGGTGTAGTCAGCAGCAAGGTTTATAGAGCAAAAGGTAAAAACAGCATTAACAATTACCCCCTCGTTCAGATTCTTATCAATGTATGGAGAGAACAGTGTTCAAGACAAGTTAGAATATAAATTTTGTAAGATACCATGTTACCTACCCACGCTATTTGTTCGAGGAGTACACCATTTTAATGTTACAGTTTCTTTAAATGTGCCTTCTCTGCTATTGCCACTTACATGATTATCACCTGCAATATAAAGTCAGAAAAAGTGTGTGATCAACCACATTTTCTTTATTAGAGCAAAAAACTTCTATTGGTCTCTCATCTACTTTTCATATCTCAATAAGGTGGTGACATGCCTCACAAGTCTCACACAAACATCCCGAATGTATGTGAAACCTTGTCTGATGAATTTGACCTGGGTTTATGTTGCTATATCCTTATTACTATATTAAAATATGCCAGTAATGAGTAAAATTCCAATGCCAACATTACAAACCAAGTTCTTGGGTCTTAAGGAATAACTGAAAATATGCTAATCATAGCTGAAAGCATATTTTTCAGGCATATTTCATCAATATGAAGCTTGCAATCTTTCTTTGTGAGTACTTCCAGCAGGCTGATCAAAAGCAACTTTGAGAGGACTATTTCTACTTACCACTCTTTAAAAAGTCAACATGTGCCTCTTTGTGATGAAGCAGCTCCACATCATAGTTGGCTGATGTGTTAGCATGTTGTTCTTCCTTTAAAATAGAAAGGCAGAAAGAATATATAATTATTTTAGCTATAAATCTCTGTTTTCATAAACAAATGATTCCACATTTACCTTTCACTCCAGAAGAAAACAAAAAACCTCCAAAGTGCATCAGACAACAACAGGATTGCAATGTTGAGGAATTGTTTGCTCTCTGGCCTGTTTAAAGATGCAGTCATCTGCTTTTCCCCTTTTTCCTTTCTTTGAAATCCTATGGTTTCCTCTTCATACAAATGTCATAACAAGGTGCATAGTGTAAAATATAGGTAAAAAACAGGCTTCTACTTTTCTTTAAATTAGTGAGAATCAAGAAGCCTATGATATATTGAACACCACCAGCAGTTACAACTTACTGAGCAGCAACAAATGGTCACTGCAGAATAGATTGGCAACTACTTTTTCTAACTAAAAATCTCAGGAATACAAACAAAACAAAAAAAAAAAACCACACTCCACACTTCTTATTTCCTTTCACTTAAGATATATAAGAAGTGTACTTGCAGCTGCAAGATTATAATTTAAAGAGGGATGTTTGTGAAGAGGACACTGCATCTTTGAACAGCTGCAGAGGACTAGCAAAAACAGAACAGTAACCTTGGTAATTTATCCCAAGTTAAAAAAAAAAAAAACCAACCAAAAAAACCACAGAGAACCCAACATAATCTATTACTATAAGGACAAAGGCAGAAGGGAGAGGCATAACAGCAGCACACAGGTCAGAAAGTTACAGACAAGGTATTTGCAAACTTAAGTCACATTTATGCCACAACCCATGTCATAATTTCATTAAGGCTGTGAAAATAATTTTTAATTTCATGTTTCAACTTATAAAATCCATACAATATTGCTAGTTTTCAAAGATGCAAGTAATGATTGACAATATTAGAAATTGATGATATTTTTAAAATCAGGAAAGTTTATCTGCCCCTGCCCTTTTTATTTGATTGAATACTGACACTTCCATTTCAATTGTCTCTTGCTGTCTGATCAAAAAATCAAATTTAATAGTTGAAATTCTTAGTTGCACTGATTTCCCTCCCAGTAGTGATAACAAAAATATATTAAAAATAGGGCCATAAGCAACTTTGAAGAGAAGATGTTTAATTCAGTATCTTTCTTAGATACTAGATATATCCCTTTGTCCCCCATTTCTGGTTTATGGATCTTCAAAGGAAAACCTACTGGAAAACCTTCAGTCAAAAATCAGCTATTAGTTACAAACACCTTTATGTTGGGTGGGCATGATAATGAAACAGAGGAAAAAGAGACTCACTATGCCACTATAATGCACAAGGATCAAGAATATCTAAACACAACTAGAAAAAGACAAAAGAATCACAGACAAAGTAACCTGAGGTAAATAAGGTAGTATTTATATAAAATAATACAAACATAACTGAAATAACACTTGTATTGCTACATCAAAATTAGAGATTAAGCAATACAACATTTTGTTCTGTGATCCTTCTTTAGGTTTTTTTTTTTCCCCTTCTTTATTTTTACTAACCTGGTCACAGACATTGAATGTGGGCTAATAAAAAATAAAACAGAAAATATGATATGGAGAGAAAAACAATGTAAAAATTCAATAAAATAAACATTAAAAATTTTCAAACAAATTTAGTAGTGATGTAGCTAGTTAACACAAAGTTACAGATATAATATTACCTTCATAGGAATGTTAGTTATTGTGGTTGAAGCCAGATCAAAGTGCTGTTGTACTAAAACATTCAGTTTTGTAGCCAGGTGCCGTCCAGCACGGACACTGTGCACTTCGCTGGTTAAAACAGGTGACAGCTAAAATAAATTGACACAGAGTATATAGCATTAACAGATTAGGCTCTAGTGTCATGTAACAGTATTATTCATTTCAAACTCTAAAATAACCATATTTATGCTGCTAAATACGGCTAGGGAGAAAAACTACCACCCAAAAAACCCACGCGCACCACGGGAAACCAAGAAGCAAAAATTATTTCTCATACAGAATTTTGTAGGTTATGCCAGTTGTTATAGTTGCAGTTGCTACAAACTGTCAAAAAGATCAGAAGTGTGCTAAAATACTTGAGTGATTAACCGTCAATAGGAAGAATTAGTATCACAACTTAAAAGAAATCCTCTTAATAGCAGCTCTGGGCCTAGTTTTTCACTCTTTTACCTGCTGAATAACTGGAACAAAGTAATTTTTATATACCTACCCATAAGTGCGTCGTATATACATAAGAGAAACAAACAAGCCACAAGATGCATCCGATTTTTACCCTAGCCAACACGACCATTGGGTTTAGGATTTTGAAAAAAGAAAAAAAAAACCAACCCAACCAACCAAAAAAACCCACAAAAAACCACCCAGTGATAAAGATTACCATTTTACAGAGGAAAGTAGTAGTCAATTTATTCTCTTCTGTTCATGTTTTATTTGTTTTAGTACAACTAAAAGAGAGTTTTGCAGAACAGAATCTCAGGAAGGTAGCTATTATAGTCCTTTCTATTTATGAAACAATATGCAGGACTAGATGCCTTTCCTATTAAGAATAAGACTTTCTTGTGTTTTTTCTTACATAGAGCACATTAAAATACTGAGCAGAGCAGACTGATGAAGAGCAGAATATATTACAAAATATTTTGCATGTACTTGGTTTCAAACAACCACACGTGCTTGTTACTGAACAACTGTGATATATATATATATATATATATACAGAATAATTTCTTATATGCACCCTTTCACATTTTCATAAAAGAATCTCTAAAAATACCTGTAGGGTACTTCAAGTATTTGATGAACTTATATTCTACATTCCTACAATATATTACCCTTTCATTTGGAAGGAGATACAATTTCCAATGTTTTTCATTAAAAAAAGCATACTGTTTGCTAACATTGGAACAACAGAATTTATACACAAAAAGCTCATTTTGGTTTCATGAGAAAATCATTTAACCGAAAGGCTAAAAATGCTAACACATTAACCTCGATAATACAGAAGACGTAGTGCTGAACAATATCCACATCATTCAGTAACAGATATTTAGGAAAACAGAGCTTGTGCTCAATAGTGGCTCATGTTTGAATAGCAGGAAAGTTACTCAACTAACCTATTCAACACACCAAGCAGCTCATGTTTTTCTACTACATTCCTAAATGTGCATTTCCTTCTCAAAAAAAACTCATCAAACCCAAGACTATTATTCTAAGGCATTAACGGGTTTACTTCACAAAAAAAAATCATGAACTACGAATGCAAGAAATTTAAGTAATTAAACAGAAAAAAAAAGGGGATGCCATATGTGCATGAAGACTACAAAATAAGAAAACAAAGCCTACAACTTGAGTTGGCAATATGCAGGCTGCTGAACTTTTCAAAGAATTATCACCTGTACTTTTTCTCATGCCTTACCAGAGAACAAAGGCTCAAAACATTCTTGCCGAGTACTTCATTTGCACTATCTATTTTGAATCTGACATGGTTCTTCATCCTTGGATAAATTTTCTCAGTTTAAGCTCCTTACCTCTTTTTTAGGACGATCAGAAACAAGGCTGTCTTCACCAACTGGGTAAGTGTGGATTAAGACCAATTCACATTTCTGAATCTGCATTAGACTTAAAAATAAAAATATTCTATTTAGCCTACAGTGTGGCAGACTATCTATTAGGAATTAGATCAATTCTCCCATTATTAATCTGACTTCCAGGACACAGAATCATAAAGACGCATTACAATATACTGTTTCTGAAAGCATTCTGTAAAAACTAGGTTACAGTAATGATTTTTGAAAAGCACATATTTCAAAATAATTTTTTTATCAGAATAAAAAACAAAAGTATAACATTTCTAGCTCTTCAGATGCTACAGCACTGTGTTCCTCTTTCAACATATCAATGGATAGATCCTTATATGGTGTAATCTGTTCAGCTTCATTTGACTGAAAATTGACACTACCAAGGATTTGTGTCTCTAAGTGCGTGCATAAGTATTAATGAGGGAATTCCAGTGAACATGAGAACAACTACACAAATAGCATGTTTATCTCCTAATGCATCTGGAAATTTGGGAAGATCAAGACATTGTTCCACATCTCTACCTAGTAGAATGAGATCTCTTTTCTGCCTTTACGCTGGACTCAGAACCTGATTCCCTGGAGCAGTATCCTTTATACATGAAGCACGTACATGAAACTACAAATGCAGCAGGTAAATATAGGAGACTCCTGCTTCTGCTATTTAAGTGCCTAAGGAGAAACCAATAGGATCTCAACCCACTATACACTTTACAAGGCAATACACAGTCCCTGGGCCAAACAGTTCACTGTTTAATTAGACAAAACATATGATTCAAGGATTGGAGCATCTCCCTTATGAAGAACTGGGACTCTTTAGTCTGGAGAAGAGAAGGCTGAGGGGAGACCTTATCAATGCCTATAAGTATCTAAAGGGTGGTTTGATGGAGGAGGGAGCCAGACTCTTTTCAGCGGTTGCCAGTGAGAGGAAGAGGGGTAAGTTGGAACATAGGAGGTTCCACTCAAACATGAGAAAAAACTTCTTCACAGTGAGGGTGCCAGAGCCCTGGAACAGGCTGCCCAGGGAGGTCGTGGAGTCCCCTTCTTTGGAGATTTTCAAGACCCGCCTGGATGCAGTCCATGCATCCAGCTCTGGGCAATCCTGCTTCGGCGGGGGAGTTGGACTAGATGGTCTCTATGGTCCCTTCCAACTCCAAAAAATTCAGTGAAAAAAGTACCAACCTAAAGAAACCCTTCCTATGAAGGTAACAAACGATACTGGAAAGCTAATGATTAAACACCAGCTCTAATTCAACAATATCATGATTTAGCATCTTCTATTTCACACAGGCATTCATTCAAACAGCTCAGTAAAGTAAGTTTTAAGTGACAAAAACACATCTGTATTTCACAGAGGATGTAACAGGCATGCACAGAATAAGAGAAACTACATTTGTAAAAAGTATACTCACTGATCCGAATTAGCTGCAAGCTTGTTATGCTCATGAATGGTTTCCTGAACACAATCCTCAAGCATCCGAACATGACTGTCACTAGAAAGAAAATTTGTATTATTTTTTTTTATGCAGTATAATCAATCTTCCTGTTCAAAGCAACGCGCCACTAAATGCTCTCCTATTTCAAGTGGGAAATTTTTGGTTTGTTACTGTAGCTGTCTTCAACAAGACAAGATATGATCTAACACAGAACGCAAAAAAGCTAGCTACTCAGAGCGCTAATTCATGACAATCAATTAAAGACTTCTAAAATGTATGAAATAACTTCTTTCTTTTAAATGGTAGAAGCACACTATCGTACATACCTTTTCGCATTAGTAATACAGATTATTCTTCCTCTGTTTCCAACACGTTCCGCATTCTCCATGAGCATGGTTCGAGCCTCATGCTGGTATTCTGTTATTTTGCAGAGTGCTTCAACTGCTGCAACCAGACCATGAAGTATGCTGCAGCATTCTGGATCTGCCCGAGGATTAGGTGGCCCAACAGCTGCCAATGCTGCCATCAACTAGTTAAAAAGAAAGAAAGAAAGAAATTAGTATTGAAAGTTACTTTCCAGCCATTTATTAAAATGGCCAGTTAAGAGAAAAGTCACCGTTATAACCTATTCTACATGCAAATTAATATTGTTGGGAGAAAACCAAACAGAACAACTAGAGACCATTATATGCTACCAACCTTCTGGAAAACACTTGGCACTAAATTATCCTTTGCAATTCATTTATTAATTGTTACTAGGCCTTGAGAACATAATTTTCTCATTTATTACAGACAAAATACCTGGCTATAGTAACAAGTTATATCCACATTATCAGTTGCCATCTACTTTTGTTTTCTGAAAATTCGGGAATTCAATTTCTCCCCAAAGTAATTCTTTTAGAGGACAAGCCCATTCGGTGTGAAACAAAAGAAGAGCAAAGAGAATACTTACAATTTTTTTTTACATGGTTCATTTAGCTAACATGTAAATATAAAGAAAAAAAAACCAACTAAATTTAAAATTCAAGTATCACCGAATTACAGAAGAAATAAATGAGAAATTTCTTCATAACATTTATTTTAATATATAACTCTACACTCAAAGCTACTGACTTAGATTATGTAAAGGTGCCTATAGAACACGGCAGCCTCACAGGCTACTTAAAATTCCATTATGTAATAATTTCAGACCAGATCCACATTTTAATTAACCAAAGTTATTTCATATCGAAATGAGTAAGAAGCTGCTATTTATTCCTCAGTTAAACTACTTAAAGAACAAAAGAACAGTTACAAAGCATACCTCCTGCAAGTTCTGATCTTCTTGAGTCCAAGAATTCAAGACATGAGCCCCAGAATCACTCACAATGAAATTCACCTAAAAGGATCAAAAAAGCACATGTAAGGTAACAGCCAATCATACAGATAACAGCCATTATGGCTACTTCCCCAAATCCAAACATGAATTGCAGCTCTTTCTTCTGATACTCTGGAGATACATGCAATGACAGGCAAAACTAAAAATAAGACACATGCAAAAAAAAAAAAAAAAGCAGCATCTGCTATATTCAGTTATCCATTTAGTAACATTATAATTAACAAATTCTTACTCTATTTATATTTTTAAGCCACTAAATCAATCCCTACACAAAAATAGCATTGCAGGATATTACAAAGTATTTTAATAATTAGGTAATATGTTCGGTAGTATAGCTACAAAATCAAGTAAATTCTAATACTGCAATTTTACAAGTCATTCTCCAAAGACTGGTCACAGTTGATCACAGAGTTAAATATCTAGCAAGATTTAATAAATACCACATAGCAAAATATGTTCTAAAGATGACAAAAAAAAAAAAAAAAATCAAGAGGAAATATACCTTCCATCTCAATTTCTGTTTCTCATACCACACAAGCTCCAGTTCAGCCAACTAATTCATATCCACTAAGCACACACTTGATATAATCCCATAATGGGACTTGACTGTGTATTAAATGCTCTAAACTAGAGTTTAATTTAAACATTCATTGCCTGAGAACTAGGACATGCAATCCATCAAGACAGTGCTGCGTGCATCAAACCATTGAACTACCGGAGGTATTTGTTAGTGCTCAGCCACTGCCTCAGCTGCTCTCTGACACAGCCAGTATTCCACCATCACTACTATATACCAATATCACTGCCACAATGTTGTTTAACTTCCTTTTTTATTTTTAAGGATAACTAACCTTTAGAACATTGCACTATGGTTTACGCAATAAGGAGAAAAGATCTAAAAAAACAGAGGCTACCTTAATTTATGATACAGCGTTACAGAACCTACCAGGTATTTATTTTTCCACACAAGGAGCCACCAAGCTCTCCCACTTTTTCAAACCAGTAGCTTCAGGGTGACCCTAACTCTTCCTAAGGCCCAGAATTCCTTCAAAAACCTTATGACACCAAAAACCTTATGAAGTACCACCAAGAGTGTTTAGAAACAGAATTCGATTTGAAGCAATACCTCACTCATGATTTTGTAAACTTATAAACCAGGAGAACAAAACAATAAATCAGTAAATTACCTTAAAGCACCTGTCAACATGTTTTGCACTGAATTACAGTGACATGAAGACAATGAAAGGTCTAACCAATTTAAACAGCTATCAAATGTATCAACAGCACAAAGAAATTTTTATCTAATAAATTATCTTGTCATTTAAACAACAGCTAATGACATTAAAAGACTTCATTAAAATGGGAAAATATTCCTTACGCTATCAAGTATCGTATGCAGTATGGCCAGAAGAACTTACCAGTTTCTTGAAAGGGAAAATATCATACATTATTCTACAGTACTCCATGGATGATTCCACTGAACACGTCCACAGTGATTTTGATATGGGTGCTAGAGGTATAATTCCTTGGGTTCGATTCTTTACTAACATATCAAATTCAACATGTTGTCTGCAGGATTCTGCCATATAAGGGCAGTGATCCACAACGAAAACAGTTTTATGAGACTCAGAAAAGATTTTCATTTTCTTCCTAAAAGAAACAGATATTAAAATCAGAGAGAAAAAAAAAAAAAACAACACATCACAAGATTACTGTGCAATTTATATAGCATAAAATTATCTTACTAGAATACACAAGTTTTAAAGAGGTTACCTCTTACAGCATTTAGATTACATATTGAATACACTAGCTCCTACAAAACTGTCACCTTTCTAAAAAACTACCAAGATTTCCATTTTAAGAATCTATTTTACACAGAGACAAATATCCTCTAGGCTACTTACTAGTCCATGTAGTTAGTATACCAGATATCCAATCAGAAGAAATGATTTTTTCTCAGGATGAAAAGAATATAGAAAATGTGAAAGTATACTGCTGAAAAGGCAACAATGTTGCACATGATTACCCTACCCATTTTTCTCAGCAAAAGAAACTTTTAAGAAAGAAAGTACAGAAAGTGCTTCTTATTTAAAGCTTATTTCCTAAGATAAGCAATATGGGAAAAAATAATTTTTGATTAGGCTATAGAGACCTTGAAGTAGCATGAATATCAGACTTTTAAGTAGATTTTCAGCCTTCACTTTGCTAGGTACATCTTTCTATTTTTAAATGAATATTTGCGTCTGTACTTTGATCTCTCACTGACAGACATACCACCTCCAAAATTATAACATCAATGTTTCTTATCCAGCAACACTCATAGGAGCGCGCCTTGCCTTCTCCCCAACTATGAAGCTGGAGAATGTGATGTGTTTTTCTGTTTCACACGTACAGACTGGCTTTCCCTCTCCTACTACATCACTAAAAGCAATACTTTTGAAGCAGCTATAACATGAAATCCTTGTGTTGGGGGGACATCAAAACTTGCAGACCCAGACTACATAGGAAAATTAGTCTTAGACTACTGATACTTAGACCATTCATCTCAGACCAAACGCTCCTCCTCAAACTTATTCAACTTCTAGAAACCCATGGAACCATTATGGAAACCTGTAACGTTGCTAGTCTAAAAATTGACTTCATTCACACAAACGCCGCTGAACTGCAGAACATACAAAGCCAAAAAATACATTACGAGCTCATTAAAAAAAAAAAAAAAAGAAAGAAAAAACTGAAAATACTAAACTAACGAGGACTGACAGGAGTCGGACTGCGGGCAGCACCCCGCTCTGGGGGACGGGTTCCGCAGGCCCCCCCAGCGACAGCCGCCGCTGCCGGGGCACACGCTACACCCCCTTCGGCAGGGGCCAAGGCCGGGCCAGGGCCAGCCTAGGCCAGCGCAGCGCCGGGGGCCCGGCCCACGACCCTGCGTCCCATCTTTAGCCTGGTGGAAAGCTGGAGAGAGGGGGCCGGGGAGGGACACACGGCCGCAGGGACGACCGGCAGGGTCCGGAGGAGGCGAGGTCAGTCCCCGCCCGCCCAGAAGCCGGGGTCAGGGGGAGGGAAGCGACTCTTACCTGGGCCGGCTCCTCCTCTGGTGCAGAAGTCCCGGTCCCGCTCCTCGCCGCGCCCGGGCCCGGCCGCGGGCTCGCTCCGCCGAGGAGGGATGAGGCCCACGGGCCGCCCTAGACGGGGTCTGGCGCGGGCGCCTCCGGCCGGGTGACCTCCATAGCCCTCCGCCCGCTTCCTCCTCCGCCGCCGGCTCCGCGGGGAGCGCGGGGCCCAGCTCCTGCCTCCGCGCCCGGCGCCCGCGGGGGTGGGAGAAGCGGCCGAAGCCCCCCCCGCTCCGCCCACCCCTGAGGCCGCGGGACCCCCGCCCGGCCACTTACGCCGCTGGCAGAGTGGCTCCCCCAGCGCTGGCGGGGGGAGCGCCTCTCCCCTTCCTTCCCTCCCTCCGTCCCCTCAAATTTCCGCGGCGGCGGCGCCAGCCACCCTGGGCCCCGGCGGCTGGCTAGCCTCACTCAGTCAGCCAGTCAGTCAGTCAGTCACTCCCTGCCGCCGCCGCCTCCTCCTCCCATACCCGCCGCCCGTCCCTCCGCCCGGCCGCGGGCCGCCCCGCCGCCCAGCGCTCCCAGAGGGAGGAGCCGGGCAGTCTCGCGAGACGCTAAGAGAGTGGCAGGCGAGGGAGCCAATAGGGAAGCGAGGACAAAGGGGNGGGGAGGGGAGGAGACGACCCTCCCTGAGGGGGAGCTGCCGCCCCCCTCCCCCGGCCCGGGCGGCGGCGGCGGCTCCCGGTAGGGGCTGGGCCTGGCAGCGGCAGGAGACGCCTCCTCACCCCCCCTTAGGACTCCCGGTTCCGCGGGGAGGGTGCTGGGGGGCGTTCGGCGAGGAACAAACCAAACGTTAAGCTATGGGGAAAGGGTGGTTTTCAGTAAGGCTGGGAAAGAAAGAAGAGACAGAAAACTAGAGGAAGGGGAAAATCTTTATTCTTTGGTGGGTTTTTTGTTTGTTTTTTTTTTTTTTTTAAGGCAGCCGAATTTGATAATGAAAGCAATTAGTAAATAGCAGGAAGTGACAGGAAATGAATATGTGGTAGGAGTATTGCTATGTTGTTTGAGCTGTTGCTCTTGCTACCTGTTGGCCCTGTTGGCAAGATTGCAGGCCAACAAACATACTTGCAACTTGTAGGGTAGGGGTCAGGAATCATTAAGTTTAGCTACTATAGTCCTCATGCTTATAAAAATAATATACAATACAAATTTATTTGAATCAAATCTATTTCTTTAATTGGTTGGAGTTTTTTTCCGTAAGTGTCCAGGTGAAGCTAAAATAGACCTAAATCTGTGGCTTAAGACAAAAGTTTTGGTTTTTGTAGGCAACTAGATGAGCAACTACAGGGAATTTTAAATTCCAAGGATTAGGGCCAATGTCTTGCCCAAAGGAATCCTAGTTAAGATTTCGAGCCGCTATGAGTTACCATGATACAAGTAATAACTCTTCTTTTTGGATACAAAAGTCAGAGATGACCCCTGGCCCCCGACAGATGGGTAGTTATGGTGGGATTTGCCCAGCCACATTTCCTGCAAAGCACACAGGTCTTCCCCAGCTCCTTTGCTGTGAAAAAGCGCCAGTGGCTCTGCTACAAATTAGCTTCTTTTTATCTTGTGTGGTTGGGTCTAAATGAGAGAGTGCATGGAGGGTGAATATGTCCTGTGTTTAAAAATTTGTATTGATGCCTACAAATTATCAGAGGCGTTAACTGCAGTGTAGTCTGAATGCCAAATGTATTCCAAGCTCATAGAGAAGCCTGAGAGGCTTTGCTTATGCTGGCTAGAGGATTCATCAGCCATGAATTGAGTTAAGGACTGCTCTTAAAATTCTTAAATATGGATCTGATTAAAGCAATTTCTGTAAGTAACAATTTAGCCAGCTAGTATGGAAGGTCATCCTTTGTCTGGGATATTTTTGTAGTCCAGTAAGAATATGAGACCAGAATTGGAAGGGGAAATGAGGAGCAAGACAGGAGATGTTTAAAAGTAATGCAGCATGATCTCTATCTACCTAATATTAAGAAGAGCTTAAACTGCTAAACCAGAGTGAATATATTAATTATGTGATAACACACCAGTCTGACTTGAGACCTTAAACACATATCACATGGAAGTTAAAATGAAAGCTCTTGTTGATAAACAGGAAGGAATTAATATTACCATGTATATAGGAAACTTGTACGTGTCAAAATGCTTATGCTTTCTATAACACATGTAGCACAGAAAACATAGATTAAAATTGTTGTGCTCTGGGCATACACGAAGCTCACTTAAGGGAAGCATTTTGTCAGTAAACAAGTCTTTCTATGATGGTAGGGTCTCTGAAAGACCCTTCTACATTAAAAAAATATTACATGTGCTCCTCAGAGCAGAGGGAGCAGCTAATGAAATTACCAAATAAAAATGCTTTTGAGAGGTTGGACTTTGCAGGACATTTTGAGTGCACAAGAGCTGTTCAGAGAGAACATTTCAAACTCTGCTGCTGTCTTGCTTAGTTTTCCACCGCCTTAATGGATGAGGGCAAGATATTCATGCTATGTTTGTAAAAATTTTGAGGGGAATGGTAGAATTTCTGGTGTTTGAATTATCTTTACTTCTATTACTTACCTGGTACGGTGGGGAAACGTCAGTTGGGGAAAATGTGAGGATTTCTTTAAGCTTGGCTTAGAAGATCCTAGCCTGTGATTTGTCAAGGGGCCTGAGAAAGTCAGAAAATCAACATGGAGCAGACTTTTTTGCTGTAGCTCAAGAAAGGCTCACTGACCTTTTATGCTTAAAATAAAATCTCTTCTTTTAGGCAAATGGCCTGGCTAAGAAATGGATTTAGTTGACTCTTTCAGTACCTTAGAAAGTTTCCTGAAACAAGTATCAAGCTGTATATTAATTAGGCTCATGACTCTGGTAAGCCTTTATAGTTGCTGGCTGATTGCTAAGGAACTGTTCAAGGAGTTTAAGTAGATTTCCTTTTCAGTAAAAAAAGTGCAAGGTTTCTTAAAAAAATAAAAGCTTAGGCTGAAAATCTGGGTCTTGAAACTTAATCTATAAAGAATGAGTATGAAAAAATTCAGTGCAAAGCCCAGTGGTTTTGGAAATGCTAGTATGTACAAGCATTTTGCAAGTTTAGCAATTCTGGCACTAGGTAATTTCTGCTAACAAACTACTGCAATTAGAAGGCTGGTATTTTAACTATGCAGTCAGTTATTTTTCTTAACGAAGTTGCCGTCTTTCTCTATCCTGTTAAAAATTTTACACTTTCATTCCACGCAGTGATGTTTGTGTTCATCTATAGACACCAAGAAAACAAAAGCTCTAGTTTTCTGATTTTTTCCTGAGTATTTTCCTCTACTCTGTCAGTTTGAGCTGTTCCTTCTCTGCTGATTTAATTCATCAAAATATTCTAGCCAGCTGTCATCCTTTGGCATTCTCTTTGGTGCTGGATTTATACTCCTCAAATATCTTGAAGTATATCTGACTGGTAGGAGGGCACATTGAAAAATGAAATGGTTAATGTAATGTTCTTTTTTTTCTTTTCCCCTTTGCTACTTAGAGAAGGACATGCACAGCTCAGTTTCCAGATGTTCAGTAGTCCTCCTTTTGCACTTAGTATACTGATACTTTTCACACACCACAAAGTTTACCTTCATTTCCTTGCTCTGATATATAGTCTCAACAGCAATTAAAAAGGAGGAAAAGGAAAGGCAGATTTTAGGGTGTTCTCAAGATATACAGTTTTTTCCCACTCATAAAAGACAACAAAATATCTGGACATTTCTGAGGGAAAGGTCGTATTCAGCTGCTTTAGACTTAAAAAAAATATATATCACATAGATAGCTGTTCTCTGTGTAGCAAACAGGTAGTGATGTGAAAATAATAAATTTCTAATCTTTAGAAATGAGTTGCACAATTGAAAAAGCCTTAGCCGATGCGAAAGCACTGGTGGAACGGCTAAGGGAACATGACAATGCCGCAGAAGCTCT
The DNA here is from genome assembly GCA_033628505.1 of Tringa tobata. Lineage (NCBI taxonomy): Eukaryota > Metazoa > Chordata > Aves > Charadriiformes > Scolopacidae > Tringa > Tringa tobata. Next base: position 1,001,175 of record JAHREE010000290.1, read on the forward strand.
TATTGAACAGACTACAGCTCTCAACAAGCGGGTTGAAGCAATGAAACAGGTTTGTTTTTCAACTTTGTTTGCTCCGTTAAAAGAAAAACTTGGAAGCACATAATTTAAAGTAATTTTTGTGTGCTATAGTAGAATGTAGCATCAGGATGTTGTTTGGTTAATCCTTTAATGCCATACTAAGTATTTTCATTGTAGATGTGACTATGATCTAAAAATATGGGTTTTATATACTTAGTTTGATCCTGTGAAGAAGTTTTCTCTGTTACTCTAAATATTGAAAACAAGCATTTATTTGAAGGACACTGGTAGATATGGTGTTGGTGCCTTACAAATTGTTGTGTGGTGTCTTGTTTTTGCTCTTCTGTGAAATGCTACTTGTTTTATTAATTTCAAGATGCACATTTAATCATACAGAGGTCCTGTCATGCTTTCTTCTGTTGAGAATAGTTGATCTTTTCAGACTCTCCTTTTGTTTCGAAGTATCCTCTTAAGCTTATTCATGATTGTTTCCGTTCTGATGTTAAACTGTCCAAGGCATGTTGCTAGATTGAGTCTGACTTTCACTAGAGAACTTCTGGAACAATAGAAAGGTGTCTACTGACTTTCCATATGGGAGTTCATCCTGTCATTTAATAGAACACAGACCATGTTAATGGGCCTGTAAAATAATAAAACCCTGCATGTGCTTCATCCCTGCAAAACTAATCATGGAGAGGCTCCATGACTTCAAATCAAGAGTATTGTATTTACTCAGTCCGGGTCCATTCCTTCAGGACCTGTAGCCATACAACCTTGTTGTTTAAGGTACTGGGAAGCCACAGTAAATATCTAGAGGTTTATACCCCATGTTTTTTCTTTACCATATGTATATCAGTTTTAACTTACTTGATGGTGAATTTGACCCACATTAATTGAAGGTTAAACATGCCCACCACACACATCTGAGGTATGAAACTTGTTTAAAAACAAAGGTGATACTTCAGTGTCTCTAAAGGGCAGTAAGTTAGCAATACCTTCAGAAGCTTTTTTGTTTGTATTAGGTAATTTTTTTGAAACAACAATATCTTGCTACTTAAACACTTTGACTGACATTAGAACTGGTCCTTTGTAACTTGCCAAGTAATGCTTGCCTTCAGTTACTTAAATATGTTGTGTTATTTGTAATAACTAGTACCAAGAAGAAATTCAAGAGCTCAATGAAGTAGCAAGACATCGTCCTCGGTCTACGTTGGTAATGGGTATCCAACAGGAAAACAGACAGATTAGGGAATTGCAACAGGAGAATAAAGGTAAGACTGGACTATTCTTTAACTTTTCAAGTTCCAGCCTGCACCACTGGCATCAGTGAGACTTTTAGCATTGATCTGTTCTCAAAATATTATTGTAGAAGATTTTTTTCTTCTAATCTTAATTTGTCAGTTTAACTGAACATAAATGTAATCTAATAAAGAGTCCAAACATCCAACCACTGGGACTACAATTAACAAAAAAAAAACCAAACAAACAGTTGTGGAAAATTACTTTATCAATCCTTATCTAATGTTCAGTACAAGAACAATAGACCTTAATTCTGCAATATAGGTATCTGTTTGGAAATGTGTTTTCCCACTGCTAAAAATAACTAATTTAGGAGCAGTAAGGACAAGTTATAGTGTAAGTGCAGTAGTATACTTCCTTCTGGAATTCTGTACACTAGGAATATACTGTTCCTCCTGGAATACTTTAGGTATTCCAACCTGGAATATTTGGGTATTCATCAAAGGAGTCAATGATCTTGATTCATATGAATCTTATCTCAGGTGTTATTTGTCCTTGACTTAATATATTTTGAACACAAGCATTTTTTTTAACTCCTATTTTACCAAGCTGCAGATTAAAACATCTGTAAACTTCTTTCCAGCTTTTGTGCAGTGTTGGTTATAGTGGCTAGACTAAAGCTCTCCTCAGCTACACTCAGGATGGCTTATATCAGCTAAAGGGACTGAATATGAAGTCATATTAACAAAGGACCTTCTCTTTCTGACTGAAAAAGAATTTTCCCAGGGCAGTCACCACTGAAGACATTTGTAGAGCCTATGTAGGTTTTATGGTGCAAGGAGAAGGGACATTCGGTTAACAGCTTATTTCAGTTTTCTCAAGCTGAAGTACATTTGCATCACGTTTCAGTTTTCTGTTTAATTGAATTTAAAATTATATTTGTAGAACTACGCACATCTCTTGAAGAACATCAGTCTGCTTTGGAACTCATAATGAGCAAGTACAGGGAACAGATGTTTAGGTTGCTTATGGCAAGCAAGAAGGATGATCCAAGTATAATAATGAAGTTAAAAGAGCAACATTCCAAGGTAATGACTTTGTTATATTTTTTTTCTTTGTTTTTTTTAGTTAACTCTTAAGTTAGTTTTTAGTGGATCAATTCAAAGCTTATTTTGTCTGAGTTTTTTCATCATTGTACTAAGAAGTCCTAATTGTTATAATCTGGTTCATGAAACACGGACAGCAAACTTGATCAGTCTAGTAAGTCAACCTTAGTGGCTTCTGATTTATTTAAGCTTTTATCAAGTAGCATTTCATTACTGTATCTACTTAGTGACTTGTTTCGCCTAGGTCTTTAAGGCAACTGCCCTATTATAATTCCAGATGCCCGTAGATCTCAGTAGTGTTCAAGCATTTAGACTGGCTTTAACTTATGCTTGTGACTCCAACAAATAATTAGTAAACCTGCACTTACTGGGGAGAGTAGTAGTAGTAAGTTTTTTAAATTCAGTGTGAAAATATTTCTTTCTCCAAAGTACTGTGAATTAAAAACATATTTTAAAAGATCTTTAGAATATTGAATAACTGAGCGTACATTTCTCCTCCTTCCTGCTTCAGCCCTTGGTTCTTGCTTCAGTATTGGTCAGCATTGCTAAGCAGGTGCCCTAGATGGGCAGCTTGAGATGCTTGAAGGGTGGTGAAAGTTGCTGATATTAGGTATGCTTCATCTTACAGCTTTTGAAAACAAGAAATGCAAAGTGCTGTCAAGCAACATTTCTGTAAACTAACATCAGTGAGGTATACATGAGTATTCAACAGCTTCATAAAATATTAATATACATTCCTATAATGTTAATATAAATTTAAGGCAATTCAAATGTATTTTCAGAAGAATTCACGATTCTAGATCACTAACAGATCTAAGCAGGAGCTTTCTATCAAAGTACTGTTTTACATTGTAAATGAAACATGATCATCAGACAGCACTGTAACTGTGTAGACATACATTAGTTCTAAGTGTTACATCATCTTTGACCTCAACAAAGTAAGTCTGCAAAGTAGAGTTAAGATCTGCATACCAGGAAAACAAAGCTTAGGAATTTGATGCTTTCTTATATCCTTACAAAATCACATATGTGTAATTAGTGCCATTGAAATCAATGGGACTACTTAGATTGATATGAAAGAATTTATTGGTTTAGAACTGCATCTTTTAACATACGTGCCTAAAATTGATACATATATATCTTTTTCAAAAGAAGCTACCTTAGTATATAGTGTAACATATCTTACAGCCTCAGGAGAGTATAAATTTATATCCAAGACAAGAGGGTAAAATTATATCTGTCCTGAAATGGACTTTGAAATTTCATTTAGGAACGCTCCTACAGGTTAAAATCTTGAGGTAAAAAAAAAAAAAAACACCAACAAACCAACAAACACCACCACAAACCAAAACCACACAAAGAATATTATTTAAACAGGAGATTTAGGCTTCATCATTTTGGTTATATCGCATCCCACAAGAATGCCTGAGGATTTATGACCCTTATCCTGACTCTTAGGGTTTTTGAAATTTCATTGTTTCTTCTTCTGACCACCTTTCACATTCAGTAAGACTGAACAATCTTGAAGTAGTCTTTAAATACTTCTCTCCTGTTAACTAAGAAATCCATCATATCTAAGGAATTAGTCTCACTGTTACCAGTAATCACTGTTCTCTGAAGTGGCACCTATCAATTTTAGTGCCTATTTACAAAAGATTATTAAAAAAATCATTGATTTCTGCAGACCAACAACCACCTACTTTAAACAGAAAACCAATTTCTTTTAGCAGTGTTGTGCGTGTGATAAAAGGGTATGTTGGTAGTAATGATCCTGATCTAAGTGTGCTGTTTGAATTCACTCAACTGAAATAAGTCCTAAAAACGTGTGTTGTTTTTTGTTTTTTCTCCAAAGAGAAAAAAAAATGGCAAATAAAAAGGAGAGTGATACAAAAAGTGTTTGTAGATGTTTGAGGCTATCTTCATCAAGAAACACTTTGACTTGATTGTTTGATATTAGAATCTTAAAATTTTCTGTTAGTGCCTGATCTACTGTCAATGACCTTGGAACAGGCCCTAAATTGTACTGATCAAGAGGCCATGTAAGCTGGCAAAATAGGAAGTAGGGAGGACAGAAATATAAACTAAAAACCACTAACTCTTTCTTAGTCCTGCTCAAGGGTACATCATTGCCAACTTATTCTTTTACCGCTGATCACAGATTTCTTTCAAGCTAAATTTAGTTTTTAATTGAAAAAATCTTTCATGTAATGACCTTCACTGCAAATAGAGAAGAAAGATTCACAGCAAGTTGCTTTTTTCTTCTCCCCTCTATGCTGTGCATGGGCATTTAATGAGTAAATAGCTAAACCATAGCTTTGGCAATTGGAATGGCAGAGAAGAAAGGATGGAAAGGGCCAGTGTTTGTTATAGAAAAGTATATTTGTTTTGGTCAGGTAAAGTTCATGATTCCAAGTGAGGCAGTTCTTTATGGTACTTTAATAAATTCTGGAAGTTTAAAGGCAAGCTGATCATCTGCTAGATGTATGGAACTCCAGTCAAACTCATAATTTAAAGGTGGGATTTAACTTTAGTCTATACCATTTTTCATTTCACTCCTGCTGTTCTGCTTTTCCTGATGTTAGTTAGTAGCTATTGGAAATTTTGTCCAAAGATAGGCTGGCATGATAGTAGAGTTTGAGTAAAAGAGAAGTCGAGGAAAAGAAAATGAAAAATAAAACCTTCTGGAAATACCATTAAAATATTTGGCTTAACTGAACAGCAACAAATTCCAAAGGCATAGGCTCTTTATCTAGACCTGCAGTAGTGACCCTTTAAGCATTTCTGGCTGGTAGGTTGGCCAGTGAGAAAATAAACTGTCACCTGAACCGACAAGGTCCAGGCAAGAGATCACTTCTCTGCAAACAGTGAAGGTTGTCTAAAAATCTAGCTTCCGTGCAAAAGGCTGTTTTGCACATGTTAATGGTTCCTATCATCCCACTCCTGACAGTGGAGCAGGACAAGAGCGAATTAAACTACTGGCTTTTTTTCCTCCATCTTGAATCTTTCAGCAAGATGCGGTAGTTAGTTATTTAGAGTAGGAAAGTACCCTACAGCACTACAAAGTGATCAGTCACTACACACAAGTTTTTCTTACAATTCAGCAAGGACGAGGGCCTCTGAAGTCCAGACCACAGATAAGCTGGAATTGCAAGTGGATTCAATTTTAAGTATCTTAAAAAAAAAAAAAAAAAGCAAAGGACAAATCTCAGTTTCCTAATCTATGACATAGTAAAGGTGACTACTTCACCTGATCTTTTTAAGAGGTAAATGCCTACCCGTGGGCTGGTACTGGCTGTACCAGACTTGAGATCATGTTTCAAACAAATGGGAAGAATGTCGCAGACCCTGCTGGACTTAGATGAGTTCAGTGTTTCTGGATATCCAAAATGATGTACGTCAACTCTTGCAAGAGGAAGCGCACTTGTCAGAGGAAGCACATGGCTAACTTATAGCCATTTGGAAGATGTGGAAGCTACACAAGACAGTAACTTCCACAAATTTTTTTTAATGTAAAATTCTAATGAGAGGGATCACTGCGTGGCAAGCCAGATTTATTTGAATGAACAGGACCAGAGTGGCTACTCATGCTGTAAAGTTAGAGAGAGCTCGTCTGTTTTCACAAATGTAGGTCTGCGTTCACATTTTTGTTAAGTGACACAGCAGATAAAATACATATTTAATGTTTTGCATATTTTTAGTGATGCAGGAAATACATTACTAAAGCTTTCATCATTTTATTTTTATGTCTTAGGAGCTGCAAGTGCATGTGGACCAAATCACAGAAATGGCAGCAGTAATGAGAAAAGCCATTGAAATTGATGAAAGGCATGGCTGTAAAGAGCAGGAACGGATCATTCAGCTTGAGGCAAGTAGGAAACAAAACAGCAATGGCACAAATAGCAAGGGAGTGGATGTTATCACGGTTATTTCTGTTGAGTTACTGTATCTCTTGAGAGTGACTGTACCATTCACTTACACTGCTGTTTTGCTACACTTTCCTTGTTGAGTGGGCTCTAAGTAGTATTTTCCCCACTATAGCTTACTCTCAAGTCCTGCATAGGTGATACTTCTTCAGCAGAAGTCAGTGATTTATATTTATGTACTGGTTTTCTCTTTAAGTCTGAGTGTAGCAATGAGCTAGGATATAATACAAATTCATCATAAGACAACAGTATGCAAATAATAATTCCCCCCGCATTTGGCTTGTAATATTATTAATTTTTTAATACCCATCTTTGTGTTTTGATCTTTTTCTCTTTTTTTTTTTAATCCTTAATGCCCATTCAAAAGCGCAAGAGGGTCGGAAACCTGATGTTGTTAGTTTTAGAAGATAACATAGCACTACCTGATTGCAAATCAGTATTTTAATCTTTATACATATGTTTGGAGAAGAGGGGAGGGGAGATTATTAATGTAGTTAATTTGACTTCTTTCTGGAGTTCTATTAAATGCCTTTTCTTTCTTGGGTTATAGCAAGAAAACAAAGGCTTGAGAGAAATTCTTCAAATAACTAGAGAATCATTCCTGAACCTCAAGAAAGAAGATGCATCAGAGAGCACCTCTCTGTCAGGATTAGTAACAAGCAGTGATTTGAGCCTGAGGAAAAGCTAAAGACTGTGGAAGTCAACAAGCTTCAATTGCACACTTGACAAACGGAGTATCAGGGGTCACTCGTCAAGCACTTGTTACTGAATAGGGCACCAGCAAGCTAATGTATCTTAAACTCCAGTTTAGTGGCTTTTATACTGCATAAAATAAATTAAAGTTGGTATTCCTCAAAAGCCAAATGACAGATTAATTGCCGTAGGTGTAACTTCAGTAGGAAGTTGATTAATGCACTTGCTGAATTGGAAATTATTTTTATATGAAGTCATTTCACAGGTAAGACAAGATTTCACATAATTTCTATAAATTGCTGCTCATACAAAGTTTCAGTGCACCTATTATATAATAAAGGTAAGATTTAAAGTCTGATTTCTGGCTAACAGCTAGTAACTTAAGAATATGCTTTGTGCATGATCCACATTATGTTTTTTCCTTTTAATAAGTTCTTTTTAATAAAAAACCAACTCATTTTGCCACAAATCTGTTTAATGGAAAGGGTACATAGGCACCATAAAACTTAAGGATGTCTGTTAATTAGCCGCAGAGTATCCTGTTGAAATAAGGCCAGTTGATAAGCATAAGCAATGCTTTTGCAGTTGTTCAATTTTATTTTTTTTTTAAATTGAACAAGATTGTTTAAAATATGTGTACTTAATTGTATTTTCAAAACAAGAGCTGCTTCCACCTTATTGCTTTCTGGAACACAGCACAGTATCATTCTGCCTTAACTTTTACTTTTATGAGAGAAAACCAGGCTCAGTTCTCTATAGGGAGAAGCCACATTAGTCCCAGCAATCTCCCTTCTCCCTCTCCCCTCCTCTCCTCAACTTCCTCACTGGGAAATGGCAATTTGACAGCACCCAAACAGCAGCAACGGAAAGGTGGTTGGAGGAAGGAGGGAGAAGCTCTACAGCAAAGTTGGCAGCCTGCATGCCTGCAATCAATACTCTTAATTTTTCTTTCAGTACTAAACAGCCATGAGGAAGGTTTTTAAGTAAATTTCAGGTACGTGTTATGTTTGTACTAGGAAGAGATTCAATATGCTATACTGACAAATAGACTGCTCGCTTTTAATACTGAAGTACTTGCAGAAGTGAAAAGAAACTGGCTTTTATAGATCAAAGTGCAGCTTATATCATATGCAGATACAACAGACGTGCTACACAAGACAGGCTTGTAGTAAAGAGGTGCTGAAATAATTCATATTTGGCTTTTGTTTGTCAGACTACCTCTTCTTGGTCAAGGCAGCAAGAACATTCCTAGTATTGATGTGTATCATCACTTTTTGTCCATCACATTAATGTATTCCTTACTTGGAAAGCATACTCAAAGCAGCAGAGTGAAAGCTTTCAACCACAGAAAACTGTAGAACTACAAATACCACCTGCAGTTGAATATTTTCACTGTTTAGTAACTCACCTCACACAATGATTTGAACTCCTACTCTGAAATCAACTGTCATTTAATAAAATTTGATTTTCAACTGCAACAATGCAAAAGGAATTAAGCATCGAGCACTTCTAAGTGTGTCAGTTTTAAATACAACTTCGTCTGACTTGGTACAACTTCTGTGGGCTCAACATAAATGCACCACAGGTCTAAGGGTGAACTTTCAGTGCCCAGTGAACTAATTTGTAGGGAGCTTAATAATTTTATTCTGTTGCTGTCAGTTGCTCCCCCCTTCCCATAGTGCCTTTAAGAGAAACAAGTGATGCAGTGCGAAAGGAGCATTTAGGAGAGACAATAAATGCTAGTTTTCAATTAAGTAGTACATATACTAGGAAATGCATTTGAAAGGACAGATAAATCAAGCTCTCTAAATCTCTGCATTTTTTATAAATGGAGAAACTGCTGCTTCTCTTTCCAGAGCATCTTAGCTTGTTTCTAGGCTGAGGAATATATTGAGGACATTCATGTAGATGGGGGAAAAAAAAAGTTATAGTAATTTCAGAACTTGCTAAAAACCTGGGGGGAATTTTTTGGTGAATGTTTTAGCTCAAGCACAAAATCTACTTGTCTGCTATTATTTTCTGTAAAACTTTGCCAATGCTTCTGTAATTAAGATTTTGCATTTCTACCATACCTTGCAAGCTGGTGACTTACCAGAAGCAACATCTTTTTTAAATGGAGCATTTTGCTATTGCAAACTTACAAGAAGTTTTGGGTTCAGTTGATTAAGTTATTCTTTTTAGAAGTGTCTTTTCAGCCGTTGACTGGTACCAGAGGCATTTATATCTATTTAATGCTGAATGCAGTTTTCTGGCTGACTTTCAAATACAGTCTCCGGACCAGTACAGCAGAGAAGGGGTTAGTCTGTGGCAGTTCTTTAAGGTTGCTCTATTATGAAATAATGCTTGATTAGTGTTTATTTTTGTAAATTAAAAAAATGTGACTTAATTTATCTATGCCTAGTCTTCACGTTTGATATGTCTCCCTTGTCTTCCCCCTGATCTGATCACTTTAGGATTTTAAAGAACCTTCACAGTGTGTGGAGTGACTATTTTTCATTGCATACCTGTTATTTTTGTAATGCGGATAGCTTGAAAAGAACTTATGGCTAGAATTGTGTACTGTACAGTAAACTTATTTTATCAATAAAGTTGACTGAAAAGATGGATGTCTTCATGGTTAAAGCGAGGGCCTGACTCTGAAGTGAGCCTTGTTTGTAACATGCAAAAAAAAAAAGAGAAATACATAATTTTGCCATTTAATCAGCTTATTTTTATACTTTAAGGCAGGTAGGCCAATTTCTAGTGCTTTTATTCATGTTGCTACATAGTGGAGCAAAAAATCCTTTGTAAAGTCTTCGTTTGCTCTTGGAAAATTAACAGTCTCTTCCACACGGGCATTCATTCAGTCAGTCAGTCATATTCATCCTTCAAATGAACCACTGAAATTGTTTACTAATACAGAGGAGCAGTAAGGATAAACAGAGTGCTGCCCACTGGGCTTTGATCTTTGGATCCAAACGTATTTTGAATACACAGAATATGACAGTTGTGGGTTTTTTTCCTGAAGGTTAAAAAAGTCGCTTTGACCTGGTTCAAGCTCTAGTTTCCTTTCTCTGTGATGTGTAAGTGAGAATGTCAGTGGAGTACACTTACAAGCTGACAATGTAATGTTTTCTCTACTTCCCCATGATTTCTCAGAAAAGAAACTTGTTTTTGTATCATAAATTCTGTGTCAAAAGACAGGTAACAGATGCATGCTAAATCATAAATACATGTAGCAGCTATTCAGCTGAGGTAAGGTAAAACTTAAGGGTAGCTTGAAACCAAATTGGGCTGGTTTGTATGTCTACAAGTTTTAAATACCTTTGGCTTTGTAACAAACAGATTTGGATTAGAAGATTATGTTAAAATACAGAGCTAATGGCACTGTTTTCACGCAGACTTAACTTTTACTAGGATCCCATTGGAGATACCCAAAAAAAGATTTACATTGGCATAGGAAATTTTCAGCACTTTAATTTAAAAGCACTTGTACTGCTTAAAAAAAAAAAAAAAAAAAAAAAAAAGAATTTCTATATTTCCTATTTGAGTGTAAAACATGCACTTGTTCTTTCTGCAGATCCTGAAGTCTGAGATGACAGAGGGTTAGACTGGCTAACAGAACACTCTAGTGCTGGCCGGAGTGTAACCGGTGTATGCAGTGACAGGGGGAAGATGAGACAGGAGAGCAAAAGAAATCCTAAGTTGGAAGCGAAGGAACATGATAGAGGAATAAGGTTTTTTTTCATATTAGACAACAACTTTACCAGCCTTATCAGTTCTGGAAGCAGCATCAAGCTACATACTGCTACAGGAGATGAAAAAAATGAGAAAAAGCAACAAGATGCAGTGGGAACACCACTGAGCTGTAGGTGCCCAAAAGCTGCCAGCTGTCTGCACAGCTGGCACAGCAGCTATCTTCTCAGAGACTTGTGTTACACTTGGTGTGCAAACAAAACCATCTTCTTATTGTCCTGTAAAAGTCTATCTACTCTCCCACATATACCCCCAAACCAGCACCAACACACACATGCCTGCTATTGTTTAAAGAGCAGAAAAGTCAATTCTGTGTAATGTCAACAAAGGACTTCTTACTAATTTACCCTTCTGGAAGATCAGGGCGTGCTGGGAGAACGATGCACAGCAGAGGGCTGAGTTTGGTGTGATGCACGTACCTGGTGGAAGTGTAGCTCACATTCAGCCTCACCTTTTGCCCATCTCTCTCATTTGCAGTTTCATACTGATGACAGCAGAGTGGACTATAGAAACAAAATTGCTTAGCTTCCACTTATTAAAGAGTGCTGCAAAATAAAACATTCTATTTCAGTGACTGTATGAGAAAAGGTACCAATATTCCTGCTGCCTGCAACTCCCTTCCTGCCCCAAGCATGTTCTGATGTAGCAGCGTACCTGTTGGGAACCAGTGTGGCCATGCCTTTGTGTCAGAGACCATCGTTATTTCCCAAGTTCAGAATAAACTCACCTGACATGTAGAAGACGAAAACCTTAAGCAAGTGCTCAACATGGAGAAAAACGTTTCATAATTCCAGTCTTGAAAAAGTACATGCTGACAATGCTCCTCAGACACGAGGTAGAGAACGGTGGCACAAAGGAGACGAGCAGAACTCCAGCCTCAGTCCCTTCCCATTGCCCCGAGGTGCAGTTTTACCTCTTTTACAGAATGGCAAAATGAATAATTTCCCTACAGCGTTCTCACCACCAAAAGTACCTTAAGAAAGATGTTTGAGGATGGCTATTTCAGCAGTGAAGAGCTTTAAGTGTATTTTTGAAAATTCAATTGTTGGAAGCTTGAGTACAACACAATAACAGATGCGCGGCGATCAGCGGCTTCGGTTTCCCAACGCTACGCTCAATAACACAGGAAACAGTTTTTTAAATGAATCATCATATGCAACTCGTTAAATTACTGGCTAGGCAACAGCAGCTGCCTCCTACAATATACTCTATCTGTGCTTTTTTGCTTCCCGTGTATGGCTTTTTCTTCCTCCAGACATTCATGATAAAAAGAAAATGAATCCAGCTCGTTCCGAGCACATTAGCTAACCCGCTGTGACACCCGACAGCACAAAGGATAATGGGGGACAATTGTGCTTTTTTTGACAAGGCAGACTTGGGAACACCCGGCTCTGAAGCAGAGAGATGAGTTGGACACACCTGGTTTTTTCCTCCCACTCCCAAAATGAGCTAGCTAATTTATTGCTCTGTTTTGAAGTTGTCTTCCCCTAGCATGCATGAAAGTATAAAGCCTTGCACACTCAAACAGGAGGCAGCTCTCTGCCTATAGCTACACGCAAGTAGACAAGGTCTGATAGTGATAAAAAAAAAATTATAAAGAACAAGCATCTGCTTGAGCAAGCAAAAAAATGTTATTGGAGTGATTATTTCTAAAGAAAACTGAAAGCCCAAAGCCTACTGATCAAAGATGTGGGAGGGGACAACCCGATCAGATGAGTATTGGCAAGATTCAAATAAACAGGCATCTCAGCCATTGAGTTAGAACACGTTGACCAAATGCTTATAATACTCACATTTTGTAGGATATTTACTTACTGAAAACTCAGTGCTTCCTACTCTGACCATTCACTAGATAAACTGACCAGAAACCAAAGTTACAATGAAGTCCACAAAAAGTACCACAGCAAAGACCCCATGAGATGCAAACCTACAACACGCTGCCGCCAGTTTTAGGAGGAGAGACGGGAAGTTCAAAGGTTAAGTGAAAAATGTGCATTTTAAAATGGGGCATATTTATTTCTCAGGAAGGGCTTCCTGTCCTTCAGAAGTGTTTGCAGATAAGGGACAGCTCTAGGCAAGGACAGAATGAGAGCTGGAGAACCTCACTGGGGTGAGAAGTGTCAGGGAAAACTTACAAAAGGACGGCTTTGGGAAAGGCCATTTTTGCACATTCCAGGTAGGAGTAAAAGACATATAGAGGGGACCAAAGAAATATGTCTTTATTTATGCTCACTTATTTATTTTGCTGTTACAAAGAAAAGTAGAGGGCGGAAAGAAACCTGATGAAAATTGGGCAGAGAGGAACCTGATGAACTTCAATAAAGGCAAGTGCAGGGTGCTGCACCTGGGGAGAAATAACCCCCTGCACCAGGACAGGTTGGGGGTGACCTGCTGGAGAGCAGCTCTGAGGAGAAAGACCTGGGAGTTCTTGTGGACAACAGGATGACCAAGCAATGGGCCCTTGTGGCCAAGAAGGCCAATAGCATCCTGGGGTGCATCAGGAAGAGTGTGAGGAGCAGGTGGAGGGAGGTCATCCTGCCCCTCTGCTCTGCCCTGGGGAGACCCCATCTGGAGCACTGGGTCCAGTTCTGGGCTCCCCAGTTCAAGAAGGACAGGGAACTGCTGGAGAGGGCACAGAAGAGGGCTACAAAGATGATGAGGGGCCTGGAGCATCTCTCTTACGAGGAGAGGCTGAGGGACTTGGGTCTTTTTAGTCTGGAGAAGAGAAGGCTGAGGGGGGATCTGATCAATGCTTATAAATACTTAAAGGGTGGGTGTCAGGAGGATGGGGCTGGTCTTTTTTCAGTGGTGCCCAGGGATAGGACAAGAGGAAATGGGCACAAACTTGAATGTAGGAAGTTCCACCTAAACATGAGGAGGAACTTCTTCACTTTGAGGGTGGCAGAGCCCTGAACAGGCTGCCCAGGGAGATGGTGAAGTCTCCTCTGGAGACATTCCAAACCCGCCTGGACAAGTTCCTGTGGAACCTGCTCTGTGTGGACCTGCTTTGGCAGAGGGTTGGACTAGATGATCTCCAGAGGTCCCAGGGAACAAAGGAAGGTCTGATTCTTTGAAAAGATCCGTGTTCTCAAGTCCACGTGTGTCACAGCTTGTTTAACCACTAGGAGAAGTTAGCATGGGTGGGAAAGTGAGGGAGCAGGAAGAAAGTTTCTCCTACGGACTCGAGGCATGACTGCAACACATGCAGGCATAGGAAATCTCTACGAGCATTTAAGACAAATACCATGATGTGATCATTGCAGCATTATCACAACGCAGCAACGACTGCTCTGAGAAAACTCAACAAAAGCAGCGCACTGGAGCCAAAGTAGGAAAATTCTCTACAGCAGCAGGAAGTAGATCATCATCACAGTCCAGAAAGCTTCAGTTTACATGAGGCTTCAAAACAGTTGATTTTACAGGAGAATCACTATCTAAGAGAACAAAGTTCAGATTTAGATTCACCAGGAGCATCATACAGCGTTATTTTTAGCTAGCAAAACTAGCTAAAAGGTAGTGCAGCTAATGCACCAAGGCAATAAAGGCTTCCAATGAGAAATTCTGCAGTCAGAAGAGAAACATAGCAGGGTAGGATCCAGTTTTCATTTTGCAACTGCCTCAGGCGATACACAAAAGAGTGGAAAATTACCTTTTCAGCACCCTAGGGGATCAGTTAGTGCATTCCGATTACCATCACTATTACCCACTATGGCTTATGGAATAGGGAAAAAATTCCCATACTGCCTCTTAGCACTATTAAAAAACGACAAAGTCCCCAAGTCAGGATCTTAAAAAAAAAAAAAAAAAAAAAAGAGTTCAGAGCCCAGTTCAACCATCCATTTGTTATCTAGAACCTTGTCCAAAGCAGCTATAAAAAGCCTCTTTCGACCATGTACTTCCTCACTGGTTTCATACAGAACATAACCATGCTCTCAACCTCTGGGTGTCCCTGTTACTACAGGAAGTGCTAGAGGTCAGCTAAGCTTCCCCACCCACCCTTATCCCTTGAGGGTCTAAGAAATTTCTCCAAAACAAATTATTCTTACAGCACTAAAGGCAGAAGCCAAGTTGCAAAAGCATCATTGAATTCAAAGAGACCCCTTTAGTTCCAATATTCTTTCAAAAGACACCTTTATTATAAAAGACATAGAAAATTATAGAGTTAAACTTGTTTCTTCCACAATGTTAATCACAGCAGTTATAAAAAACAAGGTAAACATGTTTAAGAGCATCTATATACCAAGTGAGTATTAGCTCAGTATCAGTGCGGTCAGGGCAGTCAGTAAGCACTCGGTCTGCCACAGGCCAGGGAAAGAGCTGCTCCTTTCCCCCTCGCCATGTGCCACAAACAGCAGTGAAGCAAGACCCAGATTGCAGGGTTTCAGCCTTGCCTTGCTGTTTGAGGCAGACGTTCCAGCTCCAAGCAATCATGGGATTTGTCTCTCTAAACATCAGATCAGCTCAGTCACCTCAGATACTGACATTAAGCTTTCACTCAAGAGAAATGGCCAGTAACTAGAGTAATTTTAAAATCATTAATTTCTTTCTACTGCCAGGGTGTTTCAATTAAGTTCTCAGATAAAGTTCTTTACCCAGTTTCCTTACAGAGTTGTTTCTTACAGACTTACTATCCAGAATTTAAAGTGACTGCCAAGAACATGAATTTCCACCACTATGACATTCATATATTCATGGTGGTTCCATTCAGGCAGCAGAACAGCCACTCACCTCCAGACAGGAAGGACTATGCTCTTCGCTGCCTGCACTAAAGGTACAAAGAGAACCAGAGGGAAGAGCCACCGTAACCTGTACCAAGGCACAGGATGCAAGACGTCAGTATCATTTCATGCATGACAGATAACCACAGCAGCACCGAATGTGAAGACCAGGATTGGGTTGGGGAGAGGGGCAGCCTCAGGACTGCTTGTTCAGTTATTTGAGCCAAACCCAAAGTTCTCCAGTTTGCATTTTGAAAATGGCTGTTTGTTTTGTTTTTTTAAGGAGCCAAATACAGCCCCCACATGAGATCACAGGCCACTGAACAGAGTGGTCCCTTATCTGCTTTACTGCATTCTGCTTTGGGCAGATGCAATCCAAATTGGCAAGGATTCAGTCAGCAAGGATGCTGATCAATATTTTGCCAACTGGATGCTGTTTTCTCCCCTTAAAGGCAAAATGAAAAGATATATTGACTAAAAAAAAAAATAGTTAGTGTTACAATCAATTCCAGGAAAGAAATGGCTGCTGGCTACAAAGAGCTAATTTAGGGTTTTTTTTATGACAGCACCATCAAAAAAGAGATTATGCCAGAGCAGAAACAAGACACAGGCTGTTCAGAAAGCAAACAAGAAGGCAAACCTGTTGTGTTCTCTTAGCAGTCATCTCTGCACAGAGACCAGGCGACGAGTTTGCTACAGAATGATCCGAAGGTGAGGGAGAAAGGCTTGTCTCAGATCAGGTCCACTTCTTGAGCCCCAGCAGGCACACTTACAACAGTTAATTCAGTGCAGTTTAAATTCAAGTCACTTAGTTTTGCTTGCAAGTTCCAGTAATACTTCTTGGAAGCAGTTGTGTCTGCGGCCACAGATTTTGTACTTTTATTAGAAGGTGACACTTCAGTTCCTTCTAAAGGAACTCCTGTGTATGGTCCTTATCTCTCTCCCCTTGCCATTTGACAGACTGCTCACCTTCAGGAGCAAGTCAGGCAATATTTCAGCAGTATTTTTCACACTGCGAGGAAAGAACCAGCATTGTACAGGTTGTTTTATAACCACTGTTTTATATTTCACATACCTAAACATCAAACTAGACCACCACAAGATAAATACTTGTAGTTGACCACTAGTAGAAGATTCTGCAGCTAGACATATGCATATTACAGTGGGCTGAGTGGGCCGTTGAGGGAAAGAGTCACAAAACAGCATGTAGTGTACCGTAGAGATAACTTTTCTTGCAGATTGGGCAAATATATTCTCCTCTTATTAAGCAGGACAAATTGGCAGTGGTAAATCCCGCGCCACTGGCTGGTTTGCTGGTGATCACTCATCTCACCATTCCCAGATTCTTCCCCTCTGTTCCCACCAGTTATTTGGTGGGTTACAGAAGCAACGGAGTTCTTTCCCCAGCCGGCTGCTCTTTCTGAAAAAACTCTTTGATATGTAGTATCTTGTTATGGATCCTTTCTCTTAGGGGAGGTATATGATGGCTAGGGTCTAAGACGTTGGTGCTTCTGCGCTCCCTTTCTTGCTTCCAGGTGACATAGGGGTGTGGTGGGAAGGGCACTTCACTTCTTTCTCGGCGAAGCTGCACAGTTACTCCACTGAGGGCCAGCATTGTCCACACTGACAGAATAATGAAGTCTGAAAAAGAGAAAACAAACAGATTCCTGTATCAAAGCAGAACATTCTTTCTTTTCCCAAGCACAAACACTGAACAAGTTTAGTGACAGAAAGGAATGAAGTATTGTCTCTGCATCCTCACATGCCTCGAATATATCCATGCAAAGGCAAAAATACACAGGGAGTTAAGATGAGTGTTCAGTCACCCTACTAACCTTTTGACTATCCACTCTGCAAACTCATCAGCAAAGGTGGCACTGCAAGCCTAAGAAGCACCTTTCACAAGGGGCTTTGTCACATAACACCAGCTGGAAGGTTGGTGCCTTTGTATCTACTCAGTATTTCTTTTGGAGGACTAGAATTTATCGTCTGGGTGTTGAATCTCACACTGTACTTACTGTGTTCTCCTTTCATCCCTTCCTACACCCAACAGTTACCATCTCCAATGGAACCAAAGAGGCAGCAGATTTTCTTTCTTTTTTAAAAAAAAAAAGTAGAAAAGAAGTTGTAAGACAAGTACTCACCATTTGTTTGAAACGGTACATTGGTGTAAGCTCTGCTGAAGTAATCATTGAGGATCCTTCTGAGTAGGTCTAAGGTGATGTAAGCAAGACTTGTGTAGACATAACAAGCAATAGCTAGGATCACTGCATAGGAGCCTACTATTCCAGAGGCCAGTATGTTCAGCTAAAGGGGGAGAAAAACCCCACAGCTTTAGGAGACTGATAAGCTCTTTATTCCTCCCCTTCTTAAGGCAGTATTTTGTACCAGCTCTTCTACAATAAATTGGCTGCACACACCTGTTGTTTAGGCATCTTAAGACAGCAGAAGTCAACTAAACTCAAGTGTTCATGGATGCTATGTGCAACGTTACAAAGAGTCATGCCTTTGCTCATGGACCACCTAGCACAAGTAGGGCTGAAGAGGAATTCCCTAGAGCTGGTCCTGTCCTAAGCTTCGTGAAGCTGCATTAAGTCTTCTACACATACCCCACAGAACTACATTCTGCATTAAGAAGTCTGAGACCCCTTCCCCCCTCCTTCTGAGGTGACACTGCGGATTACTTACAATTCTTGGACAGCCAACAAAAAGCACTGGAATCATCAAGGCTACAGAAGAGAAGGTCACCCAGAACACAACATCATCACGAAAGACCCTGTAGTCTCCTGCAAAGACACCGTAATTCCACAAGTAATTTACTAGTTAGCAATACATATCCTTTTTTCTAAGTGGCTAGGGACAAGCTTTTTCCCCAAAGATTGTGTGCATTCAGAAATAGCGAGTGTTGAAAAGCTTAGCTTTTGAGCTCAAATGTTGATTGTTTAAGATGCATTGTAACACAGTTACTCAAAACAAAAACAGAAAAAGACTGTCTCAGTTGAGTATAGGTCCTGTAGTCTAAATTGCAACAACAGATCTTTTCCATGAAACAACAGACTTTTGATGAGGCATACATTACTTATTTGATAAGAAGGAAAAGTACCAGAGTACTCTATTGCCAAGATAGGTTTATAATCTATAAGCCTGCATCTATGCAAGTTTGACTCTAGAGTATAGTGCAAGTGCAACCAGCACACAACACACAAGGCAAACAAACTTCTGGCTTTAGGAACAGTAATGAAGTCACACAAACACCACTTTGCCCCCCCTGCTTTCTAAGGTCTATCAATTAAACAAAGGGGACAAGCCGACCCCTAGCTGAGTCACTGTTTTACTTTAACGAAGAACAACCAGTGACTGCACAGCTTACCAGAAAATTGTGGCTTGAGTCAAACACAGATGACTGTAGAATGAAATACTGCCCCACCAAGGGATCATAAGTAGAAGAATTTTGAGATTTACAACTGCAATAGAGAAAGCAGCGTGGCTGAAGCTCCAATGTCCCAGAGGGATTCCAGCTCTGCAGCATTGCTTGCTTTTAAGAAGTTTGTCTATTGTTTCTCTTATAAAAAAGTCATTCTAAAGACCCTGATGATGTCAACCCAGCTGCAAATATAAGTTTGATTTTTACACTGCAGTGCTCCCAGAGCCTTGCACTGTAGAATGGTGAAAGGCAACGGCAAGAGCTCCTCTTAATCCACAATGACTTAACGCCTGAAAACTCCACATTAGACCGCAAATTTTGTACTGTAACTTGTTCTGGTTAGAGAACAAGACAGACAGCAAGTGCTCGCCTGGAGCAGGGCTGTGTCACAGACTGCTGAGATGGCACACAGCTTAGGTAGGAAGAGCCTCAGCAAGTTCTCTGCAGAATAAGCACTTTCCTTTTCCCCCCAGCACTGATTCCCTAAGTAGTTTTAATTACTGCACACCTGAAAGAAGACTTCAGATACATCTCTGTTCCTCCCAACACTGGAAAGAGAAAGTTAAATATAACACTAAAATAAACCAGACAGTGGTATTCATCCCAGAGCCTTGCAGCGTCCCTGTAATACAGCAGGAACGCATCACTCAATAGCCAGCACTTTGCAGCAAAGTATTTCAGTGCATACCTAGGGGAGTAAAGAAGACCGTAGATGAAAAGAGAAATCCCAGCACGAGTCCAATAATAAACATACAGAATAGGACAGAGCCAAATCTCCACCAGGTTGCAACCAGGAAGAGCCCTCCAAGAATTCCAGCTACTGCTGTCAAAATAAGACGCACTGAAAAAGAAAAGGGGAAATTCCAATTATCTGAAAACTTCAGTTACTGCAATAATGTATTCAGCAGCTTTACTTAAATGCCTGATTTTGTTATCTAATGAAAACTTTCTGAAAAAAGCCAAACAAGAGTATCAATATTTGCTTTATGCATTTCACATAGACTCCAGTCTGCAACTGAGGATATGCTGAAGGACTGGAATTAAAGTCTTGCTGCTATGTACATTAGTACCTTGAGTTCCCAGGGTAGTTACTTTTTTGAAACACGTGCGCTAGGTAACTATGAGGTAGGACAAAGGCAAAAGGAACTTATTCTTGCGAGTCTAACCAGCAGGAGGCAGACATTCCACTCTGTTTTACAGATAAAATCTGCATTTGACCTGAAACTGAGATCCAGCCATTAGAAAAGAATTATGTTGCAAGTTTCCGGAGTTTTAAAAGCCGGTATCTTCCTTGGATAGATACTTAGATTTGTCTTTTATAGTCAAAGCTATTAATTCTGCATCACTATTTCATGTTGGAAGCAACGGCTACCCTGTTGTGTACTCAGCTATTAGGGTAATGAGAGTTCAGTCCAAGTATCATCCTCCTATCCTTTCTAAGGCTGGCCAACAACAAGCACAACTGAGATTTTACTTAAGGGATTCGTAACAACAATACTTTGGTAGGAGTGTGGGGTAACCAACACATCTACTCACCATCATAACCAAGGCCAGTTACCCTTGTAATGAATACAAAGAAGAAGAATCCTGCAAATATGAAGCCCATGAAGAGTAAGTCTAGAGAAGAAAGAAAAAAGATCTAGTATGCATGCTGTCATATCACTTCATACCAAGCTCACTTCAGCACATTTTCAGACATCTTCATATTACAACAGGGAAGAAACATCTCAACTCACTGGCTGAGAAGCACAAAAGGAAAGCCAGACAACACTTTGTCCTGGATAGGGGTGTCTTCAAGCACTTCCAATAGTCGGAAATGTACATGTTTATATTTATATTGCCCAGCACGCACCCTAGCTCTACATTTCTGTTCTTTGCATACCAGAAACTTCTTGCTCTGCACTTAAAGATCTGATCCTGTAGAGGCAAAGCAGTGGACCCAATTGGCACATAATCACTACCAAGTTAATCTTAGCAATAACACCATCATTCTAAGTTACAGCAAGTTACATCTATGAAATTCCAAGATTTATGAGAAAAAAAACACCGCAACATTCAGTACCTGTTTTCCAGAATCGGTGTCCAAAAAAGCAAGTGAAGAGACCAAGAATAGCAAGAGCTGTGAAAAATACTTTGGTAGAGAGTTTGCCTACAAGGAGAAAGAAGGGGTTACTAGAGCATTCCACCTAGCCTTCCCAACAATGAGTATGGCCAGGTTTCAGCCATTGACTCTACTGACAGCTTAATAGCTGCCACTCCTTCAGACACACCATGTGAGCCGATCCACAATGCCTGAAATAACAGTTATCTTGGTAGGATCTCTAACTGAATACTGAAGTAGTTCCAGTCTGATTAAGAAATTAAGAGTTTTCTCCTTATTCAAAATACTGAAGTTTCTGTAACAGTAATTAAGTAGCTGTAACTTGCTGTTTATAATAGCGATACAGCCTTACCTGAAAATTCTCTGCTCAGATTTTTAAAGAGGGACATCAATCATCTATAAAAATCAGTGCTACGGGATTAGTGAGCCAAGCAGCAGCTACAGTCTTTATCATTGCAGCCTTCACCATAGTCTCCCTTTAATACTCTGCACAACAGAAAGGACCAGCAGCATCCCAGTATGGCTCACCTCTATCTCCTAGGCAAAATTCTTAGAGGAATTTAAGCTCTCTGAAATAAGTAAACCACATTTGCCTACTTCTCTGAATCAGAAAAAAGGGACTTAGTCTAGATATTTTGTTCTTACATTGTCATAAGACAACACTGAGTTTGACAACAGTTACTTGTGTTACAGTATATGATAAGAAAATAATAATGAGAACAAATCTTATTTCATGAACCATATTCTACCCATTATTCTTGTCCCTTCTGCAGTCATACTGGGAGTGGTAGCTTTGCTCTTTCCCGCAGACAGCTTCGCAGAAAGTAGCATGACTTTATAGTCATTCCCCTATTGCTGGGATTATCTTCATGCCTATTTTAAGTGACTATCTCCTGTTGGAGCATAACAAGCTTCAAATCAGTTGGCAAGGACATAAAAATCCCAACTTACTGAGAGAAGAGCAGTTATCCACTAGGTCAGCAAAGCTGCAGGCATACGTATGCACTGGTATGTATGCAGCTGAAGTATTCCAAAGAGGGTCCCATACTATGACGTTGTAGATCACCCCTTGTCCAGGAAGCGCGGAAAAGTAGACATTGGTCTTGTCGTCAGTTGTCAACGTAAGCATCTGAAACAGTAACGAGTATTTTAATTGCAAGGAACTTCTTGTCGCTGTTGGCATATTGATGTGTTCATATAGCTGAGGGAATACTCAGCAGCTCAAAGATGATGATCAGCAAGAACTGCAGGCAAGAGCTCTCTCATTCTGAACTCTCTCAGTATTACCAATTGAAGCATTAAAGGCTTACAGGACAGATTCCACTTCCTCTAACATTATTGGGTTTTCTGACAGGGGAGAAGATTCTCTCACTCATAGGTTTTGCTTCTCCCCACTTGAGGACAGAGTTCCGTTTCCTGTCAGTCTGCTAACCCAGGTCTGGCCTCTGAAGCAGGCAAGGCTGCCATTCTACTCCCTAGCAAGGCCAGACAGGTCACGGCCACTGAGATTCTCCCTTCTCTGTCTCTTGCTATGATCTTGCACACCAGCCCTCTTTAAGCCACTCCAAATGGGGACCGTTTCTAGACCAGTTCCACTACACTCTCCCCCTTCCTCTCTTCTTTGTATTCCCTGCCCAGTTCTCAGCATCTGAGGATGCCAGTCCTCAGCATCTATAAGGCACTACAGGCAACTGTATTTACCTTTGTCTAAAGTGGCTCAACTTCTGGATTTACAGGTACTCAGTGGCAGTATTGCTATAGGCAAGCTGGCCTCAACATCACTGAAGGAACACTGTGGCTGAAGCAGTATTCAGCAAGCAGGAAGACACGGCACTAAGAGCTTGTTTGATTAAGAAAAGCATGCAAGACACAGAAACATCTCACAGTCACTAACATTTACCTAATATCAGAAACCACTGCAAAAAGCCTCAATTCTGCCAGATTTCAGGCTGTGCTAATTAGTCACCTCTGTTCCAAGAGACAGTGGTTGACATTTTGCATGCATCACTTACTTTGTATACTCCCTAGACAAAAATCCCAGATACAAGTAAAGCAAACTGCTGATGCTTCAGGCTTCTATGTTATCACTCAAGGAAGATAAGCACAGGGGAGGAGAAAACTTAAGACAGTGCCACTGCCACATGCCACCAGTGCTTCAGACTTACTTTAATGCCATTAGCTTTGATACTTTGCACCTCGGACATCTTCCGTATGTGGCTCATGAGTACCATCTCAGAAAGATCATTCTCTGGTAAGAAGTACTGGTAGACATCATAGCGCAGTCGCCATCTGGAGTTCTGACCAGCCCCTGAATCGCAGGATGGTGGGTTTGCTCCTCTACAATTAAAAAAGAGATCAGCTACGTGCCCAGAACAAGCCCACAGATCTTAACATTAGTTTTCAGAAGTTACCTGTATGAGTTGGCAGTATTTTGCTCCTACTCTTTAGAAGTTAGCACCAGCAACTAATTCCAAACTAGACCGTAAATGTTTGTGAGCAGAGACTGCAGCAGTATTATGCATTAACTACCCTGATGCAGGCAGTGCCCTGTGCTGGTACCCGCCTTTACATTTACAGAGGCTTTCTCCAAGTTGCCTAAGGAACCAGCACAAGAATTCCAAGAGGTCACAACAGCCAAAGATCACAGCATCACTGTTTGGTTTTCCATGCATGCTACACATACAGCTCTGACCATACGCTTCCCCATTCCCTGCCTATCACCTGTGACATCAAGCACCATTCAGGAAATAATGTCTTATAACTTAAAGTCTCAATATTGAACAAAGTTCAGGTCACTGGCATGCTTCAGTACCAGTAAAAGAATAAAACTGGCTATAACACACAACTGCTCCTCAAACAGATTAAGTCATTATGAGGAATGGGAAGATCCAGTATTTGTTGACTGCGCATCTGAAGCTGCATAACCTCCCCCACAAGATGTTACTCTCAGCCTTTATCTCTCTGTGTTACCTCTCTCCCTCCTCCTTTTCCTCAATTACTTCTTAGCTCGTTGCAGCAAACAAGATTTCTGGAGTAGCTGGATAGTCAGTCTTTCCAGCAGAATCTTTTTTTATGACCTTGACCAAATACATGACACAGGAGGTCCTGCTTAGTGCTCTGAAGTTTTTGCACACACCTGGTATATCCTAAGTTTGCAGGGGCAAATTTGAGGCGTATATCAACCAACGTATAGTCTAGGTAAATATTTGGATCCACTTCCAAGTCAAATTCTAGATTGCAGCCTCCAGGAATAGGATCTAGAACAAAGAACATATAACTGTAGTAGTTTTTACTTCCCCCTTACACAGCATGAAAAAAGTTGTAAGACCTCAGCAGGCACAGTGTGCTTGCTGAGCACATAAAATTGTCAGGTTCTAGTCCTGCAAACAACACAAGTGGTTTCACTGCAGTCTAAGATAGGTCCTGATACATATCACAGCAGTTTTCTTCTCCAAGGCTGAAGTCATAACAAGACCATACTGTACATCCTATACACGACCTGCAAATCAACAGTGATACAAAACTTCTTCATCACATTAAAAAAGAATTTCTGGCATCTCCATCATGCTTGCACCATTTAAGAACATCACCTCTGAAAGGTCAACCCTTCATTTCATAGTTGACTTGTAATAAGCAGAGCTGGCTCCCCTTAACAAGTAGTAAGAACCTACCTTTCTCCATATATGGAATGGAGATAGCTGTGCTGAGCACTTGGCTAGCACGCAGTGACTGAAGGTACCACGTACATACAGTCTGTTGAGGCCGAAGGATGGAAACCAGTCCTTTGTCTACTCCAGTTCCTGAGCTGTTTGCAGACGGATTCTGGACAGAAACAAACATAAGCAAGCAGTTCTTCTTAAGATTTCCACCACAGTTTGATGTATTGCACAGGAGTCATATTCCTGCTACAAACCTGTAGGGCACACATTTCAGTTCCAGTTGCCACAGAGGAGGTATTCAGCCCTTCGCTAGCTGATAGCTCAGAGGTACACAAAAAGAAGTGGCCTCTGACACCACACGCTGCCTAGTTCAGGCTCAAAAAACCCAAGTGATGAGTTTGAGAGTACTAAAGATTTAATACTAACATGCAAATTGAAAAGAAATCTAGCTAGTTGAAGTCTACTGCTATACAGCAATGGAGTGACTAATAAAGATGTAAAATGACTGGAATATCCCTCACAAAGAAAAGGGCTTTCTGGGAACCAAACTGCAGAAGCACCTCGCTATCTCCACCAGAATGGAAATGACTGTATGACAGCTGGCTTAACACTCACCATGCTATACAAGTCCTTTGGGCCAGATCAGCTACTAAATCAATGCCCACCAGCACTATCCCTTTCAGAACCAGGGGTCTTGAGGAAAGACCAGACATCAATGGCAGTATCATACACAGCTAGAACAACCAACTGACCTCCAGTCAAATCTATTTTTTAGCATGGAAAACGTGCTATTGTCAAGGAAAACCACAGTTACCTAAAGCAACACTGTAAGGAAGCACTTGGAACCTGTCAGGTTCCTCCAGGAAGCTCAGCTTCCAGAGGCAGGGCTTTCCAGAGGCAGACCAGCCCTAGAAGCTGTGCAGCCATATCTATGCACCACTGTCCTTGACCTGGTAAGGCCCATGAATGCAAAGAGGGTCTGAACTGACAGCAAAAACTTCTACCACTGGTAATCAATCGATGACTGGATAGGCAA
This sequence comes from Tringa tobata, assembly GCA_033628505.1. Classification (NCBI taxonomy): domain Eukaryota; kingdom Metazoa; phylum Chordata; class Aves; order Charadriiformes; family Scolopacidae; genus Tringa; species Tringa tobata. The sequence continues at coordinate 1,026,827 of JAHREE010000290.1, forward strand.
GTGAATTACTGAATAGTAATGCCTTTGCCCTGCTATCCTTGCTATTTCACCAGTACAAAGAAGACTGAGCAGCTGAGTGACTGGTGCTATAAGCTGTTCACCTCCAAAGCTTCCCAGGGTGCTTCTTGGCACTCAGTGTATTCTCATTTGGAAAACAGTGATGGGGAGAGAGAAACTGGGTGGCAGCTGTTAGATCTCGATCTACCATCTTCACCTTAGTCCATGTTCTGCTCAAATACTACTTAGATCCTCACAGCACCATAAAAATCCTTATTTTAGACTGCATCCCAGTAACAATGGGACAAGCTAAGGCTAGTGTATAGTAGTAGGAACGCTTATATTGTTGGCTAGGAGTAGCAGCCTACACTAGAGTAGTGTGGATGAATTTCTCCATATGCAACCAAAGTAGAATTAAATTCAGGACAAGCATCAGGTGTGACAAGGACACATGTCTGCAGTGACTAGATCCAAGCCACATAAACAGCAGACAACTAAACATCCCAAAGCGATCATGTTTAGTGTATAAGGTATCTGGCAAAGACTTATTACTCTGTTTTTAATTTTACAAGTTGATGGATGGTAGTCAGCAGTCACGTATTAAAAGCACCACTTCCACCAAGAGCCTTGAAACATTTTCAAGGCAGGTCAGAAATTCCTTCAGCATTCCGTCCTCCAAAATAGCAGCTATGACAATAAGCATAAGAAAGTATTATTTTAGCTTCAGAAATCCTAAGAGCCATGCAGGTAAGAAATTCATATTATTTATATAGCTTCAGTTCTATATTCCTATATGTACCAGGGCCCACTCCTTTGTTGAAAGAAAAGTAGCACTTAAGAACAGAACTGACAGTCTTAACATACCTTATCAAAGGATATCACCACATCGCTTTGCTGGGCATGTACTTGAAAAATAACAACAGTCACATTGCTTGCAATGTTCCTGATTACAGCTTCCACTGGATTGGTCTGGTTAAGTAGCACATTTCTGAATTTTCCTAAGGAGAGCTCAAGAAGACCTGCATTACAGAAAAAAAAAAAAAAAAAATGAAGACTTTTTTTTTTTGGTGCAGAGGGAAACAATTATCAAGGGGAGCCTGGAAGCTTCCAGTAGTCCAATATTAGTCATCTGGGAACAAAGCAAGAAGTTGTTTTACGCAAATCTCATCCTGTAAGCTATATTAAGGTTTCAGAGACTACTATACACAGAGCTATACCTACAAGAATAGATACAGCTAGAGAACCAGACGTGCAGCCTGGCACTTGCCTTAGCACTATGGGCAGGAATTCCTTCCACGAGCTCAGTATTTGATACAGCTGAGCTCATCAGCAACAGACACCCACTGCTGCTCACCAGCTAATGCAATCAACACTCAGTAGAGTAAATATGAGAGGATACTGAGGATTACTTGCTCTTTGGCAAATCCAGGTGAGTGTGCTTGTATTAGCCAGCCAACTTGCACAATACCTTCTTAGGCAGACTGCCTGGGTGAATTCCCAAACCATGGCAGTTGGAGTCAACTCCTATAACAGATCTGTAGATCAGATCTGTAGTTTACATATGCGTACTTACCCGCTTTCAGCTATTTCACATGTCTTCTGCTCCCACGCTATTCTTAATTATTAGAAAAATTGGGGTCCAACAGTCCTATCTAAAAATCTGACTAGTTTTTCCAAGACACAATCAAGACCACTTCTTCTTACGGTAAGCATAACCCCATAATCCACTGTCATTTTAATTTAAAGAGAACCACATGATCTAGGATATAAAAGAACCTTTGAGAACTGGCTTTGGCTTGTCATTCAAGTCCTGCAAGAAAGCCTGGTTTCTCCCTGTGCCAGGTTCTTAAGGGACAGAGGATGTCAAGGGAGGAAAGAGAAGCAGCTGTACAGAAGCCACAAGACTCTCTTTTGCTGTTGGTTAGCAGGTAGACTAGATGCTTTCAGAGCATGCACAACACCTTTCAGGTTTTTCCCTGAATTCCCCTGCATGCACACGCAGTAGCCCAGCAGACCTAATACTTACCAAGCCTGAATACATACACAGTACTTCCTCAATAAAGTTACCTCTTGCAAAGGGTTGATAATGTCAAGTACTCCAACAGAAGCACAGAGTAATCAACAGCACCATCCTATATACACTGTTGCTGATGACTCGGGTGATCTCCCATCCAAAAAAGGAAGGGATATCATCTTCTCATCCAAAACTGCATTTGGTACTCTGCAACTCCTTTCCTGTTATTCTTCATTCTCCCCTGCCAAAAATTGGCATTTTTGGCCTCTTGATGATATGTAAAAAGAAGCGAGCTCCTACCCCAATGCCTCCTCCACTCGCCTCACAGCAGAGGAAAAGTCATCTCATCTTGCTACCTTCAACCCTTACATGCTCACCTCAAAAATTGGATTAATACCAGTACTGCGTCAACAATAAAACCCCAGCTGAAATCCAGGAGGGAAAAAAAAAAAAGATTATCCATTTTTCTGTCCAATCACCTGCAGTTTATACTAAGCTAGAAAGAGTTTCTAGCCCAAGTTTTCAAACAGTAATTAATGTAAAATCAGAACTATAAAAAAGCTGTATGTTCTTCAGTCTCTGGTAGAATCCCTTGAGCAGCATTCAGGTATCCTCCCCTTCACAAGACCTCTTTCTTCCTTAGCTCTTTAGTTCTACCAGAAATGCAACTACCAGTACCAATGCTAAAGAAAGAGCATTCAAAAGGCACAGACTATACATCTATGCACTCAGAAATTTGGAGTGAAAGCTTAGAATGCAGGAAAAATATTTTTCTTTGATCTTTAAGAACAATTTCAGCACAATTTCCTGAACTTCAAGATGCTCACACTCAGATGTTCTTTTAAGAAAAAAGTTGAAACCATATATATCCTCTTTATGCTCTACATCAAGGAAAAAAAGAGCACAACTGCATTGCTTTGTCTTCTTTCTCACCTCCACTCTGTACTCGTACCCAGAAGCCTTTGCATAAATAAGAGCAGATTCGTCAGCAAGATATGCAGCCACTACTTCAACACGATCATGAGACTCTCAATTTTAATTTCTGTGGTAAATGAAGGCATGGTGTTCTACATAGCTTTACTGTTTGCATAATTGCTCCTAGAACAGTGCATGTGACATACATTTTAAACCAAAGTCTGGACAGAAGAGCATAGATTCAGGGTGAAGAACAAGGACAGCTACGTCCATCAGACAAGTATTTTCAGCTTGTTGTTCACAGCCTCCTTGAACCACACTTCTAGTCAGGCTTGAAAAATGACTAAAAGGAGAGTTCACAAGCACCAGAGAGCTGTGAAGAAGTTTGCTGGAAGAGCAATTGCTACATGGCCACAGACTACAGCACTTTTCCAGCTTTCTCTTTTTCCTGTCATTTGAAAGAGTCACTGGTGGTGTCCGAGGCAGAAAGGGAGCATGGAGAGCAAGACAAACTAACCCACTCACAATTCATCAGGCCCATTGTTATGGCAAGTTCCCAGACAGACACTGGAGTACCTGATCCATACAGAGTTCAGGGCTGTCAAAGATGCTTTGAAAGACAGATACCGAGACCTCAATGAACACGTAATACTGGCCACAGCATACAAGCTGCCTCTTTGGGCAAGCTTGATCTCACTGAAGGTAGCACACCAAACAGGACTGCAGGTTCAGCAGCACATACAGCAAGACAACAGCACAGAAGTGAGTTAGTTGACCCAGCAAGTCAGCAACAGAACCAGGAACAAAATGTAGGCTTCCCAACCTTTTTTTAATTGCTTCACTTGCTTCAAACAGTGGAGGTCTGGAAATACTTTGTAAGATGCCAGGCTACCTCCTCTCTTCTTTGTCTTGTAGAGAGAAGTATAATAGTCACTGCATGTCAGAGTCGTTTGGGGTTAGATACAAGAGAGGAACCCTCACTATTACAGAGTTTACCAACTGAAAACATCATTAAAGGAAGTCAGCATTATTCAAACTGAGCAAGAACAGCACAAAGATGGAGTACTGAGCATGTATTACTTGGTATGCTAGCACTGACAATATTAGAACAGGAGCACAGATATTCCAGCATATGAAAGAACTGATGAAGAGAGTTGAACAACAGTCCATTCTGTCATTCCACACTGCATCTTTTCTCCCACATGAAGGGCAAAAGCAGTGAAGACAGGAAAGGAATTGAATGTCTCAGAGCTCTCCTGGGATGAAAGGTCCTTATTCTTAACTTCAAGAAACAAGGTAGTCAACTCTACAGAGGCTCAGCATTTATTATCCCTTCACTGTGACATCTAGTTTTCCCAAAAAGCAACAGCCAGCTTGAACCATTTCCATTCTGCTGATTCAGTGCTAAGCTCTCTGTTCATTTGATGCTTTAAGTAAACCACATTTCTGGCTTCAGTACACAGGTGTCATTGCCCATCACCAATAAACAGCTAACCATACAAGGTTCTTGATGACATTTAGCAATCCAATTTCTATTAAGAAACACAACTGAAGAAATGCCATTACTGCCCACGCAGGAACAGTCTTTACCTACACAGCTGTGTTCAAAGAGTATGTTTGCCTCAGACAAAGAGGTTCTCTACAACCAGAGAAAATGCATTTCTACTCTGTGCCAACCAAATGACAGTGGATATGCAGAATAACCTTACGTAAGTTTTAAGACATAAGAAGAACCTTCCAGTGCAGGGAGTGTGACAAGTAGTCATATGAAGACATTTAATATAGATGAAAAGCAAGCTCAGACTGAAAACTAGTTAAGAGTGGGGAAAACCGGGTATACAGTTAGTTAACAGAATAAAGCCAGGAGCTATACTACATCAGACCTGTAAGGTCGTGCATACACAGATGCATAGCAGAGTCCTGCTGCAAGGTCTCTGTCTTCCCACACAAGTAAACCTCAAAATAAAGACATCATCCACTCCACTCCCAAAAGAAGCAAGACAACCTATGAAAGCTTCTAAACTTTAACTGCATGAGTACTGAGACTCACACTTCAAGTTTGATGCTTAAAGCAAATAGTGCTGCAGATTGTAGTTTGTCACCAACTGTACCACTCCCATCCCAGAAGACCAATTTAGAGATCATGAGGTCTTCTACAGTCTGAAAAGCGAGGGAAGAAGTACCTATCTCACCTGCTTATCGTCATGCTAATCTACTTCGATTAACAGCCAGAACACACAGCCTGGCTCAGTCAGTGGCCTCAGTCACATTGCCGGCACTGTTAAGGTGTCATTTGTGCATCTGGGCCATAGCACCTCAAGATGCAAGTGACCAACTGCCCAATATATTCACACCTCTTATTTTAAAATGTTGTCTCTGCATAGACCAAACAGCTAGCACAAACTAAGCTCATCCAGATAAACTCCCTTTATGAAAAAGGCACTGCTCGATCCTGATTGCAATATAAGCTCACTTCAGTTTTTCCAACACTGAAGGACCACGTTTGGATGTAGCACACAAGGTCAGCTGCACTCCTGCTGCATGAAGGTGGAGCTTCCTGGAAGGTAACAATCCTCTCCCAGCAGATCTTGGAGTCCAAGACTGAATAACCACAAGAAAATTTCAAATAAGTGAACCATTAAGTAAGCATCCTTGTTTAAAGGGCCTGATGATCAGCTAGACATCGGTACACAAATTAAACAGCTTACTAGCTTTTCACAAGGAAAATACTTTCCCCCTCCACCCTCAGAGCTCCAAGGAAATATAGAACAGGCTCTTGCAAGGCAAAGCAGTTAGCTTAATCCCATATTCATTCTGCCTTTTTACATACTGTAAACAAAAATAAAAAAAATAGATGACTCAACAGATGACCCATTTTCAATCAAGTCAGGGAAACAAAGTGCTTGTTGGCATCTTTTAATATAAAGATCTAAGAACATTGAGTCTTCATTCTCAGACTGCCGTGCCACCATCGGGTGCCAAGCCTAAGCTTCTAGAGCCTGCAAGAAGCAGGGAACACTTGGCTCTCCACTAAGATATTGGGCATGAGACTGGGGATGTTGGGTGGGGAGGTGGAAGAATCCTTCCACGCTTCAGATTGAATCCAAATGCTGTCCTGCAGTCTTGCAAAGTATCCCAAGAGTAAATTTCCCCTTTTGGACAATTTAGCTTCATTGGAGGCAATTTTAAAAATAGAGAAAAACTAAGAAGAGGTTTAAATCAGCCTAACATAAGAGGCTGCTTGCTTATATCTGAAAGGAAACTGTTTCTTTTTTCCTTTATTTGAACTGATAAGAGTTTAACCAGAAAAAAAAGTAAGCAACTATTAAATCTTCACAAAATATAGTCATTATAGTACACTTACTTCTGGACACCTATTCTAGTCACGTGCAGGAACACAGGGGAATTACAAAAAAGGCCCATGCCAAATAAAGTCAGATTACATCAGCATGGCCAACAAGTAATTTTAGGAACCAAGTTCCAAGTTCTAAGGGGTTTCACTCATTTTCTTTAGTTTTATAGGGACGGTGGTTTTCAAGCCACAATTCACAGATTGCTGGGAACCCAGAACTACCTGTATGTGGTCAAAAAAAATATAAATCCTGCTATTAACCTTGTTCCGTTCCTCATAAACTCATTGGCAGTAAATGCCACCTTGTTTCCTCAGAAGGAATACAACTCTACACCAGACTCACCAGCCTTTAACACATCTCTGCCCCAGGACAGTTTAACTCTTACGGAGATACACTGGACTAATTTTAAGTGATAGAAATGAAGCCGTTAAAAA
>JAHREE010000290.1:1037481-1098555 GCA_033628505.1 Tringa tobata
GTTAGTTTTCACCTTATAAATGCCTCATGTTTATAAGCCTCACTGGTACATGTCCAAGGTGCTTCTGGCTGTGGAGGTGATTCATGGACACATGATAGGAGAAAATGGGAAGCAAATGAAAAGTCTCTCTTGTGGGGAGGGATGTGTGTTTTCAATTTGTTTGGGCCTCATTTATGAACCTACATCATAATGTAAGCTCTAAAAAGCCCTGTACAACCACCCCTATTTTGTTTAATTTTTTTCCACAATTTGCTTCAGTCTGGTTCTCAATTAAAATGCAAAAGGAAGCTGTTGGTCTGGCATCAGAAGAACACAGAGATGCATGCCAGTCCATGTCTATGGATATTTCCAATAAATTGGTGTAAGTTTCTCTCCCCACCTTTCCCTCACCAGGAAATCAGCCTTTCTCCATCAGGTTATCTAGTTTGCTGAGCCTATTTTTGTTCTGCTCAGTGAGGTTCCTGTGAGTTCAAAATCCATGAGATATTAAAAGCCTGTGAAGTTTAGCATTCGCCACTGTCCTGGCTGACCTCCCTGAGCAAGACCTCGGTCACTTGCTACTCACAGCTCAGCCTTCTAATTGCTCATTTACAGACAAATGGTGCCTGCGAGAGGCTCATCTCGTGCTATGAGCCTCACTTATTCCAGGCTCTATCCATCGCCTGACCAGCTCGTGGAAATCTGAGAAAGAGCCTGTTGGCTTTGATAATTCTTGGAAATCCTTAAAAATGCACAGTAGGTTTTGTTCTGCAGTGTAGCAGTTTTTTGTGACTTGGCTTTTTAACAGAGAAGCATGAAGAATCGTAGAATCACAGAATGGTCAGAGTTGGCAGGGACCTTTAAAGACCATCAAGTTCCAACCCCCTTGCCCTGGGCAGGGACACCTTCCGCCAGACCAGGTTGAAGAAGGTAAGAAGCCCCACATCCCAGATTATGTATGCAGGCCAACAAAACCCTAACCCCAACCACGCCACCATCAGAAAAAAACACTTTTGTTGTGTTAGTTTGTGCCACAGCAGTGGGGAGCTGTAAGCTGCAGAAGGATTTCTCAGCACATAGAATGATAGAATGGTTAGAGTTGGAGGGGACCTCAAATATCATCGAGTTCCAACCCCCCTGCCCTGGGCAGGGACACCTCCCACCAGAGCAGGTTGCTCAAAGCCCCATCCAGCCTGGCCTTGAACCCCTCCAGGGATGGGGCAGCCACCGCTTCTCTGGGCAACCTGTTCCAGTGAACAGATACTGCTCCCGCTCGGTGGCTGCACCCACCGCGTCCCCGAAGCTCGGCCAGAAGAAACTCCCGGAGGTCTCTAGCCCGGCTGCCCCCTCCAAGCCGGCCTGTGGTCGATCCTGGGACGGGCCGGCCGCGGCCTCCCACCGGACCCGGTGGTGGGACAGGGGCTCCTCCCGTACTGCAGGGGGCGCGCCAGGCCTGCCCCGCCCCACGGAAGGAGGCCCGCGCGGCGCCACCTCCTTCCCTCGCCCACCCAACATCCAGGCGCCCCATTGGCTGCGCTGGTTGCGCGCGGCGCCTGAGGGGCGGGGGCGGCGGCGGCGGCGGCGCCATGGCGGATCGGTTAACGCAGCTGCAGGACGCGGTGAACTCGGTGAGGCCTGTCTGTCGTTCTTCGTACCGGTGGGAGGCAGGGCTGCCGCTGGGTCACGGCCCTCCCGCCCGCTCGCCGGTGTGGGGGTGGGGGCTGCGGGCTGCTGGGATGTAGAATGAAATTGAAATTGTTTTAGTGGTGAAATAAATTACCGCTTGCAGCTCGCCGACCAATTCTGCAACGCTATCGGAGTGCTGCAGCAGTGTGGCCCCCCGGCCTCTTTCAGCAACATTCAGACTGCAATCAACAAGGACCAGCCTGCTAACCCGACAGAAGGCAAGCCGTTCTTTCTATATCTCCTAACAAATCCTGAACGTGTTCTGATATAGTATGCTCTATGATACAAAATTTGTGCTCTACTTCATGCTCAGCAAACAATTCTCCCAGTAACTGGAGGAGTGATTGAAGTTAAGATATAAATTGGTCACAGATGCACTTCCTTCATAAGATTGTGATTGCAGGAATGTTGGTGGCCGGTCACGAGTGGTGTCCCACAGGGCTCGGTAGTGGGGCCGGTTCTCTTTAACATCTTCATCAATGATCTGGCCGAGGGGATCGAGTGCACCCTCAGTCAGTTTGCAGATGACACTAAACTGGGTGGGAGTGTTTTCGACCTGCTGGAGGGTAGAAAGGCTTTGCAGAGGGACCTGGACAGGCTGGATGGATGGGCTGAGGCCAACGGGATGAGGTTCAATAAGACCAAGTGCCGGGTCCTGCCCTTGGGTCACACCAACCCCCTGCAGCGCTCCAGGCTTGGGGCAGAGTGGCTGGAGCTGCCTGGCAGAAAAGGACCTGGGAGTGTTGGTGGCCTGTGGGCTGAACATGAGCCAGCAGTGTGCCCAGGTGGCCAAGAAAGCCAACAGCATCCTGGCCTTGCATTCCTGATCAGGAACAGCGTGGTGAGTAGGACTCCAGAGGTGATCGTCCCCCTGTACTGGGCACTGGTGAGGCCCCACTTTGAGTGCTGTGTCCAGTTTTGGGCCACTTGCCACAAAAACGACATTGAGATTCTGGAGATTGTTCAGCCTGAAGAAGAGGAAGCTGAGAGGAGACCTTCTCTCTCTCTGTGCCTACCTGAAAGGAGGGTGTAGAGAGGTGAGTGTCAGTGTCTTCTCCCAAGTCACAAGTGATAGGACAAGAGGAAATGGCCTCAAGTTGCACCAGGAGAGGTTTAGGATGGATATTAGGAAAAAATTTTTCACAGGGTTGTCAAGCATTGGAACAGGCTGCCCAGGGAAGTGGTTGAAGTACCATCCCTGGAAGTATTTTAAAAGATGGTGGTGCTTCAGGCCATGACTTAGTGGTGGTTTTGGCAGTGTTAGGTTAATGGTCGGACTCAATGATCTTAAAGCTCCCTTCCAACCTAAATGATTCTATGATTTTAAGTGTTAAGTAAGCATTTGTTATGGTTTGAGAAAAACCCATAACACTCTATTGTCGTTTAGACAATTATTCTATTACCTGATGACCCCTCCCCACCCGGAAAGGGGCATCAGGAAACAGAAGGAAACACAAGGGTTGAAATATAAATAGATTTAATAGACCAAGACTAAATAATTAACAATAATACTAAAGAACCAGTATTAATTCTGATACTGATATAAGATACAGGAATTATACTCAGCCCCTTCTATCGGCAGGAAGCTGTGCACTCCCAGCAGGGACAGCAAATGGCGGACACTGCCAGCGCAATGGCTTCAGGAGGAAGGGAAGGCCTCAGGGCTCCGGCACCGGGGCAAGGAGTTGTCTGGACCCACCGCCATCAAGGGAGAGAGAGCTAGGCAGCAAACTTTTCTAATTTATATTGAATGTGATGTTCATGGTATGAAATAATCCTGTTGGCCAGCCTGGGTCAAATGCCCAGGCCTTGCTCCTGCTTGTCCCTGCACCTGGCAAGGCTCGAAAACACCAAGACCTTGAATCCCACAGAGCCTGGCTGGCTATAAAGTAAATATTTTCACAAATTCAGACAATAGAGTCTTCTAGAAGTGCAATTTTCCCCAGTATTAGAAGAAAAGTTAGTCCTGTGTGTCTCAACCCAGGACAGCATTACATTCTATTTCTTATGCAAAGAAACCAGCACAGATACAGTAGCTCTACAGATATAAACCATACAGGTTTATGTAGGACTGCTGCAAGAGGTTGTTAGTGAGTTGTCCGTTACGTTCAAGAAGTCGTAGAAAGAGTTAGTGTTGGTTTTATGAAATCAGGTATGAGTTTAAAATTCTACATGTCATAAACTTTTAATTATTTGTGTTTCTCTGTGTATAATCTGTTTATTTCCCTGTTGGCATTTGTGGTTTTATTGTTGGCTGTTTTGTTTTGCTTTTTTTTGTGCGAGAAAAGAAACTGATCTAAGACAAGCAAACTAAAAGTTCTCTCTGAATTGAGAATTTCAAGTTAGTGTTTAAATAACCATGCTGTTCTAATTCTGAATCTTTCTTCTTTTTTTTTTCCCCTCTTTTTATTTTTTTTCCTTTGAGAAAATGTTGCATATATCTTGTATCAGATTAGGCTTTTCTATTAGGATATCAGGGGAGAGTGTTTTGCAGCGCAGTGATGCACTTTCTAGGACAGTTGAGTACCAGTTCTTCATTGTTCTGTGGTGATTTGCTCTCTACTGGAAGTAGTTGGAGGAGCCAGTTGAAAGACTTGTTTGCTTCCTCATCTTACTCCCTGCTGTCCCTGGTGCTGCCAGGAGTTAGAGGCTTTGTTAAGGTCTTAAAATGGTAGATTGAGACTGACTTCTCTTTTGATTTATCTTTTCCAAAAATTCTGAATATAGAGACTTCAGTAAAATCATACCTTCAGGTTAAAATCATACCTCCAAAACTATCAGTTATGTGTCTTTAGATATTCAAAGTCTTAATAAGAAGGCCTTAAAACTCTTTACAGGTAAACCCTGTGGTGACCCCAAATAAGCTTTAAATGGACATGTTGGTTTCGTTGTTGGGTTGTTTTTTTTAAAAGTTAAGTGTATCTTTGAGAATGTCAATCTCTTCTATAGATTTTTGCCATAAGGAAGTATTTTCTCACTTGCTTCCACAAATCTTTAATGAACCAATCAAAATAAACAAATAAGTAAGATCTTAAATTATAAAATTGAAAAGGGCTGTTTCAATATTTTAGCAGTAGGAATGAATTTAATTCAAACTGAATGGACACAATTCCATATGGAAAGATTTTGTTTCTGGTTTATGGTGCCTCTTATTAAAAGTCTGTGCAGTTCTTTCAATGATATAGCAGCTAAATTAAGGTCTATTATAAACCTCCAATTCTTTTCCATTTCTTAGAGGCAATTTAACTTTTTCTGCACTGAATGGGAATTCTTTTTGAAAAAATAAAAAAACCTCAAGTTCTTTCACTAATCATCTATTGCTTAAATAATCTGCTTGAGTCACTACCTTTACATAATTTCTAGTGTTCTTTTTTGTCCAGTGGCAGATTTCAAAGCAAGGATTGAAAGTTACATTAATTTCTAGCTACTTCTCAGTACTCTAATGTAGTGACTAGAACACTTAATACTGGTATTAGTAATGTCTTAACTGGCTAACTGTGATGGAGTTCTAATTATTTTCTCATTTGTACAAAGCCCAGGCCTTTGTATAACCAGTTACCTTATTTAATTTAAGATTGGAATCAAACTACCTTCATCTTCTAATATGGTTGAGTTCTCGTCAATTGTGATACTATTGTTTTCTTCAATAGGAGAATTTTAACACCTGTATACTTTAAGTCTGTAGAATTTTCTGTGCTGTGAATGCAGAATTGTGCTTGTTTCTAATAACGTACTGAGTGGTCTCACTTTTCTGTTTTAAAGAGTACGCCCAACTGTTTGCGGCATTGATTGCACGAACTGCAAAAGATATTGATGTTCTAATAGACTCCTTGCCTAGTGAAGAATCGACAGCAGCTTTGCAGGTAAGAGTGTTCTTAGTTAAAATATCAAAACATAACTGAAGACAAACTTCTTCCTTTTTTAAAACACAGTTTTTACTCTCTAGGCCATGTAATCTTGAAAAATGAGTTTAATATAAGCCTGAATTTTTCATGAGGGTAGCTTGTGAGTACTTCATAGGCTTAGTGGAAATACTGAACTTGCATCTGATTCTAAAGAAGACTATATGCGGTGAGAATATTTTGAACTTTTCTGTTAGATTGTTTAAAAAAAAAAGTGCTTTTATTATAACACCACAATAATGGAAGCTGCTACCCTTCTTTTTTTTTCCCCCAGCTGTTCAAATATTAATACAGCAGATGCAACAGTACTGATGTCTTGTGGGGGTCTTGTTGTTTTTTTTCCCTTCGATAATCTTTCATATTCTCTCACTCACTAGGAGGGCATTTCATTTTGTAGCTACAGAGCCAACACTTGACTGAAGCCTTTTGTCCTTCCAGAAAGTTTCTGGTTGTTGAAGGGTTTGCAGGGTATCCTCTGAGGTCTCCAGCTCTGTCACAAAACAGTTCTTTCACTTTTTTGAGTAATAGTGTCATTCTCTGGACCTCCTAGACAAACTGGCTGCTTTTGTTTCTTCATCCTTCTCTCTTTAGACCACGGGTACTCTAGGAAGAGCCTGGGAACAGACAGCAGCTACTGACCAGGCAGCTATTGACAGGTGCAGCCAGTATCACAACATCCATTCCCTGCTTTACAGGAGCTGAACTGCTGCAAACAGTTTGTGAACACTTTCACAATGCTTGACGGTTTCTCATTTTCAAAAAATTCTTTTGACCCACAATTCAAAGAACGCTGCTTTTTTCTACAGATCTTGCCTATTAAATAGCATCCTTTTTTTTTTCTTTTTTTACTATAACTTCTAGATTTACATCAAGTATTTTTTTTAAAGGATGCAGAGAGTGCTGTTTCTCTCAGAACCCTGAAACTCCTTTAAGATCACCTGAAGGTTTTACACCTGGCTTGGTCATCTGTGACTATTCAAAGGCATTTTGCAGAAGACTAATGCTAGAGGTGGCCGCTGGGCCAAATACCAATAACTTGACAGTGACATCACATTTGGTTTTAAACAGAGGAGATTAAATTTGGAAATGTTGCTAGTCACAATAATTGCTGAACATACTAATTGGGCCCATTAATGCTGGCATAATTTCATGTAACTGCGTATTTAATAGCTGAAGACAGCTTTCCTGCTGCAAACAAATTACGGGCTTCTTCCATGACTGAGCAGGGTCTGATCATAGTGACATCTGATGCAGGGAGAGCTGGGTGCTCCAGAAAAAGGAACTGGTTATCCAGAGGGGGATGCTTTCTTTAGAGGTGATACTCAAACAGTTTCTTGCTCTCTTAATGCAGAATCTCGTTTCACAAGAATTCATGATCTTTTCCCTTTGGTGTGGTTTCGAGATAAGTTAGCTTGGATTCCATCGCTTAATAATTCTACTTTTGTTTTTTATTTGATGTTGTTTAGTTTGGTGTGTTACTAAAGATAAATATTCTGACATTCTTAAAAAGACTGTTTTGAAGGTGCTTAAAGTACTCTAAAATACACGGTATAGGTTTTGTTGAAAAGTGATAGATAGATAGTTGGCTACTAGATGTACCTAGGCTGATCTATTTTTCTATAAGAAGGTTGTCTTGCTATATGTTTCAAATCTGTCTTAAATGATAAAAGGGGCTGCTACACTAATGTCCAACAGAATTTATCTATGCCTTTTGAATTCCCTTGCGGTGAAGGGAACTGTTTACCTACAGTCAAGTATTTAGCAACTGAGACTGAGGTAGTTGAGCTTGATTCTTTTACCTTTTGCTGTCTTCTTTCTCTGACCCTTCCTCCAAGGGCTATCAAGTCCTTCATGTGTATATTAACCTCCACTAAAGACATCAGAGTTGCAGAATAGAAGAGGAATGTATGCATAGAATTTGGCAGTTAGTTTAACCATGACTTCTTAAGGACCTGTATATAGACCTGGATAACAGCTTTTTTAAAATATCAATTTGAAACTGTGTTGTTTTGTTTTTTCTGTTACCAAGTTCAAAATATTTTGAACTTAAAATCTTTTATTTCGCTAAATTTTGTCTAACTGAAAAGCAGTTTGGTTCTGAAATAAAATATTGAAGAAAAAAGTTACATAATACAGTTTCATCTGAAATATGCTATTTAACGGAAAGTTTTAAATAAGTTATGCTTACATCTGGCTGAGCACCTTTCATTAAGGGAGCGAGGAGAGAGATAAATACTTATCATCGAGAAAAGCTGTACTGAACCAAAGGTCATATCATGAAAGAAGCTAACATCTCTGTTTGGTGGGGGTTTTTGTGTTTACACAAAACCATGTGGATCCCACTGCTATATCCCACTGGGATATCCCAGTGCATATCCCACCCATGTGGATATGCACTGCTTTAGGCTGCGACCTATAGTGAGTTGCTTTGAAGTTGCTAGTATGTAATTCGGGTGCTAAAGAAGGAATCTTTCCCTTTCCTAGGGAGTACTGTGTTCCATCACTGTCCTTCAGTAGCAAAGTCAATTTTGTATTATATTTGAAGATCCTCACTTTTCTCCCTTTTATTTTAAAGGCTGCCAGTCTGTATCGATTAGAAGAAGAAAATCACGAAGCAGCTGCCCGTCTGGAAGAGGTAGTTTATCGTGGGGATATGCTGCTGGAAAAGATCCAGAGCGCCCTGGCTGATATTGCCCAGTCACAGCTGAAGACGAGGAGCGGGACACACAGCCAGCCCCTGCCAGACTCATAGCACCAGGGGGCAGCTCTCCCCCACTGAACTGGACTGCAGCAAGTGTGTGGGAAACACAGCTGGGTACCCACGGGGAGCCCGGCTCTTGAGGGACTCTCCAGTGCTCTCATCCTCCGTAACGATGTCTTTTATCTACGCTCAAACTGCAGGCTTTGTATGAGAAATACTTCTATTGTAGAATCAGCGGTTCTGTTCCAGAATTACGTGTCTTAATATATGTTTCCTTGGCTTTAAAATTTCTCAGCTTTCTTTTCTGTTCATAAAGATACCTGACTTCAGCCTGATTTGTAATCTTCATTACACAGGGCTGAAGGGAATTCAGGAAGAAAATATATTAACGTTTCTGTAATTTGTTCACTCCTACTTTCAAACTTTTATGTTCTTGGTGTATTTTTTGTAAGGCTGAAACACAGAATCATTTGAATTTGCCAGAGTTCCGTGGAGACAGTGCTAGACAATGATATGAATACAGTGATGGCCATCTGTTTAATTAACAGAAATGGTAATTAAACATTTGTATTACTACTTGGCTGGTTTACCACCCTTTACGGAGCAAGTAAAGGGACAAATGAACTGTAATGTTTGCAGAGTTCTTGCCGTTTGTATCTCATTAAAAAAAATATTAACCTGTAGGTATCTGATACTGGCATTTATTATTGTTTGTAGTTCACAAATTTGTCACCAACTCCATTATTGACACTGTCACACTTACTTTTACATGGTCGTGCCACTTCTCTGCTTCTGCTAGTATTCTGCATTCTTGTGGCAGCTGGTGAATGCCTGTAAGGCAGATAGGATGACTGGGAAGAAATTAGTAATGAGAAAACTGAAAATAACTTATTACATAATGTTGCTTTTCACAGTAAGCAGTGGCTGCCACATGAATGCATAGGCAGCCAGAGGCCTGTTGTCCCCAACATGCCCTAGAGAGGTTTTTGTTTTTATTTTCACACTCTGAATAAATTTTTTTTTCCCCCTCGTCTTAGGATTCCAGAAATACCAGCATCTCTTCTTATATTTGAAAAAGAAGCACCAGATAACATAGGATTCAATGCATGAGCTTGGAGCTGAACTGTTAACTTTCTGTATTTTTGAGTTAGCAGCCTTGTATTATTTTAGGATGCTGTTTATTGCCACATATCTGCTCATTTCCTGATCAAAACTGCCTACTGCTGTAGGTCAGACATGCTGTCATTAACTTGAATGTAACACTTGTAGACAGATAAGAGCAATTCACATATGTATTTAGCATGCTGATGCTTCCGGAATTAGATGCAGCTGCTCTCTACAGTGCACCAATGAAAGGAGGAGTGTAACATGGCACAGGATATGTCTTGTATAAAGCCTTTTTCGAGGATTAAAAAATACAAAGCAGTTGCTACCTGTAATAAATACTAAAACTGAACTATTTAATCAGACTGGTATTTAATTAAATATTTAATATTATTTTGTCAATTTGCATATCTGTAGTCATAAATTTAATCTGCTGTTGTGAGGTTCTTGTTCTATCCAGCTTCTAAAGAAGGAAAAGCAGTTAGGGAGCTGAACAGGCTACAGCACAGCCTCAGTTCTGTAATGGGATCTCCATTGAAAATAACTGGGCTGTGCTGATTTACTAAGCCATATAAATATGCCCGTGTCCTGAGAGGCTTACGGGGCCAGATTTTCATTTGAAGTCAGTCACGAGGCCTGTTTTTGTTTTTTGTTTTCTTTTCCTAGAAAAACTGCATCCATTGCATCTCAAGTGAGGTGGATTTTTTTTTATTGTTATTGTTTGCTTGCTTTTTAAACTAGTGGACTTAGAAAACTGAGAGTGAAAAGTTTGAGCTTGCTTTGTGGATTTCTTTAATATTTTTTTTTTTACTAAGATGTCTTAAGTTGAGACTTGTACGTTGCTGGAAAAGGGGTTAGATCTTCATAGTAGATTCACTGGTAGAGTTTAACGTGTAACATGTGCATCACCCCAGACTTGTTAACTTGGAAACTTTTGCTGTGGGAAATGGTGTATGTCTTCAGTAACAGCACAGTTCTTTTAATTTCCTATCTTTCTATATTTTGTACTTGAAAACTGCTGTATTTCCACAGCATGATATTGCCTAACTGTAAAAGTTTATTTTAGTTGCTCTTTATTTGAATATGCTAGCCTCCTTAAACATAAAGCGTGTATCATTATCAAACAGTTAATCACACTTAGAAGTAAACCACCACCAGAGATAAAAGCTCCCTAGTAAGCATGTGTGTTTTTTCAGTACTTTACCTGTGTCTAGTTTAATGAACACTGCTAATTTAATAGGGATGTAGTTTGTGATATGGTTAAAAATGAGTAATACGATAAAGCAAGAGTACAAAAATTGCTCTTTTTTCCTTGGGAAATAATGTAATGTTTGAGTGAGTAGTGCTGCGAGATGCACAACCCCACTAGTTCTTGTCTGTTGTGTTGCTGGGCTATCTGCTGTAAATCTTTGCCTGCTCTTTACAGGCTGCAGCTCTGTTGGTAAGGTTGTGTGTCTTTTGCTGGGCTCCGACATGAAGAAGGGGGAAAAACACCAGTTTGCTACGGGTGTCTAATGGACGGAGCATTAGAATGAGGCTTGGAGATGTGGATTCCTTTCTCCTGGATCATAGACGCGCTGATTTGTCGTGTCCCTGCTCTTGAGGCTTAAGCATCTCTGTTTAAGAACCAGTGTGTTTTTTAACACGCTGGGTCTCCTCGTGCAAGAATTCTAATGCCTGCAGGATTACTGTGCCTCTACCTTTTAGCACTCCAGCTTTCAGTTTAAAAAAAAAAAAAAAGGTGCCTTTGGACAAAGGCATTGTATCCTCCCTGAGTGAGAAGTCTTGACTGCCTCTGAACTTTTAATACTGAAGAGAGGGGGAGAGAAAAAACCCTGCATAACAGCAGTGAGCAAACATATCAGGTTACATGCTGTTACGAGGGAGCTGTAAAAGGAAACTTTGGTTGAGACAAGAGAATAAATGGAGGTAAAGCATCGTGGGAAGAAAAACAAAACTATTGAGCAAGATATAGAATGGTTCTGCATATTATGTTGGACAAGGCATACTGCCCAGTGAACAAATTGTGCTTTGAAGAAAGGTAGCACAGAGCATAATGGAAAATTCCATTAAAAGACAATCTCAACCACTTCAAATGAGCAGGAGCATTTCATGCTGAGAATCTGTACAGCCCACTGGCAAAGATGTTGGAATCAATTTAGTAAATATAAGTGGCTGATCAAAGCTTAGTATGCTTTACTATAAACAACCGTGCTAGGACAAAAGGAACACCTCACAGCAGCTGTTCTTACTTTCAGATACAAGAATATGGAGGAATTCATACACTTGTTTTTAAAGATACCAGAAAAAAATGCATTGACAATATTTTAGCTTTATGTCCTTATGAAGTTAATCATGGCTTACTGTTGCAGATGATCTTTGGAGATCTGGGAGCTTCTGCTGAGTGGCAAGGGGAGGGTGTCCTGGCCACCCCTGCAGGATTAATATCAAGAGATTTTGGGAGTTTGCAACAGTTTTGCATGGCAGAAGAATGACAGTGGACATAAAATGAATCAACGGAGGTTCAGACTGGTCATGAGGGAAAGCTTGTTCACTGTTAGGGCAATTAAGATTTGGAACATAGTCCTCAGAGAAACTAGAAATCCTGGAAGGTTTTTCAAGACCTGACTGGATAAAGCCCTGAGCAACCTCATCTGACCTCACAGCTGTCCCATCTTTGAGCAGGAGGCTGGACTAGACACCTTCTGGGGTCCCTTCTGACCAGGATGATCCTATGGATACTAGACACATCAACAGTTCCTAAAGAACTGAGAAAATACCAAGGAATGTTGTTGTCCCCTTTCTAGCAAGGCATATTTAGAGGACAGAAAACTGGAGGTGTCTGGTGTCAGCCTCATTCTTATTGATGACATTTTGTGAGGTAGGTCTTTGCACTGGGAGGCCACTGAGTTGACCTTACGTGTGGTGTGAAATTCCATGCTGTAGTGACCCAAGTTTCCAAGAAGTGCCCTTGGAGAGCATGATATGCAAAATCCACATCCTACTCTTAGAGAAAATTGATCTGTCAGATGATGCTGACTCACTATTAGACAAAGACAGACTCATCTAAAGAAAGAAATTGTGCTTTATACAGCTTGTTATGTACACTTACATAAGAAATAATGGAGATCCTATTTTCAGGCATCAGACCTGAGGCTAGAACAAAAGTTAGTCTAGCTTTTTCTTTCAAATCAATGGAAGAAAGTTTGAATTGCTTTTATTAACTTAAGAAAAAATTGTTGATTGACTGACAGGACCTTTTTACCTGTAACCCATAGGACTATGTTCTAGCAACAAAGGGCACAGAAAAAAAAGTTTGCAAATGAGGTGTTTTTTCATGCTTCAAATCTGTCAGTCCCTGTCTTATGCACTTGCAATGAGCAGCATCCACAGTGGAAGTGATTTCCAGGAAGTTTTTGTCGTCTTTCGTTGTAGTTAGTGTAATGTGCTTTGTAGGAGGGTAGTTTCACAATTATTACAAACTGTTTGTTGTACACACACATCCAGGTTTTATGTTTATTTTTGTTTCTTGGAAAGCTCTGTCAGAAACCTTGCTTGTTCATGGTAGCTTAACAAGCAGAACAGGGATGTTGTATTCTTGCTGCTGCTGCGCCCAGCCAGCATTGCTAAACACATTCAACTCCTGCTCTGAGCACAAAAGGGCTATCAAATTTATGACTCTTTAGACTGTCTCCATGTTTCTTCTGAATGTGTTTGTAGCTAACATTCAGGTAGCATAGCACAATAGTAAAAACAGATTTTCCCTCAACTCTTTTAACTTGATATTTACTTACTATAAATATTACCAGGGTCCAGGATTTAGCCTCTTTAGTTGTATATGCCCCAGTGAAGGCTGAACGAATGAACTTTGTGAAGCAGAAATTTGTAGCTTGAGTAGGGACTGTGCAATTGGGCTGCAAAACACCCTTTCTCCACCCTGCCGACCTAGGAGAGATTGAAATAGAAGGAAACAATGTACTTCATTCTATGGCAGTGTGAGAAAGCAATTGGCTACATGTTAACTTTCCACAAGTGCTAGAGAAAAATCATAATTGTTTTCCCAAGTTGTGATCCAAGGAAGGGAAGCCATATTCATAAAAGGGACAACACCTCTGAAGCTAAGAGCTCAAAAGAAGAGGGCTCTTGCACCAAGACCCTGCTGAGATTGGAGAGGCAGGGCTTCTGCAGATGCCTTCTCCAGGTGCCTGCAGAATCATGAATTGGAAGACGTAACGGTCTACTTGCTTGGCACATGAGGAACTGCCTTCGGTTCAGAAAAATGGGAATGCAAATTTTATATCAGTGCTGAAGAAGAGGGATGTTAAAGGAAGATGTCAGGAGAGTCAGGATACAATTGTACACAAAAGTGTGCCTTTCTGAAAGAAAAAAACCTATGGTTCCTTCTCTCTGCTTCCTTTTCAGAAGGCATCAGAAAAACGGTTGGGTTCTGTTTGTAGTCTGCCCGCCATTTTATGTTCACATCAACAAACACTTAACATAAGCAAGTATTAATTTTGAAAACTGGGCAGATTTCAGATACTGCCATTAGATAAACCTCCCTGCATGTGACAGTGAGCACTTTATGTGTTTAATGAAAGAAACACTTTTGGCAAAGGAGGATCTTACTTGGTGTTTTAAAAATTGCAATAAGCTGCTGTCAGAAAGCTTTCTCTTGTGTGGCAACACAATGAGGGTGCAAACTTCTGCTGTAAAAAGCCAGCAGAATCACCCAGCTATTGTCAAATGGCATTTGATGGAGAGGAAGCAGACTCTCTATTTGAGTGTCACTACATATGTGTGTATAAAGCTAAGGAAGCATCTTAACTGTCCTGGGCTTAGGTTGATGGTTGGACTAGATGATCTTTACGGTCCCTTCCAACCTAGACGATTCTATGATTCTATGTGCCTCTCTGGACATTTACTGTGTGATTTACAAAGAAAGAAGCACAGTGTAAAGCCATGGAAGGGAAACATTGCAGTGAAGAAGAAAGATTTTAGATGACTTCAAGGGCAGTGAGTGAGTATACAATGTCCACCTAGCATCTGATCTCCTGGTGAGGTACCTCCTCCTCTCTCATGGGCCTCCCACTACATGGCTCTCTCTACAGCATCACAGTCTGGGTTGGAGCTGCAGCGTTGACATGCCTTTAGCCTCATGAACATAGAAGCCAAGTCACCTCAACTGGATTTCTAAAGGAATCTCCTAAAGAATGCACAATGTGGTCCTCCTTCCCCAAAAGTTTGAATGCAAAATTATGCAACTGGTTAAAATTACACATTTTTAATTGGTACTGCAGGTGCCAGCTTTGGAGAGGTGCCTACAGTTGATCTGGGTGATGTGTTCCAGCTAGCTTTAGGCATCCTGGAGCTCAAAACACACTGTTGGAATAGTCACTGTTAGCAAAGGAGAGCTGAAGTTCCCCAGCGTTACAGAGGTCCTGAGGTTTTCAGTGTGCACAAGGAGCGCGGAGTGGTACCTGCCCTTGCTTATGCTGACCAACACAGGGGGAATCCTTCCTGGAGGCTCATGGTGTGCTGAGAGGGAGTGAAATCCTCTAATAAGGGACAATGAGCAGCTCTGACTTGTTTTGGTGTGCTTGAGCATGCAAAGTGTAATTCTACTCAGTGCATTAGTATTTCTCAGCTGGGAACAACTGTGTTCACTTCCCTGTCTTGCTTCCTCTGCAGGTACTCTGCAGCAGCTGCAGGTGAATGAGGATACAGCCACCATCACCTGTGTGATTCTTTCCACCTGGTCCTTAATTGACCAGTTCGAAGTAATTAATCTCTCTGGCCTCTCTAACAGGAGAGGGAGTTTAGGAAGTGAGGTATGCTAAAAGGCAGTGCTTTAACCTTAGGTGTAGCTGGGGACTAAGCAATCAATTTTCTTTTTGCAAAAGTTGTATCATGAGCTTGTATTTATCATTTAAGAAAACTCTAGGTATCTGTAAATGATGGTTTTCCTTAACCATGTTACTTGTTATTTATGACTAGGTCGTGTTTAATTGTTTGTTGTGTGACGGTAGATACTCAAGTCCTGACTTTGGAATAGGCCATAAATTGGTAGGCTAAAATGTAAGAAAGGCATTTATTCCAGGGATAGTGCATCAGGAAGAATCCTATGGAGCAGCATCAGAAATGAATCTGAGCATTTAGGTGGTAAATATTAATATAAGCAATAAATAAATATTAAGTGGTAACATTTACCATGGTAAGAAAGATTATGCTTATGCTATGCACAGCTCTTGATTGCTGCCAGAATAAAGCTGCAATAACATCTCAAATAAAGAAGTTAAAGTGCAAACAGGTTGTAGTCTGCTTGTTTTTGGGATTGTTTTCCGTTGATAATATCTGACACTGAGGTGTCACAACTGAACTGAAAGCAGTTAACCCTACATTTTCCAGCCTTAGCTTTCTTCAGCAGCAAATCATGTTATACATTTTCAAAGATTGATGTGTTTTTCAGCCTGAGTGACCGCAGCTGGAGCTGGCTGGGGAACGGGGCAGTTTGCTTTCCAAGCTTTCCCTGGTGCTGCACCGGTACGTCTGAGCCACGGGTAAGGGTTAGACTGATCCTGAAATTTAAGTTTGGGAAGACACTATCCCCAGTCTTAGTGACAGGGATTGTTAAAATATTTTCTAACTTCTTTGCGGCATGGAGCTGGATCACTTTTTAGGATTATCCAGCCGTTTAATCTAACTGGTTTCTTACTACTGTAGGGATGGGTACCTTAACTGTGCCCTTGATCACCTGTGCTTGCTTCCTGGGGTACTCTAGTACTTGTGGCTCTTGGTCTTTGGTGTGAGATGAGGTTCTGTGGTTTCAGTGTCTGGGTTTGTGTGACTGATCCTTCTGAAATAAATGCCATGTAGTGGGGTGTGTGTGTGGTGACCTTGGTCACCTCGGCAGACCCTTTCATTTTCATCCTATGTTGAGTCCTTGTTACAGTACTTACGATCTAACTTATGCACAAAACCTGACCTCCTTGGTGTTGAGTCTGTCACAGAGATTTATTACAATACCCTGCTGAGGTCAAGGGAACGTCCTTTCCCAGAAACAGGAGTGTGGGACTGCACTGAAGTGCTTGCCAGGAGACACTGCACTGCAGAACTTTTAATTCTCTCTTTCACTTGTGATTCATAATGCTGACATAGGAAAACCTACACCAGACACAATAGAGCCAGCTGTTGCACTTGGCAGAAATGCATTGTTCTGGTATTTTAACCCTCCATAAACCTGCCACTGAGGAGAGAAGTGTGTCAAACTTGGTTGCAAGGAGGCAGCCCTCCTGGTTGTGACCACCCTGGACTGTTCCGTAGAGCTGGATTCCTTTCTTTCAAAGTCTTCAGATCAGTCCTTTGAGAGCACATCTTCAGATGAGTCTTTTAGTCTAGGAGAACAGCATTTTGAGATAACAGTCTATAGTAGAGAGTGTGTTTAAACTGTTTGTGGCCACTTTTGCTTAGAGTTTTCAGGGGATACCCTGCTGTAAAACATCTGTGAAGTCCCATTCCAGGCTTTTTGTCTCAAGGATGTTCCACCTTGCCTGGAATCACTCAAATTGTCATTAATCCAGAAAGACAGACTGGGAACATGCAGATGTGACTAATATTCTCGTATGAGTCAATATATCCAAGGGGGAGAGGAAAGACACCAGTCCTTGCTCAAATGAATACACAGGGTAAAAGTGCTCCAACAGGAAAAGACGTGCAAAGATTTACTACTTCAGAACAGCCTGTAACCCTAAAGTTAGGGCTCTGTACTTGGAGGTTAGTATTCTAAGTTCAAATCCTCTCATTCAAATTGGATATCCCTATATTGAATATAATATATACTAAACCTTAGGGGTAGATAGGGAGTTAGGATGTACAAGGAAAATATTGCTGTGTGGGATGAAAAGGAGAGCAAAAGAGTATTGCAGCAAGAGAATGGGGATGTAGCACTTCCTTGGTGATAAACAAACTCTTGAATAACCCATTTAGTTGAATTGTGTGTCCCAACAAGTGAAACGTCCACATAGTGTCTTGCAACAGGAGACACATTCATTCTGAACTGGAATAAAGAGACAGAAATATTCTGTGTGGCTCAGATGAAACAGTCAAGTATGGCTGTGACTCCCTCTGCTATTTGCTTTGCCATACTTTCACCTGCTTTTTCTTTGAAATTACGTTTTCATACACGGGACTGTCCTGTCAACTTGATCTTATGATTCTCTGGCAAATCAAAACAAATGTAATTAAATGTTAAGGAACTGGGCAGGAAATGATGGAATAAATACCATGGGTCCTATACAGATCTCAGGGTGAGATTAGTCTGACTGTGTTTAACAGATGAAAAAGGAATACTTTGGTATTACCTTCTTTTGGTAGTTCGTAAGTTGATTTAGTTTTGGAAGTGAATGCTGGAAAGATGGGTCTTAAAACAAACTGTGGCTGTTATCCACAAAGAAGGGAAAGCGGAAGCATTCTTCTGACACTGATACCCCATCTGGAGGGACAGGTGTTACTCTGTCCATTCAAACCCTGGGCTTTGCCTCAGAGCAGTAGGAAGGGATTTCCCTTGTGTCCTTCATTGCAGTGTTTTTAAGCATATCTACCCAATGAACCATGTTACCTCTTCATTTCCTGCTGGCCACAAGATGAAATGGTGTTGGCTTTGGACAAAACTGTCTTTTATTACCAGGGAGGATAGCAAATGTGTATGTCATGGTGAAGGATGGCGAAAGTCAATCAAGTGACGAACTGATTGATTTCCCCAATGCAGAGAAGGTCAGAGTCCCTGCCACACACCAGCTGTCCCTGCAGCGTGCCAGGGAGGACTAGGGTCTGCTGTAATTTGACAGGAGTTTAATGAGGTAGGTGTGTCCTTTCGCCACTGGGGATAGACGGATGACCAAAGCTGCAGTATCCTTTGGATGTTAGACTAAAGTATGAAACCTGGATTTTTAAAGAGTTTCCTGTCTGATGCTGATTTTCTCCCCACTCTCCGCCCAGTCAGTGAGGTGCCACCAGCTCACAGACAGCATAATACTACTCCAAAAACAGTGAAAGAGTTTTAGCAGGTTTTTAAAACTTGCATGCCTTAATATTGCAAATGATTGAGGTATGCAATAAATAAACCTTGTGAGATGGGAATAAGTTGGGGGGGGAAAAAGCCTGATTGATTGAAAGGTTGAGAGTGCCAGAGTATGTCAACAACTGCTTTAATTACAGTTTGTATCAGTGCCTCTGTCTCTGCTACAGCTTTCAGAAAAATAGCTCTGTATCTGTCTCTGTTTGGAGGAAGAAAAAGCAGTGTAGGGTGACTCACAGGTGTCTGGAAAGACCAGAATACTTGTCTCATTGCATGTTTCATCACAGTATTTTCAAGAAATTATTGTAGAATGATTTCACCCAAGGAAAATGTCATCCCACAAGAACTGCCCACAAGTTTGCCTTTATTAAGAAGGTTGAATAGTTCAGTCTGTGTTAATGGTTAAACTGACCAGACATTTCTCACTAATCACAACGTTTTCATTAATGTCTTTTTGGAAAGGCAATGTGACAGGGGTTTTGCAGACTTACGTCATTCCCAAGTCTGCTATGTTTACTTATCACATAGGCTTCTAGATTCCTACTTTGGTATATCAATGTTAAAAATAGCTTCAGGTGCTAAGCAGGAAGATGAATAATCTCACTTGAAAGACTTCAGGGGCTTCTCAGACTCATTCCACAGGCACAGACATTAGATAGACACAATTCTTCTTGTCTCTCTTAATGATAGGCTGGCTTGACCTGAATACTCATGTAACAGAATTTAACCAGGAAGCCACTAGAAACATCTAGCTAAATTTGGTGGCTGGTTAAAATAAATAAACAAAGGACAGTTAATAGAAAACGAAAGGTGAACATTGCACACAATGTTTTGCTACTGAGTGCTAAGGTCACCATACTTCCTTTGAAAACCTTGCCACCTAAGGCTGATCATATGGTGTCTAAGAACCAGGGTGTCTGTATGGAGGAGAATCTGGTGTCCTCTACTTCTGGACAGGGAATTATGTGCTTGTCTCATGCTTCCTGGGGCCATACCCTGACGGGTTAAGGATATTTACAGACTTACAGGAAATACAGGCTTAAATATTTCTAAATGGTCTCTAATCCCTGTGAAAAAGAAAACTATTATTCTAAACTGCAGTATGTAAGTACAGCCAAATTATTCTGAGTGTCAGAAGATGGGAGATAGAAAAAGGGAGAAGAGGAGCTGGCTGATGTATGACAAACATAATAAAATATTGCAGACATCACACAATTGCTTGTTAACCTACTCTTTCTGCATCTTGTCTCCTTGACCCATTATCCCTTTGACCTTTAAATTGAGTTTAAGCTGAGGCAGCTGGATTCACCGTCTTGATCTCTTGTCAGAGAGACCCTTTAATGCTCCCCCCTCAACCCGCCCTTTCCTACGTCTGCTCTGCAAAGCTTTTCTTTACATCCCATTTTTGCCTGGCTTTAACATCATTCTACCAGTCTATGGGTGTCTGACAGGTACTGTCTGTGTCTGTGCATCTCCAGTGGCACCCTCCCCCAAAACCCGTCAGCCTTGCAGCTGGCTCTGCTGCTCAAAACCCCTTCATGCTGCTATGTAAGCAGTGCTTTCTATGGAAAAATCCTCAGGTGCTGCCTGAGGAGAGAGAATCTGTACTCAGGATCTTCCAGAGGAGATCAGAAACATGTTAGCCACGGGCTTTATCACACCTATTGTCAATGAGATTACTCAAAAGGATTTGGAGAAAAAAAGAGAAGAGTAAGAAAATAATTTTCATCTTCATCCCTCTCCTCATACTTTTCCTCATTTTTTTTTTTCCTTCCTTATAAATACTTATTTTTGCTTGTGAAGGTCCAAGTTCCTGTGAGCTTATAGTTCCCTTCCAGCCAGGACAGATGCTCTGTGCACAGCGTGTTATGGGGTGACAGGGATTTAAAACTGTTCTAGAATATGCTTGTGAAGCTCTGCTTCCCCTGTGATTTTAGGCACAGTATTTTCCAGGTGGCATTGCTGGTCTCCTTAAATGGCACACAAGCAGTTTGCTGAACTTTTTAAAGTACCTCTGGCTTCTTCATGATAGAAGCCTGCCTTGACCTATTTTGAACTCGTTTCTTAGGTGCACAGTCTCAGCTGATGTTCGAGGTTTCCAAAACCTTTCAGGATGCATTTGAAGAACAGTGCATTAGACTTAGCCTTTTCTATGGCCCTGATTCAGCACTTACGTATGGGCACAACCCGGTATGTTAGTGCCATACCATTTGCTCCAAATTATGCATGTTCTGAACTGCCTCTGCTGGGAAGCAATGGATCAGCCTTCTCATCATGCCCCCAGAGTTACTAGAGAAATTAATAATACGAGCAAGGGGCTACATCAATTGAATCCAAGCTATAGACTTCTTTAGAGAATGCTAGTGTCAGCTGGAGCTGTTGTAGCCAGCTCCATTTATTGGCCCATGCACACTCTGCAGTAAAACACTCAGCAGTGACACAAGCTTGAACCAAAATGCCAACCCCTAGCATCCCCAAACACCAGGGAAGACCGGATCCGAGCCCGCCTTTAATACACCCAGCTCTTCTTGTCAGGTATTACACACAGTTATTACTGGATTCAATTCGTAAAGCAATAGGCAAGTCAGGGTTGAAACTTGAACTAATAGGTTAACTCCTAAGCATGTTTTTCAGCTTTATCCCTAAATATCCATATCCCCTCCTATAGCTCTGTGCATATAAATATGTACAGAGACACATGCTCCCCGCCCCAATACGTTTGTCTATGAACCCAAATTTGAAGTTGTATTTAATATTTTCGTATTATTCTATGTGCTACTGAAAGATGAGATGTTAAAAGATAACCAAGGAAATCATAATGATGATGGATCATCTTACTGTCCTACCACTTTTTTTCTTGCAATTATGACAAATTTCTCTAGGTTATGCCAGCAAAGGACAGAGTAAGTAAGAACCACTTTCCACTAAAGCTTCACTAACTGTCATTTCATCTTCCTGCTGCCCTCCCTCCTCCTTCCCCACTCCCCCCAGGCTCTTTTCTTGGACCCTTCTCTTGTGTTTTTCCCCCCCTTCCTACTTGTCTCCTCACAGGATATGAGTAACTGACACTGAAGTCAAACCGAATTACTCACTTCCTCCGTCAGGGAACTCAGATCCCTAAAACACACGTTCTGCAGAATCACACAAACATTTGCATGCCTGCTCCAGAGGCAGAATGAGCTCCGAGACAACAGCTTTGTAAGGTTTCTAGCACTTCATGGGTTGAATCAGGTGGGAAAAAAACACCAAAGTGCTGTTTCATTAAGTATTTTTATGTCTGGAGAATGAACAGCATACCTTTAAAAACTGATGTTATTATACAAATGATGCGGTTTAATGGGGAAAGAACCATAATCTTTTATTTACTTTGAGGATTTTTATCAGTTCGTGTTCTACCTACATTGCTTTCTGCAGGAAATCGTTCACCCGCTTCCTAAAATAAAGAATGATGCTGCAGCTCAATGGGCACAAAGTTTGTATTTACAAAAAAATGTATTATCAGAGTTAGAAATGTGGTTAAATCAGATTGTTGGATCTGAATAGTCCCACACATCCATGATCTTCAGAGCTTCTTAAGAAACTCATCTGAACTTGAATCTCTGTCATGTCTATAGAGAGAAGACCCTAAAGCCCAGCTAGGGTGAACTTTGCACCTCAAGCAGACTGGCTGCATCTTTATATATTTACTCACAACTTCCTTTTGACTTTGAAATTTCTCTGAACCAGGGACTTTCTAGCCCTTCCAAAATACACTGTAGAGCTGATACAATGGAACAGCTAGTGCTTTCTGTTAGCACTGCTGGTCCAGGCAGCAGCCTGGAAATCTGGCTGATGATCAAGATAGGAGCTCTTTGAAGATAAAGCTGCCTCATGCTTGCATGTGCTTGTAGTAGGACTTCAAATAACTCTTTTAACTCTAGGCCTTGGATGAAGACTAGAGTTGAGAAAGACAACCTCTCAAGATGGTTTCCTTACATGGAAAACTACCATTTAACTGACGCTGCAGGTGATAAAACTCTTAAGCCTGTAGTAGCACTTGTGGTTATGTTTTCAAAGCTGAACTGGGCACCATGAATAACCACAGGCACAACAATTATAGGAAACATCCACTCTTAGTTTCACCAGATCATATGCTGAACTGCAAGGACAAAACAGATACCTTTCAGTCCTACAGAAAAACAGGGGTTTCAGCTAGTCTGAAGGGTAAGGTTCTCCACTCCTGAAACGAAGCTTACTGCCTTCAGCCTAGAAAGTTTTACTTCAAGTTTTACTCCCCCTGCTTCGGCAGGGGAGTTGGACTAGATGATCTCTATGGTCCCTTCCAACTCTAAAAAATTCAGTGAAATTCAGTGAAGATACTTTTCTCCCTGACCATTTTTTTAACATGTCCTTATCTTTCCTTGCTTCTGCAGTGTTTGCTGTTCAGAGTATTTTGAGTCTCTGAATGCGAGTGACTGTTGAGAGACCGCGGAATAAAAAACTGAACTTTAACATCGCTGTGAGTGGAGTCAAAGCAAGTGATGACTTCAAGTATAAGGGCTCAGACGCAAAGAAGGACACTGCCTCTATCTGTCCACAGAGCCATAAGAGAACCAGTACAGTTATTTGTGGGCTCAGGGGGAAGAAGAAGCAGTACAAAAGCTGTTTCAGAGAAATACATGTGATTTGCCATTCAGATAAGACCTATATCTGCACTTGTTGAATCCAGAGGTAAATCCTCACAATTGAAATGCACAGGATAAGAGCACAGAAAGGAAACAGAAGTTTTCAGAATGAGTGACATCAACGTGTGGTGTTGGAAGTATGGAAGAAACACATACAACACAAAATATTTCTCTTTTATTCCTGGCTTCACACAAAAAGAAAAAAAAAAGTGAGATAATGATACAGCTGTCAGAAACTTCAGGTGTTTGTAAGAGTTTTTGTGCTCCAAGATGTTGCTCGCCTGGAGAAAATCCTCAGGATTCCTACAAATCCAGCTGGAGCTAATTAAGCCTTTTGGAAAGAAAGTACAGAAAGGCTGTGCCCACTCGTCGCCCTCAGGTTCCAGCAGAGATGCCAAGAAGTTGTCTGGGGGTTTCACTGACATCTCAGAGCAATATCTAAAAATGTTGCTATCATCAGACTTGATTTCTGCCGAAGGAGGAAAGTCTCCTTACGGAGTTTCCTTTTTCTGTCATCAATTCATTTGCTCGCTCTTGCAGCTTAGAGTGCTTCACCCTTCAAAATAGCATCTGTTTTTAGGGAATGCTGTCAGTATCCCAAAATCTCTTTCATAAGTACTGCCAGAACTGGCTCCAACCTTTGCTTTGTCCTGCCCAAAGGAAGACCTGCCAGATCGGAGCTGAGAAGCACTTGCAGTGCAACACAGAAGAAGGTTTTCACATCTCTTCCCTTTCCTTCAGGGTTAAATCAGCCTTGAAGAAGTCAGAGACTAAAATATCATCAACCGTCCCCAAGTGCATCTTGCCAGGACCTTCCAAAATGTGCCTACATTGATGACCACTGTTTGCCTCGAAGAAAAGTCTCCTTAATGACTCCTTTTATTTTCCTTTTTAGAGGTTAATCATAGTACTTCTTTTCCTGGTACAAAATAATATTAAAAACAAAAATCTTGGAAAAGTCATTGCAGGCTTTTTTTTTTTCCTGTTGGTAAATCCTGACTGTTTTTTCCCCTCCTAAAACCATTTTTTCTTTGCCTTAGTTTCTGTTACATTTCAAACCTTTGAATTAAAAACCTCTTTAGTATTATTTGTAGTCAAAGCATTAAAGACTTTTTTTGCTCCATAACACTGTTCATTGATTTGTATCTTGAACTGGTTTAAAGTATAACAGAGAAGGAGGCTGGGAGGGACAAAGGAAGGGGCAGGAAAGAGAATTAAAAGGACCAGAGAGGGATGGTGCGCTTTGAGGATCCAAAAATTCCAGAATTCTAATAGTTCCATCTCTGCCACAAGTTAACTAGCTAGACAATGTAAGAAGAGAAAGGACTGCTTAATTCAGGCTATACACTGTGGTTTACATTGGAAAAAAGGCAATAACTGAGAACAAACAGAACTACCAAGCAAATACTCAGGAAAACATTTAGGAGTAAAGATGTCTATGTTAAAGATGTGATTCCCTAGCTCCTTCAGGGAGAAGCTACGAAAACAGTATTTCTGATGTTTCCTAGAAATGTCTCAGTAAAGCCAAAATATTTGATATTTTATTCTTATTATTCCCGAACAAGAAAGCCAGTGGGGAAAATGGATATTTACCTCTGCCGGGTTTTCTCTGTCAGAAATAAGTGTCGTTTATGTGTGTGCATGACTGTACATATATATAACCACAAGCCCAATTTCTTCTTAAGCTTGAAGGTCACCATTAAGCTAAGACCATGGCCACAATACTGAATTATATTTTGGGACAAAAACACAACAAAGGAACAGAATAGCGTGTATTTTGCCAATGTCTGTGACACTTTTATTACCTATTTGTTTTTACTGTTTTATGGGAAAGTCACTGAAGCACATATTATTATTCTCTACACCATCCTCATTCCACATGCTTCAAAGCCAGTTAAATGTAAAAATTCAGATTAGCTGTGGAAAAGTCTGCACGTGTCAGAAGCAATTTTCCTTCCAGCCACCATTTGTCACTCTCTGGGAGATAAAGCGGCGTCAAGCTGCTACTTGACCTCATGCTTTTGCTTTCTGGAACCCTTGACTAAGAGCAGCCATGTGGGGAATACCCCATCCAGTTTTTTAAACAGTTTCTCTGCTTATTGTTTATAACATAATTTTCATTCTTTGTTTTCAAAGTCAGTATCAAGCTGCCAGAAGAGCTACTGATATTTCCTGAACAAGCATTCACAAACCGATCACTTCCACCCAAACCCTCCCCATGCCATGAGTCTTACATGCTGGTTCAGCTCTGCGTATTCTGGCCTTGAAGAGAATTATGGTTAACACTATGGCTACTATTCAAGAAGCATATTTACTGCTGCCCAATGAAAGACTCCATTGAAGTCAGGAGAACATTGCCAGAAAGGTAAATGAAAATTCGTACTGGTCTTGTAGGACTGTGGGGGAGTGCTCACCAGAAGGAAGTACCCTGGTATGGCCGTGCCAGTTACTGCATGTTGCAGTTACCTGGGTCCTGTCATCTACACAGCTTCCTTCTTTAAGTGATGAAGCTTGATGAAAGCTTCTGCCTTGAGAGAGGAAGAAGATAGTGCATAAGAATCAGTTAAACAGCAGCAATGACTTCAGCCAGGTGTTGCCACAACAAATGCTGGTTTGCTGCAGTTCAGGTTGCTTCTCTTTGACTTACTCTTTGTTTGCTAAATTTGTTTATGCAAAGTTGGAGCCAAGAAACCCCAGACATCTCTTCACATGACAGTACTGCCACAGGGGATCCTTCCTAGTTTCACGTGGAGACTTGTGAGGCTTTGAAGAATGCTTAGAAGTGATACAAAGCCCCCAGGGTGGAGGCAAATATTCAGCTTGACTTGAATGGTTTTTCATTCCATTCACAACTAGGAAATTGAGATTCAGATTTCAGATTTACTGAGCAAAAGAATCCCTGGCCATCCACCCCTTGGGAGAGGGCACCTGACAGCTCCTCCTGCATTGGCAGCTCCACAGAGACGAAGTAAGAATAATGATGCTGACATTACCTCACACAGACCTGAGAGCACCAGAAAATGGGACTACTTTGCTGCTGAAGCAGATACTTCAGCAAGGGGTATCTGTACTTTCAGGTTACATTTTTGCATGCCATTTTACCACCTGACTAGCTTCTCTAGCGAGCTCCCATTTCTCTCATTTCCTTGTTTGCAGTGCACAAATGGGGACCTCATATGCACCAGGACAAACAGACTTCTTCATCATCTTGCCTACAATTTCTGAGGCATAGGGTCAATACCATTTACTAAATGTAGGCCAGCCAGATTCTTTTATCGGAATAAAAGCCTCAGCTCTGGTCTTTAACCTGAGTTCCACTTTTTAACAAGTAATATAGAAAATGCTGCTTATGTAGGAGGAGCACTTCAGTTCTCTTTTTCCTTTGGGTGTTACGCTGTACAGCTAATTGCTCAGGCTGGAGTTTCAGCCCATGCGAGTGTTGATCCTGGAAGATGTCCACGTTCCCACCAGTTGGTCAGCAATGACAACAGGTCGCTTGCCTCCACTCCCTTACCTGCCACGCATGGCGCAGGCTGCTGAGAGCACAGCCTCACGTCTTGGCTCAGATTGCACCACCAAACCAACCACCGCACTGAGGAGCAAAGCACCTGCGTGGAAGCAAATCCCAGGGCCACAGGATGCACTGCCAGCTGCCCTGGCACTGCAAGTGCACTGCTCTGCCACACTAAGTGAGGTGACAGAGACTCTAAGGGCCAGAAATTTGGTAGAGCCTTCAGCTATCCCCATGTACCTTGGACTAAGATCATAGTGGGATGTAATTCCGGGGCCAAATTTTTTCATGGAAGAGCTCATAAGAGAAGATGCAGCCCTTGACTTGGTCCTGAGCAGTGCATAGTATCTGTAGAGGCCAAATATCCACTACAGATATGCTCAGTTTCAGAAAGGGGAACTATAAAAATGAGGAAACATTTTAAAATTCATTAAATAGTGCAGCTCTAAGAATTAAGTTCCTACAAGCCAGATGGAAGTTGCTGAGGGATGTCATAGCAGGGGAGGTTTAGATTAGATATCAGGAAGAATGACTTTCCTGAGAGGGTGGTCAGGCACTGGAACAGCCTGCCCAGGGAGGTGGTGGAGTCACCATCCCTGGAGGGATTTAAGAAACGTGTAGACGTGGCACTTCAGGGCATGCTCTAGTGCCCGAGATTGTTGGGTTGTGTCTGTTTGTTGCTTGTTTGTTTGTTGGTTTGTTTGGTGTTTTTTTTTTTGGCTGGACTCAATGAACTCAAAGGTCCCTTCAAACCATGAAGATGCTGTGATTCTGTGATGTTGAGTGGTGTGACACCTTAATACACCTGTCAGAGTCTGCTTGCCCTCAAAACAAGAGGCTTGATATCAAATACCTACTCAGGTTGCTTCAAAGGTGTAGTTAGAAACACAAAATTATCCTTTGAATTGTTTCACAGCTATATCTGTGACTGCATTATCCTTCCCTCATAAGCTTTTAAATGTTTGCTTCTTCACTTAAATATGGGATTAATATTACGCTACTTATCTCTTCTCCTACAGCAACAGGTAAACTTTCAAAATGTCAGTGACACACATATAGAGTAATTACTATCTATTCTTAAATCCCACTGTCAGAAAATAATGCATACTTTACAAAAAATGTAATTTTTCTAAAAATACTTTAAGACTTCCTCATCATTTTTTGTGCCAGAAATAAACAGACAAAAGACTCCTTTGAGTGGTGTGTTACTCATTTTAAAAAGCCTGTGGAAAACTGACATACTTCCTTGTTTATATTTGGGAAGGAACAATTTCATCAGGTACTGCAGGAGAAAATACAGTGCCACATTTATGCAAGGGAGTTTCCATTTGAAATAATTGAGTACTTAAAATTCACTCTCTTTTTCATTCAATAAAGCACTCAACAATTCTAAAGCTGGAAAAGGCCATTAGTATTATCTTATCTGACCCTCTCCATAACAGGGGTAACTAAACTTCATCCAATTTCCTTCAATAATGCACTTTTTGGTTAAAGCCTATTTTCAGAAAAGGATCTAGTCCTCATTTTAAAACTTCTGCAAGAGAAGTTTCTGTGTCTGGTCCAATGCACAATTGCACTCAAAGACATGTATTTTAATTTTTCTGGCTTTACATACCAGCCAGCTGGTTTGGTTTATGCCTTCCTTTGTCAAAGGGAAGGATGAGCTCATCCTCCAGTTATATATAGTTATGTCTAATAAGATTTGAGTATAAAAATAGGAAGACTCAAAGGTTCAAAACTACAGAAGCTCAAAAAAAAAGTGAAGAGGGACAAACCCAACCTCTGGTAAAGATATTTGTTAGAAGTGTCTAGAGTAACGGCTCTGTGATTGTAGATCAGACCATGCCACTAGGAGGGCAGAGTTCTGCACTCTTAACTAAGGAAAAACTTCCATCAGTATTTGATGGAAATTTCAGATTTGTAGTCACTGATTAAGGATTATGACACAGCTTTCCATATTTAAAATGTATCTGATAAGTGCCAGATACTTTTCTCTTCTAATAGAATCTTCTCTTATTCCATTGTTATAACTGCATAACTAGTGCAGTTAAAGACGTTTAGAAATCTGCCTTTCTTGACAGTGATTTTACAGCATCAAGAAAATGGTTTATTAGAGATTCGGCATAGCCCTTGAAGTGGTTTTCTGCTAAAGACTTCTTGTTGAAATGTTTTCCTGAATCAAAGCCTTAACCCCCTATACATTTAAGTCTGACTGACTGACTTAATATTAGTATTAGTATTGTGATCCCAGGCTCTCAGACAAAACCATGCACCAAGTAACACTGCAAATATCCCCTATGCCATGTCTCTTCATGCAAGACAAACCCAGGCTGGGGCTGGGATCCTACATTCTTGTTCCCAAAGGGCAGAATTTCCCGGATGTTTCTCACCACCCAGCCAAGAGTGCTGCTCTCCTCCTCCCCACTAGCTTCAGCTCTTCCTCTGGGGTGGGAAGTCCACGGTGTGGAGGCATGACAAGGGTAAACATGTTCATACCTGTGTTCCCACCCTGCAAGGCTTCCCTGGATGACCCACACCATCACTGCTGCCTTTGCCCTGTCCTAGAACCTCTCCTACCATGTCCCATCTCTGCTCCACACAGCCCTGTTTGGCAGGACTTGGCTGAGTCAGCAATCCTCGTGCTGAAGGTGGAAAGCACAAGGCACAGAAAATAACCTAACAGGACTGGAAGCAAAACCATTTGCTCTCTCTCAGAGGGCTGCTTGTAGGTCAGTGCAGGCACTGCATACCACTTCAGTGCCTTCAGAGGTGAAAAACTAATCCAGGACATGTAGAGAAACACCAGCTGCTGGATGCCTGCTTTGAAACGTGTAGTTGTAGGGTCAATTAATAGAGGAATTTCTAGCTCTAAGATCCCTTCTTTATCTTACCAAAGGCGGATATTCTGGCTGAAGTGTTTGTTAATATGTTTTTCATCTTTTTGTCATTTAACTTCACAGTTAACAACACCCATAATATGTCTCTTTTAACATCACTGCAACTGCACAGGGGTAAGGGCTATTTCCGCAATAAATTCCCTACCAAGGAAGGGGAAGGTTGGGCTCATTATTTCTGCCTGCCAACAGGTCCAGTAATACAGCATGAAATCAGTTTTCCTCCAGAAAAATGATCTTTGAAGATAGTACGATAAAATGAAAAGCCACTAACAGGTTTGGCTCTCAGAAACTAAACAGTAATCCAGCTAACTAAAAAGAGAGACAAATTCTTTGGCTTTTGAAATAGCACAGCATGTATTTACTGCACTTGGATTTCTATGTAGAAACACATGAAACAGTGTCATTACTGGGTTCACATTCAGTGGATGATTTTCCACCTAAGTCAAATATTTCAACATTTACCAGCTTATCAAATGCAAAGGCAGTTTCTTTTCACCACTGAACAGAGGGAAAGCAGCAGACACTTTTTCTACAGCCTCATTTAAGCAGATGCTGATGGAGGAGGAGAAGACTTTTGATGTTAAGGCATGTTCTGGCAGTAGTCCTTGTCTTTGCCAGCTGATTTTAGCAAATTGGAAATAAATCTGCAAGATGAGAATTTCTAGAAATGTATTTAACTATGTCAATGGAATGAGCTTCCAATACACTTTTTACCGCATTGGTAGACCAAAAGCAACTCTTGTGTGAGAATCTCTTTCTGTTTCTGAAAACACAGCGTATTTTGACCCATGCAGAGCTTCACAAGAGATGTCTTCCAAAATTCAAGAGACTTATTAAAGCATAAACAAGAGCAGGACACAAACAGTACAAGTTACATGGTAGCCTCATAAGGAAATTCAGGCCCTAATAGGAGCCTGGGAGGGTAAAAACCAACATAAAAGCAATGATGTGTGTAAATCATTCTGGCACTGGTATGTTGCAACATAGTTGTTTTCTTTCCTTGAGAAAGGGCTCACATTCATCAAAGTCAGTGATT
This sequence comes from Tringa tobata, assembly GCA_033628505.1. NCBI lineage: Eukaryota > Metazoa > Chordata > Aves > Charadriiformes > Scolopacidae > Tringa > Tringa tobata. Next base: position 1,068,035 of record JAHREE010000290.1, read on the forward strand.
TTACCAGATACATTCATTTGGCTCCATTTCCCCATACTTTATCTACATGCCAAAATAAATGCTTGCCAAAGATAAACTCACAAGTCTGGCAGGCTAGGAGGAGTCTCAGGAGATCATCTCGTCCAACACTCTGTGCTGAAGCAGGCTGAAAGTATCTGGATACCATCCCTGACACTTTTATCTCCTTCACTTTAAGGAATCAATATCCCTGGGTAGTATGTCCTAACATTTTGCCACACTTTCAGACAGAAAAGCTTACCTAATATTCTGCCCAAGTCTTTTAGGTGAGGGTGAAACTGATTCTTCCTTGCCCTTCCTTAAACAGACATTCAAAATAATTTACAGTTGTAGCATCTGTTAATTTTCTGCTTCATCCCTTCCAGGCTGCGGTGCCATTTCTCGTTCTCTTTTCAATCCAGTGCCTTCACGTTCCTTTCCATGAGTCACAACTACACCTCTTACCACGCTTGTTGCTTTTCTGTGCTTTTCTCTCAACTGTGACTACTTACTGCTTCCAGCTGAGACAAAGGACTCCAGCTGGGACTTCACCACTACTTCAAAAAGTGGAACGATTGCTACTGCTGCCTGTGTAAAGATAGTTTTATTGTCAGAACAAAGCTCATCTCTTCCTCAGCAGTGTTTGATTATTGACATAAATCTAGCATCAGCTCTCTAGTGAGCATCATAGAACACCAGAATCGCAAGGGGATGAAGAGAGACTATCTAGTGAATGATAACTAGAAATCTTCAAAAGATGTTTGTCTCACTTGTTCTTTAAAATGTGCAACAGGGGAGATTTCGTTATCATCATAGTAGACATACTGCTCCAGTGCTTCCCTGTCTTCACATTTAGATGTTTGGAGACAAAAGTGCTATTTTGAATCACACTGTAGGGTCCAGTCAGAAGAATCGTCCTCTTCTGCTGTGATGTTGCCTAACCAGTAACTCCCAATTTTGTGCTTGTTTGCTGAATTTCTCCTTCCTATGGAGGAAGACTTTTGTATTTGTCTTTGGTGAATTTCAGCTGTTGATTTCAGATTCTCTCTAATTTTTTAAGCATGTGTTGAATTCTAATGCTCATGTCTACAGTAATTGCAGCCTTGACCTATGCCACTCCTATTCACTAATATTATGACCATAATCTCTTATTAGTCCACCAAACTGTCAAGAGGAATGCTGAACAAGGCCAGGTCTAGAACCAAGTACCACCCAACCACCAAAAAATTGAAATTTGACAGCAAAGAGCTGAAGAGTGTTCTTTGAGAGCAAGCTCCCAACCATTGCACAGCTTTCTTCTCATGATCACATCAACACTGTATTTCATCAGTTTCTATATGCAAATATCATGGAGAAGTGGCAGAAATATTGCACCAGTACAGGTTGGGGGCTGTCCTGCTGGAGAGCAGCTCTGAGGAAAAAGACCTAGGAGTCCTGATGGACAACAGGATGACCACGAGCCAGCAATGGACCCTTGTGGCCAAGAAGGCCAATGGCATCCTGGGGGGGCATCAGGAAGCGTGTCACCAGCAGGTTGAGCAGGTTATCCTGCCCCTCTGCTCTGCCCTGGGGAGACCCCATCTGGAGCACTGGGTCCAGTTCTGGGCTCCCCAGTTCAAGAACGACAGGCAACTGCTGGAGAGGGTAAGCAGAGGGCTACAGAGATGATGAGGGGCCTGGAGCATCTCTCTTACAAGGAGAAGCTGAGGGACTTGGGTCTTTTTAGTCTGGAGAAGAGAAGACTGAGGGGGGATCTGATCAACGCCTATAAATACTTAAAGGGAGGGTGTCAAGAGGATGGGGCCCGTCTTCTTTCAGTGGTGCCCAGGGACAGGACAAGAGGAAATGGGCACAAACTTGAGTATAAGAAGTTCCACCTAAACATGAGGAGGAAGTTCTTTACTTTGAAGATGGCAGAGCCCTGGAACAGGCTGCTGAGAGAGGTGGTGGAGTCTCCTTCTCTGGAGACAATCAAAAGCCACCTGGACAAGTTCCTATGCAACCTGCTCTGGGTGGACCTGCTTTGGCAGGGGCTTGGACTAGGTGATCTCCAGAGGTCCCTTCCAACACCATATGATTCTATGATTCTATGAAATGGCACTGGGATTGAGTTTATACCACATTAGTTGTATCCCCCTTTTTCCCCACAAGGCCACTTAAGCTGCCAGAGGCAGAAAATAAATAGGCTTGGCATGACCTATTCTCAACAATCTTTGTTGGCTATTTCTTTTTTCATTTTATAATCATTTAGGTACTTATGAAGTAATTTCTCTAACAGCTTGTTCCAAAACCTTCTCAGGAATCAAAGTTACACTGACAGTCCAAAAGAGTAGCATCTCCTCCTGTATAGAAACACAGACAGAGTGTGTGTCCATGGAATTTCCTAATTCCTAAATAAGAATACAGGTCTCCTTTCACACCTGAAAGATTGCTACTGTTCACTGAGAACTTCAGCTTCCACCATCAAATCGATAACCTCAGCAGAGGCTCAAGCATGACAAGAGTGACATTTCCAGAGTTTTTCATTGTCAACTGCCACTGAGAATTTGCCAACTGTTTTTCTCGAGGGTTTATGGCTGAACGTAATACATGCTAAAAGGGATTTTACACCAATCAACTGGACACTGCCCCAAATCAGACAGCGATGCGACAATCTCTCTAAGCAAAATCACCAAAATATTTGTAAGGGGAAAAAACTTATGTGTTTTCCTTCCTAGCTCCAATGTTGGAATTGCTGACTTCTTTTGATTGCATCTTTCAAGAAAAAAATGCAATTATTGGGGAAGAGAAAGGCAGTTTCCTTAGTGGAACACCACATCCTGAATAGAAGCTTGCAACACTACAGACTTTGCGGTTATAACTCTTCCTGGTTGTCCTACATGGAAAAATACTTTGTCCCCCCACTGTATCTTCCATATGAGTGCGTTAGAAATTTGAGCTACATTCACATAATTTTCCTGGAAGCAGAAAATACTATTACCCCCTCCTTACAGCCAGGAAAACATAAAGAGGCCTTGTTCAAGGTCAAAATGAGTCAGCAGAGAGCACATAATGAAACCAAGCTAGTCTCATGTTTTAATAACTAAGACTTTTTTTTCCTCCTTTCTTATACAGTTCATCTGCGTAATCTTATCTTCAACCCATGAGAGTGCCTCAGAAGTCTATAGTTGAAAAACTGGTGAAGGTCAAAGGGAAATGAGCTTTCTGACTGGACAACCACCTTGTTTTATGCTTTATTGATTTACAACATCCTACAGAAACATTAGGAGGTACGGTGTGACTAATGGACAATTACTGAAGTTAGCTGTCATACAGCACATATGTTCTTCCAAAAACTACTTCACAAAATGCAGATATACCTTACAGAACCATTTATGAGGTGAAGACTGCCCTGTATTCCCCTGCTTTTTTTTTTTTTTATTTAAAACATAATAAAAGGGAGAAAATTCAGAACTGTAGTGAGGCTGAGCTGGTAGTGATGTTGCTTCACAGAAACACTTGTAGCATGTCCATTGCTATGGAATCTGAGCAGAGATTCAGGTCTCCCTCAGAAAAGTACCCATTGCTCCAAACAGTCATTAGGCCCTTGAACTGACTGGTGTCCTCAGCTCAAATCACTGCAGCTGGACGCTTCACAAGAAAATAGGCAAAAACCTTATGGTACACTGGACTGTGAGGACTGAAAGAGAATTTATAAACTTGCTCTGAAATGTATCTGAACAGCAAACAAGTAACTGCATTTCTCTGCCTACAAACCAGTGACAGTCTGATCAGTGAATGCATAGATTTTCTTACCTCATTCATCAGAGAGAGGGTTATTTTTAAGGTAAGGACCTGTGTAGGTGCATTCTAATTTTTGGAATGTCTAAGTCTGCCAAAGGCTATTGTGTAGATAAATATTCATTGGGAAAAAAAACCCTGAAAGAACCATTCTACCCCTAAGATACTGAGGATGCACAAGGTAGAAGTCACCCTTTGTTCACAGAAAACATAATAAAATAAGGTGCTTATGTGGCTCCATCTGAAATGCATTGTAGTTGCCATTTTCATTCACAGGTTTGCATGCACAGCAACAGATGCTTGAAAAATCAGGTTTATGGAATAAGCTTTATCTAGAAAGCTTTGGCTAGCAGATGAGAGACTCAAGGGAGAGCTACTCTAGGAGCATTAGGCAAGAAAGCAACTCACAAAGGCTCTTTACAGGGCCGGGGAACATAAAAGCAACAGCAAATGATCTGCGAGGCGGCAAAGCTTTTCCTTCTTTTTCACTTCCATATAATTATATGCTGCAATATTCTTTCTGTCTAAAGGTCATGGTGTGTTTATAATCATAAAACCAGGAGAAGCCTGCTCTTTTAACAGGATACAAACTTCTGCCAGTTATTCTAGCTACAGGCTTGAAAAATTAAAATGAGACAGCCCAAAAAGCTTGGAAATTTCAGATCCCTTCTCCAAGGGAAAAGAAAAAAGAAAATGGGAGAAGTGATCTCCTACATCCTCAAAAGCTCTTTTTTCCCCAGACTTAATTTACTTATGCACTAGTTTCCGTAAGTGCAGAGTACCTTATGGTGAGCTGTTGCATTTCAGAAAGTGGCAAATTATTGCAATCATGTTAAACGTTGTTTCTTTTGAAGACAAACAGCAATTTGTAAAGTCTTTGAGGTAGAAATGGAGTTCATTCTTGACCAATCCTTTACAAGCACTGTAATAACAAAAGGTAAGAGTCAGACTGAAGGACACAGGGCAGTATGGCATAGGTTGATAGTCTATTCTGTTGAGATGGAGTTAGGGATGGAGAGAAAGCACTTAGCATAGACGTTGGTTTAATTCCCAGAAGACATTGGCTAAGTTCCCATTTCTTGCACATGCTTGTGTGTGCCCTTACAAAGGTCACTTAGCACTAGCTCCACAAATGACACTCGCATTAAACGCCGTCGCTGTTCTAGGAGGTCTTTCTGCACCTCAGTTACTTATCTGTAAATTCCAGACAATAATAGTTCTCTATTTCAGTGTGGTATTAGGAAGATAAATACATCAAAGACATTTAAATGCTGCAGTGAAAAAGGTCATGCAAGTAGCAAAGATGGAAAGAAATGCCTTCTAGTGCCTCCCAGGACTCCAGAGTTTGGAGTGAGCACAGGGGCTGGAATCAAGGAAGAAAGAAACAGGACAGAAGAGAGCTGCCAGTCCCCAAGATACACGTTCCTGGTGGGCAATAAGGGGTGCTTAGTTGGAAAGATAACAGCAAAGTCAGTGCCCTTTACAAAATAGAAGATGTCTGGGTCTATTCTATGAGCAAGGTAAAATCCTCCAAAAAGTCTCGGCAGAAATTAAATACTTTTCCTTGTGGAAATGAGCCCACCCCCTTGGCTATGGGCAGGTGTGCTTTGATAGCTTCCTCTGTGAAAGGGGAGCAGTGTTTGTGGGTTTTATTTAATACCTTCATCTGGAGGTTAGCGTCCTGTAATCACAGTTTCAACCTACTAGTATGCTTCTGGCATTATACCCAAAGGGGAGGGGCATAAAGTGAGCAGGGGTTAGGAAAAGGCAGATTTTGTTCCCACTGAACAAATCACTTTTCTTTGGCTTTCTTTCCCCATTCCCAGCAGTGTCCTGAAAGGCTGCAGTCCCTGGGGAGGAGAGAGCTCATAGCTTGACATCACTGGGTGCCTTGTTTCTAATTCCCTGGAGAACTGAAAGTGGCTGTTGCTGTCATGACTGAAAAAAGGCATTTCATTTTAAATGTTACGGCCATTGGGTCTCCAGGAACATAGTAACTCTGCCAGACCTTTCCTATGATCTCAAAGGAAACTATTTTGGTGGAGGATTTGCACTGACCTTACAATGTGTTTTATATCCATTCTTTCTACCATTTCCCTTCTGAGGAGAGCTGGTGGGAGACCAGGCAGAACACCCCACCTGCGCTGGTCAACAGCATCACCCTTCTGAAAAGCCAAGCAACCACACAGTGTGTCAGCACACCAACAGACCCTGGCACTGCACAAAGGAGGACGCAGGAACCCAGCCTAAGAAGGGTTACTCAGACACACTGCCACCCACTTCCCTTCTGACTGGCAACTAGAACTTTGTACTTCAGCACTAGTTTTATTTGAGATTCTAATTACTGTGCAAATACTGATTATCACTTAAAACATGCAGTTCAAATGGATGATTGTCTCTGAATTAGTGTTATTGTAGTCACTTACAAGAAGTCCCACTTCCTTGCAAGATATGGTGTGAACCCACGAAGTTCATGGACAATAGACACATGACCTTCACTCTGGAAGGAGGCTACAGTATCCACTGGATAGGGGTTGAGTTTGTACCTTATGTTCCTTATAAGCAACAGGATTGTCTTCTCCTCCCACACAGGCCATCTCCTAAAAAAGAAAGGACAGAAGTAAATATTTAAACACACCAACTGAAATCACTATTATAAAAAACAGAGAAAAAGGGGCATATTCAACTGGCATAAGTACCACCAAGTCTTCATATCCTGCGGTCTGACTCAAGACACCGTCACTATGCACTTCCCTCAGCCTCTCTGAATTGCTCTCCAGAGGTTTAAGAACAAGTTAGAAGACAGAGCTACAGAAAAAGCAAGACACGTTCTCCTTGTTCATTGATATTCTCTGCTCCCTGAAGACCTGATGTGGACTAATTAAAGGTCTCAGATTTCATGGAACACTATTTTCCCATAATTTTCATAAACAGTTTTGCTTGCTATGCTATTTTTAATTTTGAGATCAAATCTTGACAAAAGCAGAAACAGCTCTTACACAATACATGACACAGTTTCACTTCAGTGATAACTCTTGTCAGCAGTTTTTTCATCCACAGAGTTCTCAATAGCTACTCCCTGAAAGGATCTTCACTCCCTCTCCGTGCAGGCTTCATAAATGCACCAGTATTTCAAAATATGTCCTCTGGTGGGAGAGAGAATACTCCTCTTCCCAGCCATTGCTCTCTTCCAATTGGGCTTTTATCTCTATTGAGGGGAACAAAGCCTGATGTGTCTCTCTCTTTCGAGCAAAAAGGAACGAACGCTTCTATGGGCCTGGATCCAAACACACTGAAGGTAACACAAAGCCTTCCAAAGAATTCAGCCAGCTTTGCATCAAGCTCACCAAAGACAAACATATGCAGTCTCTGTAATGAAAATAAATGAGCATCTGAATTTTAAGCCTCTGCCACCCCATCCGGTGAAACTCAGTGAGGCAGCTGCTGTCAGCTTCTTGACTAAGGCAAGCTATTAATAATAGGAAACAAGTGAGGAAATCAAGCTGCAGGTATGTGCTTCTTCTGAATGGCATGAAAAATTGGCAGGAAAGAGCGTTCTGGCACAAGTGCATGAGCTGGAATACAATTCAGCCTGGTCCATAGCAAACCTACACTTTCTTAGTGAGCTGAAGACTTGACAGAGACTCTTGCTTGGCCGTGCATCATAGTGATGCCATCATCAGCACTCTGGCATCCAAGAGAATTATTAAAGCAATATAGGTGCATGAGTACATTGCAAAGAAGAAAAATTCTTTAGAAGATGGCTTTGTATGGAAAATGGTCCAGCTGTGGATCCTGTTATGCTGGTCTTCTCCTGGGTGGGAATTGTGGTATTCTGTCTTATAGTAAATGCTCACAAAAGAGATGGCAAAATGAGCATGCTGAAATGGTGGGGGGTGGGGAAGAAGCTCCATCCTAAATAAGCCCTGAGGCAGGAGAAGGGCTGAGGTCCCAGTGGTTTACCTGAGGAAAACATGGTGCAGGAGAAAATCATCTGTATTTAGGAGAGACTTGCAAGAACAAAAGCTCTGTGCTCCAGATGAGGCAGCAGCCAGCTCTCTTTCCTTCTGAATGTCTATCTGCTAGAACAAATACCCAAAAAGAGTGTCCTGCAAGCTCTGCAGCACTGCAGTACTTCTTCCTTGGAGGAAGCTAGAAGCTGAGAGGTCCTGACCCCCTTGAGTAAGACCACTGGTGATGGGAACGGGTCATGAAAGGTACTGTGGTGGCTTCAGCTGGAAGAGGAACATCAAATCCCAGCTGACGATGGCATTGCCTATGCAGATTACTTGTCACCACTCTGCCCAGCTTAAAAAGCATTCAGCAGTCCTCATTTTGTGCATTTACACTCTCCAGGCTGCTGACTTGCTGCTAATTCCAACACCAAAGAGAAGTGCTTTTCAGCAACTGACAAGGTCTACTGCACAGAGGTGTCACGTAGATGCATTAATTGATTGGGAGGAGATTTAAGACCATCAAGCGAAATATCTAATAGAATTTCAGAAAACTCTTCTGAGTGCTAGTACCAAAGCTTTAACTTCAGGTAGCATATTTCCAAATGTATTTCTTTTGTTTCTATGCTGGCTGTATTAAGGACTAATGCCAAACAATCTCTACATACAGAAATCCTATGTGAGTTATGTCAGGCTAAAACAGCACATAAGAGGGTATTCTGGCACACTTGACTAGCACATTTTCTGCCCCTCTTCACCCAGTTCCTATGCATGAGTGTGGTGGTAAAAGTGCTTGGACTTCAAGAGCTCTACTCTTCCCAGACTTTGCCCAGCTGGCCCTAAGGTCCTTGACCAGCAGAGTGACACACGGCCTTGGCAGAAGACAATTTTAATGGTTAAGTCTAGAATTTTAATCCCAGCTTCTATAGCTCACTATGTAATTTGATTTAATCTATAACCCTAATAAAAGGCAATTCCTACAAAGCTAAGCTGTGCAGAAGTGGCTGCTATTTTACTGGGAAGTAAAAAAAACCCAACCCTCTCATATTACAAGAGTCATCAGATGTGCTCTGCAGTATTTATTATCTGATTTGATGTGTTAATGGCTGGTTATTCTCATTAGCTATTTTCTGGATTGATACAAGCTGTTTTTCTGCACTTAGGCTGTGCAGCCTACTGTGTAAATGTAATGAGCATGGGGCCCATGGATTAACCGGAGAATCAGATGTCAGCTGTGTTTTCATTCCCTAGCAGTGGTCTGAAGAAAATGATGCTTCTGCAGTGCCATGAGCTATGCAATGCCAAGAGCCCCTGGCTGAGGCAAAGCACCAATGTGTTACCAGTACTATTTAACATCTTTGTCAGAGACATGGACAGTGGGATACAGTGCACCCTCAGCAAGTTTGCTGACAACACCAAGCTCGGTGGCGCAGTCGACACGCTGGAGGGAAGGGATGCCATCCAGAGGGACCTGGACAGGCTGGAGAGGTGGGCCCATGCAAACCTCATGAAGTTCAACCAGGCCAAGTGCAGGGTCCTGCACCGGGGACACGGCAATCCCAGGCACAAATACAGGTTGGGCGGAGAATGGCTGGAGAGCAACCCTGAGGAGAAGGACTTGGGAGTGCTCGTGGATGAGAAGCTCGACATGAGCCAGCAGTGTGTGCTGGCAGCCCAGAGAGCCAACCCCATCCTGGGCTGCATCAAAGGAAGCGTGGCCAGCAGGTCTCGGGAGGTGATTCTGCCCCTCTGCTCTGCGCTCGTGAGACCCCACCTGGAGCACTGTGTCCAGCTCTGGAGTCCTCAGCACAGGAAGGACATGGACCTGTTGGAACGGGTCCAGCGGAGGGCCATGAGGATGCTCAGAGGGATGGAGCACCTCCCCTATGAAGACAGGCTGAGAGAGCTAGGGGTGTTCAGCCTGGAGAAGAGAAGGCTCTGGGAGGACATTATAGCAGCCTTCCAATATCTGAAGGGAGCTACAGGAGAGCTGGGGAGGGACTCTTTGTCAGGAAGTGTAGTGACAGGACAAGGGGTAACAGCTTTAAATGGGAAGAGGGGAGATTTAGATTAGATACCAGAAAGAACTTCTTTGCTGTGAGGGTGGTGAGACACTGGAACAGGTTGCCCAGAGAAGCGGTGGCTGCCCCATCCCTGGAGGGGTTCAAGGCCAGGCTGGATGGGGCTTGGAGCAACCTGGTCTGGTGGGAGGTGTCCCAGGGCAGAGGGGTTGGAACTCGATGATCTTTAAGGTCCCTTCCAACTCTAACCATTCCGTGATTCTATGACCATGTGCAAACAGGAAGGCAGTTGCTGCCCTTCTGAATTTGCACCAGGGAAAGACAAGACAAGCAAGGCAGAGATGAAGCGGAGCCATAGAGATTAAGATATTTGTTAAACAAGAATATGGCAATTGGAAGGCAGGGATCAGCAAACACGCTGATTTGCAGAAGAGTGGTGGCTTTTAAGCAGTTTCACCTGGCTGCTCCAATTGCTGTGACAGATCCCTCCCTTGTGTTAAATAAAAAATGTCCTCTGTGTTAAGGAAATACGTGCAGGGATGATTGCTCACTCTGTACCAGAACCAATAAAAGATCAAATGAGAGAAAAGTGTGGAAAGGTACATAAGCCATTACAACGGAGCAACTCCTGCCTCGTGAGGGCTGACATTTAAGCGCACAGACATTCTTTTGATGTGTGTGAGGCAATGCTGTCCTCAAGGGCACAATCACTTTAAGTGATATGACTGCAAGAAATACAGTACTTCACCTTATTCTTAAACCATCTGAGAACAGAAAGCCTTTTGTTTTGTTTCTTTGTAATTAGAGTTGGTGCAGGGCAGAGGCTTGAAACCGAGAGCTTGAGCCACACCTACACCTGATGCTGGAAAGGGGTTGGCTTTGCAGCTGGACCAAGGAGCTCACAGACTTCAGCTCTCAGGCATAAAATCCTTGTCCAAGTTGTATGAAACCTTTGTGTTGCCACAAAGTATTGCAAAAGGTAGGGTCAGATCCTGGAAAGAACCTGGAAAGAGATCTTGCTGCCCAACAGGATAGGATTGCTTGGGTGCTGCTGGTGGATGAAGCACGGCTGGTAATAGTAGCCTGCTCACATAGCATGCCCAAAGCCCAAGTAAAGAAAGGCAAAAAATAGCACATAACACAAGCAAAACATGAATTTTTGGGTTAGAGGAGGAAAAGCACAAGCAAAAGCATAAAGAAATTGTTGGAAAAGCTGAACTGAGCGGCTCAACCTGGGATCTCAAAGAGAGTCTTTGAGTACAAGGACTGAAAAAACGCACACAGGGTGGGAGGGAAACAGGCCCACCTAGATCACTTTGAAAAGCCTAATTCAAACCAGCTCAGTTTTGTATCTAAACTGAATTTGGAAAGCTGAAACAGGTCAAGGAAACCATAGGGGCTCACCATGTTCAATGGGAGGGACACAGGCCAGAGGAGGATGTTGCCGTTGGTGCACACTGCTGCATCCACAATACTGCCTGCTGACCCACTGGAGAAGCTGGGCAGCTGAACACAACAGTGCAGACACATGATGGCAAGAAGGAAAAAAGCCACTCACCCACCCCCCCAGCATCCATGCTGCCCCGTGACTGGTGTGGCTGTGGTAATGTCGTTCCAAGACCACTGCTGTTGCACACAGCTTTTACGGTAGGGTCTTCTGACTGTATGGTAACATGTTGCTATTACCAATTTAAAAGTGCGGTCCCCTTAGCTGCTAAAAGTGTATCTATAACTATGTTCTGGTCCTAAAACTAGCTCTAAAGCACATCATTAGAGTAGTCATTGAATGGATGTGACCCCCCTGCTTTGAACTTGCATGAAGCCGAATCAAGGCTAAGTAACTTCTACCCATGGATGATGGCAGCTAGTTAATGCTTGTTACAACTCCACCTAAACAGTAACTGTGCAGATCTGCTGTACTGACTGCCTGTCAGTCAACAGATGTTCTGCTGAAAAACCCAGTAACCCACCAAAAACATTACTGGGTCCCTTTAGAGGAACGACCTAAAGACACAATGCACTGTACTCAGAGAAATAGATTACTTAGTCTATGGAAGTATTCTGATCAGCAGCAGCATCTGTCAGTGTGCATTCAAAAGGGAATATTCCTTATCATGCCCAGGCTAAAGGATGCTAAAGATCAGGCCTATAACGATTTTTGAAGGTGTAGGCAATGTATCAACTGCTACTAGCAAACTTGGTTTGGCCATACGTGGGAGATAATGTGGATCCATGCTGACAGCAGCTGGTTACACATTCACTTCGAACAGATCATTCTGACAAGGCACTGCACCAGCCAGGAGAAAGAAGCTGGGGAGACGAAGCTGGCTCTTCTGCAGCTGCCCTACAACAGCGTCGTCATTCGCTGCAGGAAAGACAGAAAGAAACCGTGGGACAGTACATTGCGGATGCTGATAGTGACAAGGAAGGGCAAACCCTGATCTGCCTGGGACAAAAACAATATCAGATATTAAAGCAGAGGTTCACTGTCATGATTTGGGGAAAATGCTAAACAGCACAACTGTACATGCATCCTAACATAACCCCACCGCTCCAGGGCAGTCACTCGCCCTCTGTGCTGTTACTGGTGACGCACTGGTGATGCGCTGGAGCCTGCGGTGCCATCTTACATCCACCTTCTTACAAACTCGGGCAAGCAGCCCCAGCCTTTGAGGAATAATCAGGATGGGCACGATGGGATAAAAGAAATCTTAGCTGCTCATTCCCATGAAACTTCCTGCAGGCAGACACAGAGCTCAGCAGTGGCTCCTCAGAGACTACTTCACATCGGTGACTGGAAGATGTCAGCCACAAGCAGCTGTGACAGCATTTTAGGCAAGCCAAGTGGTAAATTGATGGCATATAATGACACAGCTTCAGTCAGCCTCAAAATAGCCCGATTTGGGCAAGAAAAAGCGATCCACATACTGTCATCAGCTGCGCCACCATGTGTGTGACAGCTGGAGGCCTGGGGCTTTGCCAAGCTGTCAGCCATATGGCAAATGAGGTGGAGAACCATTAATCTACAGCCCCACAATAAACCTCTGCAGACAATGCGAGCGTGGGGCCTTGTTAGCACACGGCAGATTTTGCTTCACTTCTCTGTATGGAAGGCAAATCCCACACACACGTCCCACCTGCACTTGCCACTCAGGTAAGTGGGGGAATAGTTCGTGGTGCCACTGACCTAACCTCACGGGTGAGTCACCTGGCAGGGTGCATTTGGGGTGGCAAGGTCCTGCTCTGAGGAGCTGGGTACAGCCCAGGGCTATTGCCTTCCAGGCAAAGTATTTTCTCTGAAGTCTCAGGGGGGTTATCAGGGATAAAACCAGGGATAAAGTTCAAGGAATTTGGTTCTAGAGTTAAAGGAGGATTTGAATTTGGCACCAAAGCCAGTGAAAGGGGAGCCCTCTCTACCCCCAGTAGTAAGAAGCTGATGTGATGATTGGATCTTTGATTTTTGCTTTTGAATATTAAACACAAACAGTAAACTTTGGTCTTCCCCCAGGGCTGAGCTACAGAAAAGGGCTAGGATGCAGCATTTCAAATTCCAGACAGACACTGTAATATAATGTGGAAATTGGATGAAAATTATTTACTACATTTATAACACCATATTATTTACTGGTACTGCAGCTTGATAATCACAGCAATAATTTTCAAATTACCTTTGCTCAGCATTCACTCTCTTTTATAAGTGCTGAAATTCTTCCTGCTCTTGAGCAGAGAGGATTTCTAAGACTTTCCTATGTTCGGAAATTGAAATGATTTGCAAATGGCTACAGAGGCCAAATGAACTTCAGGCTGAATTTCAAGGGCACAAATGACAGTGAGGCACTATTTCTTTACAGACAGCAGGACATTCAACTAATGATTTGTCACAGTCCATACAGGAAGTCTCATATAGAACACTTTATTAATCATGGCTCCTAATGCTCAGCTTGTGGGGAAAAAAATAAACAAAAAGACACTAAACCCACTTTCTTCTCCTAGCATTTACTTGCTCCTCATATGCACAGATTGGCTCTGACTCTATCTGAAGAGCATGCCCCAGAAGCCAGTGTAGTTGAGACGATAATCTGCACCTGATAAGCTGTACCCTGGGACATCTGCTCAGTATTGACTTGCTTAGGCCTAATTGTTGGCTAGGACATATGGTAAAGCAGGACATCAGATATGTGCTGGTGGAAGATCAGAAATGTGATCCTGGGAGCCAGTATCTCGGCAAACTACATATCCAGGCAGGCAGTATTGTAAAGTTGACTATGAACAGGAAACTTTCCTTTCCCATTAAATCAATTATCCATTAACAAAGTAGCCAAAACAACAGAATAAGGTAGGTCCAAGTGCTTCAGAATAGACAGAGCTAGGCAAGACATCCTGAGTCTCACAACTTCTAAGAGATGCTCAGGGAGAACAGTCTCACAGAAGCTCTCCTCCATCAAAATGATCTGACTCAATATCAGGAGACACTGGAACATAATTACTGAATGATGGCCATCTTTCACTTGTGCTTTTCTGATGTCTGCACCCCAGGATAAAGGCAGACATGAATTACTTAACTGATGATGCACACAGTTTATATTTTTATTCTAGAGCCATCTATAAACAAAAGCACATTTATGTGCTTATTATGGATAATGCAATAAAAAGAAAACAGCAAACCCAAACAAATGAATCACTTTCTTGGAAGGGTTTTGCTTAATCACATGCATGGTCATGCTGAGTGATGCTGTTGTGAATATGCTGACACATCTTCAGCTTAGTTTTCTCACTGATTAAAAAAGAAATCTCTCTAAAATACTCATTCACGTTAGCAATTTAATGTGTTGTCTCGTTCTTGTGTTTTTGTTAATTAAGGATGTTGTCCATCACAGGGAAAGATAGCAGGTAGCAATCAGATATTAAGTGTGGTCCATCCTGTGTAATATATCTGGCACAGATAAGCAGACCAGAAAAAGCCCAGAGTGAAATACGAACCTGCTCACGTGCTTTCCGAGGTGCTCTCTGAATTTACCATGACTCAAAGTGAGTGGCCTATTTACACACCTTTGAATTGCAACCATTGTTGTTGTCACACTAGGATGAAATTCATCTCACCTAACTTTGCTGCCGTAAAACATGGGTGTCCGGGCTACTTCTGTAGGCTGCCTTTCAGGCTGATGGGGGAAAGCGAGGTGTCTCCTGACCACGTGCCTCCTTTAAGAGTGGTCAAAGCCAGGTGAGCAAATCCCTCTCATGCCTCTGTACTCACATGGGTTGGCAAGAACTGCACATGCATCAGTAAGAGGGAGTAACAGTGCATCTCTGGCAAGACTTTTCACTGGTGCCGGAAAATATTTAGTATTCACAGACCTATTTGAAGTATGAGGGCCAGATCCTCAGCTCATATCTACTCACATCCACTTGCAAGGACCACAGAAGCTTGCAGGTACTGAGTTCTCCTAAGGATTAAGTAGTCAGCAAGGGCAGTGTGTCATCATAAAATATAAGCTAGCATAGCCTTACTGTAGCACCTTTACTCCAGCATTGCCATTCTTGTTCTCACTGCAAAGTCAAATTTGTTCCTTATCATCCCTTCACCGTGAAACCCATTGGTCTGTAGTGTCCACTGTCTGCTTCCCATCTGACACCTCATTGGACATTTGTTGGGTGATTACATGACACTTAAAAACTCTGTCCTTCCTTCCTAGGCTGTGAAAGCAATGGTGCTTTCAGTAACACAAATCACCTGGGTGTAACAAAGTCTAAAATTACTTACGTATTTCACATTCACTATCTGTTGTTTCCGGAGCCTATGTGTTTCACAGGAGGGCTATTACCCAGCCAGACTACCCATTGCAGCATTACAATGCAGGCTTTTTCTTGCAGGGCAAAATTGTATTTCACAATCTGCATTTATTTGACAAACTCACAGTAAGGGTTTCTGTTCTACTATAACCACAGATTGTCTTATTTACAGACAGGGTACAACTAATAATTAGTCTAGTGAGACAATTAGGCAAACACCATTAATTATCAAATGTGTAAACAAAATAGGTCTACATTGGCATTCACAAAGCTGAACAGCTGACCTTTGCACCGTTGCGAGCCTTCGCCTTTTCTTGTCTGCTTTTTCTCTTCTCCAGGCTTCTTCAGTCATACAGTAACTCCTGCCAGGAAGAATAAAGTGCATGAAGGACCTGTGCCAGTATACCATAGCAGTCCATAAAACAGAATAAAGCAGAGTAACCTCTGCTGGGTATTCATACTCTTGCAGAAAAGATACTGGTTTGTCAGTGCCACTGTAGCTCAGTGAACATGCATCCTCCCATTAAACATTTAATCACAAACCACGAGAGAGCGGTCCACTAGAAGCTATACATTTTTTTATAACTATCATAAGGGTCGATAAGATCCATCTAGTCTTTTGTTTTTTCCTGATACAGAATTTTTGCCAAGAATCAGCTTTCCAATACTGGAAGCACTGTGGTTTGGGTGGCTGATCAGCCCATTTTGTCACCTGCTGAGGCCTTCACACTTCCTGAAGGATCTCCTCTGTCTACTTGAATTTTTTTGTTTGATGGAAATGCTCTTCAGCTTCCAAGTCTAAAAAGTGCTGGTTTCAAACACACCTGGTTTTCTCCTGGTTATATCTCACAGTGAAGCCCCAGGGAAAGACCACATGCAATAGCTTTGCTTTGGTCTATGTGGCATTTGCTGATCTGCTGGAATCAGAACTGGAGCTAATGCCCATCCATGAAACACCTCCTGTGAAATGCCTTTTGAACCATAAATGAACCTTGAACAGTTATCCAACAAGAGCAAAACTTCTTCAGGGAGCCTTTCCCCCTACTTGCAGGGGCCAAGGCTACTTGCTCCTGCACTGGTAAATTCCTGAGAGACCTGTATTTTCCTGTTACAGTAAAGAAATATAGGAGTGGTCAATCTGCACTTTAGTCCCAAGGCATCTGCAAGACAAAACTGGCTCTGGCTTGTTCAGTTCTGATTCCGGAAAAAAAATTAAATCAAACCCTGAACCACCCACAAGATGATGAAAGATGTGTTTTGCCTGCCTTCAATAAATATTTGGTCACCAAAAATCCGTCACAGGTGGGAACACACACTCTAGGTTGCAGCTCTTCATGGAGCTGCCTTTTGCTCTGCTGCTCTTCCTTTACGTGACAGTTCCTCACTCCAGCGCTTTTTCATGAAGGATACAAATGGGAGTGGCCTCAACCAGAGAAACCAAGAGAGGCTCAGGCTAAAACACACACAAGCTTGGCATTGGGAGACTTATTTTAGCAGCCCCACCGCAAACTAGTGAACTTGTGTTTTCAAAGTAAGTATCTGTCTTAACAACTGCCTTACCATATAGCTGAAATACAATGCAGTTTCTCTTTATTTCTGGGCTTTTTCCTTTTCCTTAGCATGGCAGTGGCTCACTTGGATTAGGCACCAGGCTCAAAGAGCAGAAAGAGTAGCACACAGAGGATCACCTACGCCTCTCTCCCCGCTGACTTTGAGAATTAACCTTGGGCACACACCTCTACATGTTCTTCTGGCTGATTTGAGATGTTTCTTGCTCAGCTTGCTGCTTTCTCTGAATGTCCATGCTCTGCAAGGACACCTGGACAGGGCACCTCAGTATCTAACTTGGAGCCAGTTAAACTAGACAGCGTAATAGACCCTATATCAAAGGGTTCCATACTGCAGTGCAGAAACCCATTTATGGATTTCTGTCCCACATAGTCTGCAAGGCAGACAGAAAAAATTCTGATCAACCCCACATTCATGGCTTCACTCTTTCTAATGCTTGAAACAATAATAGAAAGAGAGAACTGAGAGTCTCTGAGTGAACAGGTAGTTCATCCTTCGGCAAAATTCATTCTTCAGCTTAAATATTGCAGTCACCACAAGATTTCTGTCGGAATATAACCTTAGTCATGCAGCTTCCACCCCTCAGCTGTGATATAGCAGAAAATACAGGGTACAAACAGCTTATTGCTGTGACTTCTGCATTGATACTGACGCTTCATGATGCAATTCCTGTGGTTCAGTTAAAGCCATCTTCTTGCTGTAAAATTCCTGTGCTGCATTTGAAGCATTTCACTCTGATATATTAAGAGCTTTCATAGATGACAGGTGGCAACTGAGGTGAGATCAATAAATAGAAGGCCACTCTGGCCTTCCAGCTTTGAGTTCCTATCTAAAGACAACCTGCAAAGGGAAGAGATGTTTGGCATTTTCTTTTTAGTTTCTCTTTTGATGTAAGAGGATAGGTGAAATAGCTTGATGTTACTTTAGAAATATGTAGTCTCGCTTTCATTTCCTTATTGGAGATTTCTTTTGGAACAAATTCTATTTCTTTTGAAGGGGTTTTTAAACCTTCTTGGGATGCAGCTAAGGGAAATTTGACTTTGGTTGCTGAGCGCTCAGAGGATAAAGAACATGAGAAATGTAAACTATAGTGAAGAGAAAGTGCAGAATTAAGAGCTCTAGGAAAACAAATTAAGTAAAGTTAAATGTAGGATGATACTTTTTAATAAGTATAATGAAAAGCAGAAATATCACATCAGGAAAAACAACAAACAGACTATCCAGTCTTTAAAATTACATAGAGCAATAAATTTGTGGGGCAAATCCTCAGTCAGCAAGGGAATACAAAATTATTACAAAAATGTCAAGAGACAGTATAAAAGTGAGAAATGGAAAGTGTGAGACCATGGACAAGTTACTACCGCCTCAGTCTTGTAATGTCCCATCCTACTGAACTTGAAATGACAGTCCTGCTTTGCAGAATTACACAGCAACTGCCTAAACACTGTATATTTACACAAGTTGGAGAATGAGAAGTAGTCTAAAATCGTGCCTAGTAAAGACAGGCCACATTATAAAATACAGTTCCTCAATTATGAAAAGAGATCAACCTAGTTAAACAACAGTATTTAGCATTTATACTGTTCTTTCACTTGCAAATGCTTTACAGATATTATCCAACTTACAGCATAAAAGATCTTCCCAATCTGTTTGCTTTTTGGCACAAGCTGGAGGTTACTGGCCACAGAACAACCTCTGCCCGTGCTCCTTAGCCGCTCCGGTGCAAAGTCCGGGTGGTGAGCTCAGTCACTTCCACTGACATGTATGAGGAACTCTCACTTGGACTCTCATGAGCTATTTAGTAGCCGTTGTAGGGGTAGTAACCTCCTTCAGAGGGATGGCAACACCCACAAGGGATGAAAGGGAGCAGTATGTTCAAGTGCTCTTTTTCGTAATGCAGATATGCTCCTGACCTCCCCTTTGAGAGAGAAGCAAATATTGTTACTCCTGATGGCAATAGCACTCCTGTCTCAGAACTTATTTTGGAGTACCACTGAGGCCAGAAAAAATTCCAGCCTGTTCCTTCTCCTATTAAAGCTATTGACAAGGTGAAATGATGATTTATTGGTGCTGCATTTCTGCAGCATGGAATTCTGGAAGCAATAAATCTCTGTCCAGACATATGATGTAATAATCTGAGCTTTCTACAAATGACTTAATGTTTCTGGGTGATTCCTAGAACAGTTCCTAATTGGATGAGGAAATGCAGACACTATTTTTCCCTACCAGGAATCTGTTGCAGAAAAAGGTCAGATTTTTTTTTAATTGTCTTGTCCTGTCTGGGATAGTAAATGTGTTCACTTTACTTGGTCCAGTTTGGTCATAAAAATATATATATGCAATTTCTCAACCTTTTCTGTCTGTGAATTTTTAGGTACATTGGTGACTCATACAATATAACCAAATGGAGAAAGACATAAATCGAAGGCCCAGATCTGAACCCACATACTCCACCCTTCTGAAGAAGTTTGGGGCAAACTTCACTCCACCAGCACCGGGATTTTGCTAGAGAGACTTTTGTGGTAAAGTCTGATTCCTTCAAATACACATGAATAGACAGAAACACACAGACACACACATGCACATGCACTCGCACTCATTCTATAATTTGCATATATGTCTGTGCACCTCTGTGGTTGATTCTTATAATTCATGAAAATTACCCAAGGGATACCTGCTTTATGTTCAGCTAATATCAAGCTTTAATTCGAATGCAGTAATCCTGACAAGTAGCATCTGTATTTTAACAAAAGTCAGGGCTAAGTATCTTTCCTAAGGCTACCCAATGAATCAGGAATAGATTCATCTAGCCTTGATTTCCAGTTTTCTGCACTACTTTGCAGCTCTACATTGCCAAGAACTAATGACTGCTTTGCCCTTTTTAGGGTTCTCTTTTATTTTGAAGAGTGTACTAACAAATACTTCTGTTACCTTATTCTTCAGGGATCATTACTTCATCATCTCAAAGAGAGAAAAGCTTGAACAGAAACAACAGAGCTGAACTCCTTGAACTTTAGGTATAGTGGTATCTGGACTCTGTCTCTGTGTTTTGTGACTCACACCTCTTTGTAACTTTGAGAAGTAAACTAAGTAGATTGCCCTTGTATCACATTGTTGAGACAGCAACCAAGCTAGACAAGTTATTCCATGTAAATGCCTTTCTGCAAGAAACAAAGCAAAACTATGCAGATCCTCTGGGAAAGCTACCTGTTCTGCAGGGAAATGCATTTTACTATTATGAAGAAACTGGTGTGGGGAGAACACACATTACTTTTCTTCACTCTCTGCTCCTCTTCTTCCTGTTTCTAGGTGGCCCAGCTGGATAAATTGCATGAACATATTGCTGATAGTAAGCCATTAATAAAATACTCCGTAGTTAAAAAAATGAAGCCAGTTGCCTGTGCAAATAAAACTTACTGTAATCCTGCATTTCTTGCTTGCTGATTTCTGTAAAATTATATGAAATGACAGTGACAGAACTAGCTAAAATCCACCCTTTGTATCCCCTGAAATATCTGCAGGATGCTTCCCTCTGGGGATCAGGTCACCTTTCCCAATACTAAACAACAATGGCAGTTCCTAAATTTTGGCAAAAAGTCTCCTCACAAGATCAAATGTTTAAGTCTCTGTGTCCATTTAAACATGACCGAAAATGTTATATTGTCCTTGGAAGGCATTTGATGCAAATGAAATCCGAAGGATTTATGCACAATTTTTCATGCCAATTTCCTTCCTCTTTCGGATAAACAGGAGAGGGCTCCTGGGAACTTCAGCAGAGATAACTCGAAATTTTTTCTACAATTAATTCAGTAAGTGGTCACGGATATGGCAAAGAGTGAGTGAGCATCAATGACTGGATTTAGACTAACCACCAAGACATCAGAGCTTACGCCATCCAAACAAGAAATCCAGTCTCATGCTCCATCTTTCCCCATCCCCGAACCAGCCCACCCCTGGCAGCTCTGCAGGTAACTGCCAGCATCGGGTACCGTGCCGGCCACGGCTGTGGGTCAGCACCCACAAGGAGTCAGACAGATGCTGCCTCAGCAAGCTCAGAGATGTACATGCTACAACAGGAGAGCCCTTACGCTCAAAGGAAAGCAGCTTACTCTGTCACTCCTCAACAAGGAGGTTGTCCTTTAGCATATCTTCTGAAGACACATGCTGGTTTCCTTAGTGTTGGTCACGTTTCTTCCTAAAGTCAGATGAATTTTTAAAAGCTCCTTTTGTACGGGTGTTTATATGGGACTGGCATTGAGTACAACACAAATTGCACCTTATATCTATTGTGAACTTTAAGATTCTCTGGCAGGAAAAAATGATCTCCAATATCTGGAAAAGGGCTCTGTCCATAGACAGAGCTATAAATAAAAACAACTAATTCAAGCCAGTGTCTATACTGTGTTCTCTCTAAATATATGTGGAAGGGAATGAGTAAAGAAAATGTGGTGAGTAGTAGTTATTATTGAGTTGCCTTCCTTGCTCTGTCAGTTACTGCTGCAGGAGGCCCACTGCTCCATGCTCTGCTTCTTCTCTCATCCTTCCAAAAATAAGCTGTGTCGAGGCCAAAAGTTCTCCTACTCATTCCCAGCTAGCAGTTAAGAAAGTGTGATCACACTCCATTCTCTAAGAGAGAAGGGATTCCTCTGTAGCACATTTTTCCTTTTGGACCATAGATAGCAATGATGCACTAAATGTCCAAGTCAACAATTCCCATCCCTGTGCCACAACAAAACCAGGATTTCTTCGATGCTGCCCCAGTACACTAACATATTTGATACTAGATGTTGGACAGCTAGAATGACAGAGAGATCCTGTACTTTTTCCTTCTCAGCTAACAAAGCTGTGGTGCCAGTTGCTCTCATGGTGTGAACTGTGTCTTTGTGTGCACAGTGGCACTTGGCAGTAAGTGCTGACTTGCCCTCTCCATAACCGGTAGGGTTCTGCACTGGGGGTGTTCATCCCCATAAGCACTCACAGCCTGAAAGCAAGTCGACTGGGGAAGACATTCCGAAACTGAACTAATTAAGGAAAATGGAGAGAATAATTTCTCCACTTAATTGGTCTCTTTAACATCTTACATATACATGTTTTTTCAGATGATTCAACCGATTGATAATGTTTTGCTGCACATTTAGGGCACAACACCGAGAAGAAATTCTCTAAACTTTGACTAAATCTTGCCCTATTGACCAGCACAGGCTTGCATAATTGGCTTTGTTTTAAGTTTTCATTACACAACTTTTTTTGAAAGTAAAAATCACCAACAACTTATTGCATTTCTAGTTCACTTTAGTTTCAAGTGTCTTGGCTCAACAAGACCTGCAATTTGGCTTGCACTTCCTTTCACCCTTTTATGGTTGTTCTACTAGTCAATTTTTCTTCTTTGTATTTTAAATGAAAATGTCGTCATTAAAATGCACACGTGTGAAGAGATGTGAAATGTGTACAAAAAGTTCTTTCCCCTCTGAAGAATAACTTCGAAATAACATCAAAGAGTAGGTATTGTGTAGATAAAATACATTAATGAGAAGAGCCAAGGCGGAAGCAACACAGTGGCTGCCCTCAGCAGTTGTGGAAGCTTCATCCCATATGTGATATCAGAAGGGAACAACCCCATGGCAGGAATAGGAACGCGGAGATGAAAACAGATTAGAAGAGCAGCATCCCTTGACTTTAACAGTGTAGGACTGAACTTCAGCTGTAAACCGTAACTAGGTAAACATTGCCATGTTCTTTCATCAACAATGATCTGCATTGTGCCTGCTTCTCTTAATATGTTACCTGAAAAGATTTTATTTTAGCAATGATGAGAACTATTTCTGAATACTTTTTAAGAGAGCTTAAGAAACTGGGTTAAGAGCTTTAGTGCCATTTTTAAATATTACAATAGCTTGAAGCTTTGTCAAATACTTCCACATTAAGGAGCTGTCTCTAATGATGTCCTTCCCTGGCTGACCTCAAGACTACTTCAGATGTGTCACTTAAAGAAAGGTATGATGAAAATTTCACAAAGGGGTGTAGTCCTGTGTGACATACCTAATTGAGATGCATTTGTTGCTTTTATTTTTGATTGCCTCACTGATGTTACTGCACACCTAAGAATATTATTACAGGCAAGAGAGAAGAAATTTGTCACTTGCTTCATAACAATGCACCTATGCAGCCAACAGCCTGGGAATCTAGCCTGGTTATAGCAGATGCATTTTATGAAGAGCATGCTAATCTTGCAGATCTTAGGCTATTTGCCCTTTCTTATCAGTGCTTTTATCTATCTGCTTCATGAGGGAAGTCCTAGCCTGGAGTGGATGTGGCAGCTACCAAGTTGTGGTAATAACAGGTGACTTACCATCATCTGTCATGAACTGGCATATTTGGCTACTTGCTCTGGCTTAAATAAGGCATTGCATGGTGCTGTAGACATGAGGATATGAAATTATGGCAATTTAAAACAAAATCAGGGAGTTTTACCATTAGATCAGTCAAAGTTGCTGGATCAGATGTGGTAATGCTTAAAGCCTGAAGTTGCTTTACCAATAGGTTACTTATGAATTATTTCTCAGTGAATGTTCTCTTTTTGAGGGAGTTCTTAAGAGGTTTTTGCAATTCTATTCAATTCAAAATAGTTCTTGGACACGGTAACAGTGCAATAGCATAAATTCTGCCTTCTTGTATTTAGTTGTGCTGCATCATTATATTTTTGAAAGTCCAGCTACTGAAAAGTGATTTTTACTGGCAACGGAAGCAGCATTTCATCTTCTTTTCACCTAATCAGGAGTGATACAGAAATCCTGCACTAGGCTGCAGACAATTATTTGTAAATAATGCTTAAAATCCAGCATGTGAACTTGAAATCAAATGAAGAATGGACATTAAAAAGCGAGTTCAAAAAAGAACAAATGTAGTAATCACTTTGGCTAAAATTAATGGTGTGGCTTAGTATGACAGGCCAGGAGAGTAGTAGGATAAAAATCCTGCTTGCAATAGATTTTTTCTTGGGAGAGGGAAAAGTAGAGATGGTTGCAGTGTCTCAGTTTTCCCAATATCTTGTAGAGAATGGTAAGGAATCCTTTTAACATCTATTTTGCTAAAATAGACAGGACCTTACAGAGAACAGAGGGGCAAGCAGAGAACTCTGATTAGCATCTCTCGTCATAAAACTTATATTGGTGTACACCTCAAGTTAGCATGGAGAGTCACAGCTTTGGATTTTGGCATAAGCACTCCAAACTACTGCATGCCTCAATGAATAGAAGCCTTCAGTGAAGTCCAGTTTCACTAAATGTTTTATCTAAATGCCTGCTCACTCTAAAGTACATTCTATACCTGTTTTGGCAGCAACCGATGTCTAATAAAAATCATACTAAAAAAGCAAAATCAGGTAAAACCAGATGAGAGCAAAACCAACCTCACAGGCAGCCTAAGAAACACATTGAAAATAGTTCAATACCTGCATGGAGTTGCTAGAAAACCTCTAATGGTCAGTAAAAAGCAATAAAAGCCCTGACTAAATAAGCGCACCATTCAGTGTGCCTTCAAGAGCTCTATACTCAGACATTTTACTAGAACGAGCTGAGTTTAACAGCTTTTACAGATCAGAGTTCAGGCTAGTAAACTCTGCTGGCGCCAGCTGCATTGTGGTGCTGGCATTGGAAGCACTGGGGGTCTTGATGCAGAGGCACCTCGGCCACTCCTCACCTAACTTACCCTCACTTATTTTCATGCTGACTATGGGGTGGTTCCATTTGGAGATGACAGAATCACAGAATCACAGAATGATAGGGGTTGGAATGGAACTTTAGAGGTCATCTAATCTAACCCCCCTGCCAGAGCAGGTTCATCTAGAGCAGGTTGGACAGGAATACTTGCCTTTCTCTAAATTCTGTACTATATCTTTTCAGGTTCCGGATGTTTTTCATGAGAGCATGTCTCTGCTACACTGAGTAATGTAATGAAATGAAATGTAATCTAACAGTGTGTTCATTTGCAATACCCCAGCTCCTGAATGCTTTCTTTTTCAGATCAGTAGGAATTGGTCCATATGACACAATATTGAGGCCAGCCGGACACCATATTGAGGGCAGCCTGTGCTGGCTTCTCTAAGGGAGCAAAACAGGCTTCTGCTTCTGTAAATTCTCTGTCTCTGGAGTTCATGTGAAAATGACCATGCATATATCTTTAGGCGCAGTAAAACAAGAGGAAAAGGGTTCAATAATGGTTTGCAGCCTGTAAAACCTTCTGGGATGTTTGCACTTCTTGGAGAGAACTGGACAAAACTATAGCAAGACAGTAAGAACACGTGCCTGGTGAAAATGTCCTAGACCTATTCAGAGTTGGCCCCAAGTGACTAGCTACCCTCTCCATTAGCAATTTATGGAGTTATATCTTACTAGCTTTGCCACCACTGCTCACGTAAAGAAAATAGGATGTAATGTCCTCGTTATGCCTGTAAATGTGTGAGAAAGGCTCAAAACTGGGGGCCTGTCAGATCTAGAGAACAAAAGATGAACAGAAGAGACACATAACATTCCCTTTCAAAGACATGTCTCTTCTGAAAGTCTTTCAAGAATTCCTCTTTCTTCTGGAAAAATTTTTTGAGACTTTTGCCTTCATGTTCTGTCTCTTTGAGCCCATAACACTTTGGCCTGCAAAGGTGAAAGCTTTATGTTGTGACTTCCAAGAATGACTTGGTCCGTAAGCTGGAAAAGCCTTGTGTAGCATAGGTGTGTGCTTGCTGACACTGGAGACATGGATCTGACTCAGTTCACTTGTATAGCTGACCTAATTTTAAACTTGGCACTGTGTTGGCACTGCCAGCACTCTACTGGCAGCAGCCTAGAGCTTACAGCAGGCTGCCAAACCATGCCCATAAGGAGGGCACCTTCCAGGGTGATTATCTGAACCGATCTCTGAGCTATTCTATCTAGGTTGCTTCCTGTCGTCACTCTCCTGGTGCAGTGAACCTCTGAGAGTCAGGCTGGTACTTCAGCAGAGCATGCATGGGGCCAGAGCTAGTGTAGTAGGGAGCAGGGTCCCTTCTGACCGGTAGCAGAGGAGCAGCAAGCCCAGTTCCTCAAGGTGCTCTTGCTCTATATCTGTACTTCTCTTGCTGGCCCCATTCCTGGAAGAGGCGGGGAGCACCCAGCCAACTCCAGCCACTCCACTTTGAAGCAGAAAAAACCCACATGATTTTGCTTCTGCACCTCTGACACCTGAAGACAACTCTGTTACTAGTTTCCAGGCTGGATGGTTTAAAACTTGCTCTGGGTTATCTACATTAAAGTCCAGTCACAGAACTGTACAAAGGTCAGCAGTACAGACTTACTCTGTAATGCAAATGAAATGATACACAATGGACAAACGGACAAATGGGATTTTCCTATGTCCCCTAAAGAGTGGAAGCAGTAAACATACAAACAGGACATGGCATAATGAAAAAGTGAGCAGCCAGGCAAAAATATTTTCACTTAAAAATATAAAATATTTGTTCTTTAAATCTTAGCAAGTTTGTGTATTTTTCACTAACAGTTAAGCTGGAAAGGCTTCAGTGAGTGTATAAGATTGGGAGTTTGGGGTTTTTTTCAGTTTTTAATGAGTAAACATCATACATTCAGCTCTAAGAACGGCTCCTAGATCGGGAGCCGGGACAGGGACAGGTCGTGATAAGGAAACATTTCCATCTCCCTTCTTTCTGCTACCCAGTGCTGGTGTCATTGGGCTTTGACTGCGGCCTGGAGTGGCAGAAGATTGAAGAGGTCAGGTTCAGAAAAAGAAACAAAATGGGTATGCAGCTTCATTTGTCTTCAGTTATCTGTAGCAGGCAATAAGAATGACAAGTGGGAAAGGGAAGAAAGCCACTAACAAGAACTTACATGAGTCTTTAGGTCTCCAATGAACTGTCTCGTCCCCACAACTGAAGAAATCAGATTTTTGGCTATTGCTGTTGCAAGTTAAATGCTCTCACTTTATTTATTAGCTGATATAAATTGCTGAAATATGGAGAAGGTCATCCCTGGGCAAGATAACAAGATGAAAAACTATAAGGAGCTAGAGGTAGAAAAGGAGGAGTAATGTACGTGTAGCTGGCTATCCCTGACCTGTGGCGACACTAACAAGATAATAACATGAAAAACGGCAGAAATGAGAAACATGTGTAAGTAACAAAAGAGGGGTTCTGACGAAATGGAATTGCTGACTGAAGTAGAAACTATTAAAGCGTTGATATGATAAGCACCAAAAAGAGCAACAGGAAGGATGACAGAACAACAGTTAACCAGTGTGGGTTGTTCATTTGGGAGGGGATGAGCATGGGAAAGAGGAAGAACCTGGGAGGTTGAAAAGGGGAATATGAGGGAATGCAAATGAAGTAACAGAGACTGACTGGAGGCAGCTGTAACAGCCCTGTACTTGATCTTTGCAGTCCAGGAGACAATAAACTTGCTGTTTCTACTTTACTTATGTCTGACTTGCTTCCCCAGTCAGGAGGGACCTGGTGTATTTTTTGTTTTCAGGGCCTCCAGCCCTTACCCCAGTTACATTGTAGATATTCCCATGCTCAGCCGTGTCGCTGTCACTGTTTCCCAGTTGGATCTCTGACCCATGTTGTATGTAGCTTGTATCCAGTCCTGCCTCCTGGGTAGACCTCAGATCTCCATTGTAGTCTTGTCTCCAGTTCTGTCTTGTGCTGCTCCTGGCTGGACTCCCTGGACAGACCCTAGACCTCACCATCGCTTTGCCTTATCCAGGACTGTCAGTGGATGCTGCACACCCTGTTTGCACAGGACTGTGTCCTGGCCAGTGAGGGCATTGCCTGTACTGTGGTCACCCTTGGCCCCAGCTTGTCCTCCCTCATGGAGAAACTCTGCTCTGCCTGCTCCCTGATTCTACCTAACATCAACAAAGGGAGACCTAGAAGGTACCACCTAGAATCACCATCAATTCAGACCTTTGTTTCCTAGCATAAATGAAATTACTCTCTAAATTACCTTCCCAATCTTATTTATTGCAACAAACATTTATGAAAAATGAGTTTATATCTTCTTCTCCCCTTTCAACATATTTGACCAGTTGCTCACATCTGAAATATTTTCTTTCAATAAGGAATTTCTCCAGCTTCTCTGAAGAATTTGGATGGTGTTTGCTTTCGTAACATCTTTCTTTTCCATATTCACTGCCTTGATGTTTTCTTAGCATACAATACTTAGGATGCAGAACCAAAGGCTTCAGTACTGATCTCACAGTTGCTCCATGGGTCACTCCTCAGCCTCTACATGCAAAAGGACAGGAGTTTTATTAAAGAGAAGGGATTCCTAGTTAGTTCAGATAATGAAAAATTTCCAGCTAGTAAAACAACCGTGCAATCTCTTTGGAAATAGCTTTATCTGTCCTAGGGAGATGGGAGACTACTTAAAATCAGAAGAAATCTAAGAGTTTTCATCCATGCTTACTCCTTTTTGTATGCACTCCTAATCACCAGGCTGCTTGCTTTAATAGACCCTCACAAATCTAGGCTAGATTATTTGACTTCCTACTGTCCTTCCAAAGCTACTGTTTTTTGTCAGGAATCCTTCCAAGTGTACTGATTTTTTCAAGAGTGTTGAGTGAACTCAGGTAGTCAAGCTGTGGCCATGCATGGCTAATTATAGTGGAAGGAGAAAAATGGGTTCATTGATTAAAATTCTGCTCCTTTTGGAGAGACTAGGAAATGACTTTGGCAGCTGCAAGTACACTGACACCCTGCTGGCTTATGCCACCCTGGCAGCTTATTGCCCGCGTTTTCTGAATTGCAATCATTTTTGAAAAATGTGGCTCATCCTTGACTGGGAAAGTGAGAACAGAGAACAGATTTGATGTTTGATGCTGTTTTAAGAAAGCTTTTCTTCATTGGGCCCCCTGTGGCCCTTCTCCATAGCAGACTCTAACACTGCAGGCTTAATTACTCGCTCTTGGTGCACAGCAGCCTCTGCAGCCTCTGCACAGGGCTCTGCACTCCTGAGGACTCCAGAAGAATTCTATCGGATGGAACGACAGTCAAAGAGATACAGCTTTATACAACTAGCCCTGCTAACTGGGCTGACTGCTCTACCCCTCCATAACATTATACTTATTCAGAGACAATGCAGAGAAGGCTCTAGAATAGAGCATGGAAGTGCATGGAAACCAGGATGTCTTTTGTTGTCTTATATTAAGACCTTAAACATATATTTTTTTCTTTAGGGTTCTGCCTTGTCTTTATCAGACCCAACTGTTTTCTTCATGCTGTGACAATTAATTGGGTTATTTTCATTTAAAGATCCCAGCCCACAGGATAACTGGAATGGAACGGAATTGTTTTCCTTTCTCTGCGCTCCCTCATTAGTAGTCTAAACAAGTGTGAGGCTGCATTAAGATTGTAACTATTTTTTTAGCTTGGAATCGCTTTCTTCTCTTCTGCAAATTGAGATTGTGCTTCGATCATTATCCCAGTATGGTGTTGTGTTACATTAAAAGTGAAAAGGCTAGTTATATAATTTATGTTTTCAATTACCTGGATAGTGAAAAAGAAGGACAACAAAGTTAAGTCTCACTAAGAAAAGCAGCAAAAAAGGAAGGAAATTACAGCACGTTTACATATTTTTTACTACAAAAGTAGCATAAAAGGCTACTGAATCAAGTTTCTGTGCTGAGAGACTAAATCGGGAAGAGGATAGTATCATTGCAAGCTCTGCCTGAAACACAGATGAGATTTCAAAATGTCATCCCATCTATTATGTGTGTTTTCACAGGGTGATTGTTGCAATTTCTTATGGGTTTCACCTACAAATGCAATGGTTGACCAGTTCCTCTCCTTAGTAAACTTTGCAAGTTATTACTGAAACGCTCAAACCGCTGCTGAAATGCTCACAGTAGTTAGCACTTCATTGGTAAACCATCAGAGGGTCACTTCTGAGATGAATGGGAGAAGTCCACATTCATCTCTGTGTTTGCATGGCACACTGGCTGGACATTCAGGCAGATCCCCTACTGTGCAGGGCAATAGCCTGTAGCATTACTTGTTCTTTACTGACATGAAAACGTAGGAATGCAAGTGATCTTGCTGACACAGGCCAGAACATTCAACATCTTGACATTTTCACCTGCCAGATTTAATTACACTGACTAGACATGTATGTGCTTGTGTGTAGGACAGACAAATGGACTCACAGCGTCCAGTTTATGGAGTCAGAGACTGCATAAAATTTATACCAGCCAAGAACTCATTCTTGATAGTTTATCAAGACTTCACCAGAAGCAATTCATCTTTTACTATAAAGGAGTATATTTTCTGGATATTTATAGGGACTGTATGAGAGACATGAGGAAACTGATTCTTATACCCCCATTTCAAATTAGAAACCCCTCTTGCTAATTCTTTTTCTGAGTTATGTGTCTG
>JAHREE010000290.1:1098804-1154612 GCA_033628505.1 Tringa tobata
CCGTGCCGGTGTGTGTGTGTGGGTACACTGTAGGGGTTACCGTGCCGGGGCGGTGTGTGTGTGTGGGTACACTGTAGGGGTTACCGTGCCGGGGTGGTGTGTGTATGTGGGTACAGTGTAGGGGTTACCGTGCCGGGGCGGTGGGGCTCAGGTTCAGGCGCAGCTGTCCATAACTGTGAGGTAGTAGGGAGTCTCAGGTGTGCGCGTCAGGTAAGGTGGTTTAAGGGTTAAAAATAAACAAATAAAGGGACGAAATAATCTCTGTAATGCACTTAACAAATAAATCAAACCCACAAAGCCTCCCAAGTTTCCGCTGTCGGGTGAACAGATCCCAAACCCTGCTTTTGTAGCTCTCTTTCTGAGTCAAAGGAGTTCTGGGTTGGGCCTGCGCTTTGGCAGTCCAGCTCGTGCTCTGTGTCTTTAGGCAATTTACAGTGGCCACCGTAAAAGTTAAATGCTAAGAACTATGAGATGTCTCCTGTTCTTGTTTGCTTTTAATTAACTTGAAACGTGTCAGATTAGAATAATCGAGTTCACGTGCGTGCTAAAAAGGCTGCCTCTCCTGATGTTGCATACCTGATTTCCTGTGGCAACATCCAGAATAGGAATAAATGAGCATTGATGTAGCCTCTGAGTAAAAACTAATGCTGGAGTTTGACATTATTTTAAAGAAAGTTTCTTATAGGATACTTGATGGCATATATTCATGTTGTTTTGCTTTTACTTGCTCTTTGCTGAAGAGCAGTGAAATTTATTCTGGAGACGACAGATCTTGGGGTTTGTCATGTTTGCTGATTCAGTGTTTTGATTACATTTTTTTGAAGTTACTTGAAGTAGAGAGATCTTGTTTGTGAGCATATGTAACACTAATACATCTCACTAAATTTTTGTGCGTGTTCCATAAAAGATGCCTGAATATGTATCGAAATCTTAAAAACTGCTATAATTCCTTATCCTTTAGGAATTATGGGATTGAAAGAGTATCAGTCTTAACTTAGTTAAGTGTCTCAGTTAACTGAGGTACTAGCTACTAGGCTATTAACCTGAGAGGTGGTGAGCAGTGGCCACACTCATTGCATGTGGGAAGTCTGTTACTGTATCTAAAGGAACTGATGCAGTTTTATCTTCTGTGCTATATGTAGGCTTGTTTTCCAGCTTTTGTCAAAAGATATTTTGGATTAGAAGAAGTAAAATTTGCATCATGCCATGAAACTGGAACTCGACTGTTTTTCACATTGTACAGGGCATAGAATATGTTCAATTTAAATATTGTTGCTTAACAGAGCTTAACAAAATTCTAAAATTAAACATTTTATTTCTCAAACACTTCAAGTGAAAAGACACCAAAGCACTAGCTAAACAGAACTCAGAAGCAAATATTTACAGCGGACAGGTACCATGCTTTATTTCTTTCTGCCTTTTTTTTTTTTTTTCAGAAAGTTAGTCTTTCTAAAAAACAATATTGCTAATTTGCAGTGGACTTGGACAAGGACCCTTATGGTCTTGGTGCGCAATGAGAGAGTGTTCGCAGGAGAGGTTTTGGATTTCTGTTAAATGATCTGTTGTGGACCTGCTTGTGCAAGCTTTGTGGGACTGACCTCTGAGGGTCTGATGCTGTGCTCAGTGAGAGACCCTGGTGGGCCTCTTGTGGGTTGGAATGGGACGGGATGGCACATGGAATGGGGCTCAGTGTATGTGTAGCTTCTCATGCCCATGGGTGAGGTTTGCCTAGCTATTGTTTCTCAGGGCTTCTGCGTAGTCTCCTTCTGGCTCATCTGTCTGTATGCCCCTGAAGCTTGAATGGTGGTTAGAAGTCTTTAGTCATTTAAGTTACCTGCTATACTCTTGAATGCTGTAGTGACCACAAGGATCTTAGTCACAATTTGAGGAGTACTGACTTTATCCACTGTATCTATCTAGGCAATGGCTTTGTCTCATTTTTAAATCTTATCTTCTTCCCAGAAATTCAGTTTTCACTCAGTCCAGGTTTATTCTAATAAAAATGGTCTTCCCACCAAGTTTAAGCTGAGGTTTAGTTAAAATGTAAAGCCAATTGATAAATGTTGATGTTTGTATTCTAGGAGATGCAGAGTAGTCATGTAAATTACAATGAGAAGAATTACTTCTCTGAATACAGTGTTCATCACCATAAAGACTACTAAGCCAATTTTATATGGTAAATGGTTTGCTTTTAGTCCCCCAGAAAGAGGCTTTATATGTCATAGGGTAATGACAGTTGACATAAATCAAACATACTGTTCTCCACAAAATCATATCATCTTTATTCGCAGCTCATTTCAACATATAGCTGCACTTAGAGCAGGCCTGCCATCAGTAGTAATTGTATTACAGTAGCATGAAAATGTGGGTTTGATAAATAAGTGACTGAAGTCTAATTTTTCGGGAGGGTTGATACAGGATTTCTTAAAGTCTGGTGATTAAATGACATCTTTTGTTGTGCAAAAATAAGTAACAATCTAATGTTATAGGGTATGGGCTCAGGGAAGAGTTACTTAGTGCATATTGTCAATTTATATGGTGAACTGTATTTAAGATGGGAAATCTTTTCTTGGAGGTTCAGAAGTTGCCAAATGTAGAGGAGTAGACTTATTCATTTGATTGGTATGAAAATTCCTGCAGCTCTGTAGTCTAAAACTACAGAATAACTTTTGGCAATCCCACAGCACCTGCATGAGGAAACAATAGAACATTTTTCTTTGACAATGATAAAAATGAAACAGGGACTTGAGGGGTGAATGAATTTATTGGAAAAAAAATATTTTCCATGTTATAAATAATTTTATCAGCATGGGAAGCATTAAAATGGGCAGTTATCATGGTTAATGCTGTATTTTACTTGTGAAATCAGGTAATTTTGTGAGATTTGCTTTAATATCTCAATAATCTGTAGAGATTAAAAAAAACAGAGGAAAACAGCGTATCGGGAAAGAATATTAATCTTTATGCTTAAAATATCTGGTTTTCTGATTTCTCAGGAATTTTGGCGTTGGATTTTGTGTTCTGACTCAAACTGTAGATTTGAAACTTAGTTTGGGGTGTATATCTTTAATATTTATACCTACAATCCTGCAATTTGTTATCTGACATACGGTTTATGAGAGTTGCAACTGAATATGAAGAATGCAGATACCTAGAATTTTAATGCAATAAACTTGCTTCAGAAGACTACTTACACGATACTTTGATTGTCAAAGGAACAGTTGACTTCTATATTTTTACTAGTAAAAGGGAACAATGGTTGGTTAAAATGGTAGCCTGGGTTTATGGGATTTCGCAAGAGTCAGAATCTCCTGAAGCAGTAAAAAGAGAGACAACTATTCACCTTTTAGTAACAAGTAACAGAGGATATTAAGTAATAGTTTGGTGTGAACAGGTTGTGCAAACAGATTGAGTTTATCACAGGTGGCAGAAGAATGAGAGGGAGGAATAAGGGGATGATTCAGATCTGTATGGGGAGAAGAACTGTGTTTAGAGGAAGAGTGTGTATTGCAAGTTATATTAGCTATGTCTTTTATGTTCCAGAGTTTGAGCCTGTGATCGCTGACATATTGTAGAGGAGCTGCAGACTTAGCAAAGATCTTGGCATGTTGGAATCTGTTAAATTTCCTTCTGCAGAAGTGGAAACAAAATCCCTTTTTGTTATCTTTGAACAGATGAAAGATCACAAGGCCTTTTTCTACTATGTGTAATAAAGGTAGCAGTTTACAATTTTCTGAGACTGTGTGTAATGTCACATTATGAATGCACTGCTAGTACATTTATAAAATATACCAAGAAATGTTAGCAATTAAATCTCCTTGTAGTAAAAGAAAAACAAGCAAACCACTGCCCTGGCAAACAATTTCAAAACTTTGGTCAAGTGGGTACCTTACCAGAAATAAGTACTTGGTTTAGGGCCCTTTTTATGAGCCACTATAGTAGAATAATGCTTATGAGAAATACAGTAGTGCTTAAGTTGGGTGCAATTAAAATGAAGATATTGGGTCATGCCAAGCCGTAGGAGTTACAAATGCAATCAGCTTCCAGATACAGGAATTTAAATGGGGAGTTGAAGGAATGAAAGTCAAAACTTCAGGAAAGGACGTGACTACTCTGAAGCTACTGTTGAGAAGGACACAAACAACAAAATTTGCTTGACAGCAATGGCTTGGTACAAGCGGGGAGTTGTGTGTGCTAAGGGGGCTCTCCTTGGTTGTACAAGGTTAGACTCCATCTCCCTGATGCAACAGAGTGAGACAACTTATCTAGCACACTTGTGCTCCACCATGAACTTCTATCAGTGTCACTGAGAACCCCCACAGAGGACAGGTATATGATTTCCAGCCAGACCACTGCCAGTTTGGAGACTCTTGAGTCTGCTCTGTAGGAAAAGGGTTTTCCAGGGACAGTGTTCATTTCCAAGGTAGGTTTGCTCCTGCCATGTATGCGAACCTTGACTTGGCCGGCACTACTACCAATCTGAGCTCAGTCACTTGAGGGAGGTCACTTGGTAAAGTGGACCTTTCCCACAGATCACTGTTTTCTACTTGTTTTTATTCTAGAATGAGTACAGCTGAATCTTAATATTGAGAGAGGCCTGACTCAACTGCCACATAACACCAGAACAGCTAGAGCTTCACTTGGTAGAAAGCCTCAGAGTTGATATGAGTGCATTAGTAAGAAAAGCTACTTATAGCCGAACTGATAGTTAAATTCCAAATGATATTTCATTGTCTGCAGGAGAGCAGTTTTGTACAAGCCAGTGAATATGTGGATTACCTAGCTACAGATCCCCCTTACTGTTGTTTGAAGCTGAACTTATAACTAACCATCTTAGGCTTCCATGTGTCACAACTGAGCACAGAGGGGAGGGTGACAGGACACAGATATGTCCGGGTATCTCCCCTTTATTTCCCAATGCAGAGTTACCTTTTTGGCCAATTAGCTAGACCTGAACTAAATATGGAGTATGTAGGAGTGGCTCACAGGCTTAAGCTTTCCACTTCTTCCGGTAGTAACTGATAAAAACCTTCCCTTTCATGAAAAATTCCCTTTTGCCAATTAACCAGGTAGAAATAGCAGATATTAGTCCAACGGCATCAGAGTTCTTTTATCTTGCTTTGTATATTGGAAAAGTGTTCATCACAGACATTTCTTAAAAATTGTTTTCATTTGTTTTTTAAAGTAAATCATTGCATCATGTGTTCCCAGCCCTTCCCTCTCACTGGTGCCTTTTAAGGGAGGTAACCAGAACACCAGCCAAATATCAGTCTGATGATGAAAGAATTGTTCCGCTTAAAATGTCACTAATTTTTTAGCATGCTGAGTCCTGCGTGGAGAGGAAAGCTTATATTAGTAGCTCCCCAGACAAAAGTGTTTTACCGCATTGTTTACAGGGGGTTGTTGTTTCTTGAAGTTAAAGAGAACTGAATTCTTCTATTTTGTGGTATTTAGTTTTTGGCAGAGTAGAAAAAGAGAACAAATTCAATCACAAGGTAAGGATTTAATGGGAGTACCTGTTTTCACAAATGGTAGAAACTGAATATGGAAAATGAAGTCTGTTTAACAATAATTAAAAGTATAATTTAACCAGTTCTAACATCTGGAACTATAAGGGAATTTTGTGTTCTTTGGATGAGCTTCTCTGTGGGACACCAGGCAATCATACAGTAAATGAAAGTCATGGCTGTTAAAAACATGTAACAGCCAACTGTTAAAGCACATTCCTATTTAGTGGAGTGGTGGCTTTTGGTTAACAGATATTTGTGTAGCAAATACACTTGGTGAGACTTACTTACCAAGTAAGGTCTTACTATTGTGCAGATTGTAGTAGTGGCATCTCTTAGAAAGCAGTTAGTGCATTGCAGCTAATTCTGACTGTCCAGATAAGGTGAAAGAATTTTATAACTTCTGGTGTCATTAATGTGCATTTTTGTCACTAAGTTTTGTTGGTTTTGTTTTTGCTTGTTTAGTCCACTATAGTGGTAAAGAACTCTGGTTGAGCAGGTGAGTTGGTATTCTTCATGACTGACTTGCCACATTTCATTTCTGTAAATCAAAAGTTTTGTTGTGCCTAAAGAAAATTTCTCTTACTAAATTACAGTTTAAAATAACTTATTTCCTTCACTAAGTTACGGCATGAATCTTGATTTCTGCAAATGCTGTGGGAAAGGAAATGCATTCAAGTTTATGGGGGGTAAAAAACAAAACAATGCTGATTACTAGAAATTGTATTTAGAATATAAAGTCTTGTTGTTAATAAGTCCTTCCCCAATCTTAGCAGGCATAGGTGGCATCTGAAGAAGTAATGACTAAGAGCAGAGAAGCAAAGTTTATAAAACAGGAGTTATCTAAGAATTCACCTCTCAAATATCTTGTGAGCAAAGTATATAGATGATCATTTAATATTGAAATGTATTAGATGGATTCTCTTACATGGTTAATTGTTGTATGGAGACTCTCCCTACTCTGTCACGTTTATCTTTGTAGGGAGTTAAACAGAAAAGGAGGATTCATATAAAATGTGTACTAATGTGAGCATCTTATCCCACTTGTACTGGTTACTGGTTAAGTTGCATAAGTAGCAATTAGAAAGATTTTGTGGTTTCTTCCTTTATAAAAAGGAATTATATTAAGAAAACATGGAATATTCTTCTGTAAATTGTTTATGCTTGGCGTCATTCCAGCTAGAAATTGAGTGAACTTGATGTCAGGCAACATGATGGTAAGATGGATAAAAATCTATAGAGCAGAGACTGCTTTGAAGTATTTCAAAAGCCCTAAGCGCAGAATACAGACGTTACGTTAAACATTTAGTGATGGAAGGGTAGGGTGAAATAAAAACATGTGTATATGGTGTAAAACATGACTATAAATGACCTTTAGTATCTGCTTAGAAGATATGCATGTGAATGGAAGTCCTGTAAAGCTCCCCCTTGATAGTCTTCAGTTGAATCCGAGTGTTATAGCTGTCTCTGAGGTTGAGTTATACAAGCCATGGAGCAGTTAGCAGCAGAAGTTGAGGCTGTGGTTCTCAAGTCCAGTGAGCCACAGACTATTGTCATACGACAACACTGTCAGACCATCATGCTCTTTTGATTAACAAACTCTCCTGTACCATTGACTCAGCAGCATGCTGCTGACAGTCTGTGGACCATGGGTTGGAAATCATGAAGTTATAATGAGCTATGGACTTCAGAGGTACTTTCAGGTAAGAAAATGAATTGCAGGTAATTTATTATGAGATTTTTGAGAAGGACAGCTTTTAGATTGAAGGGAGATAAAGATCTGGAAAACCAAAATTGGTTATTTTGGTTGGAAGATGAAGGGAATACAGAAGGGGATTCCTTCCTCCCCCTGTTAAATTTCTTTTCTCTCATTTCCCTTCCTGTCTTTTTTTCGTGAGCCAGTGATGAAAGGAAAAGAACAAAGTGGAATGTTTTAGATTTTCAAGCTTTGCTGGCAAACCTTCACAGAAATTGAAAAATTTTTTAGCTTTTTTCCTAACGTCACAGCATGCACCACTTCTTGACCAGCTCTAGTTCTCAGCAATTGGCAGTGTTTACAGGCAACATTCAACCATTCCTTCAACAGGAAGGAACACACTGAAGTCACTGGGAGCCACAGGTACGCGAAGAATTGCAAAGTTATCTCCAAAGATTTGAGGCCATGTAGCTGAGGTAAAGGAGAACACATGTGTGAGATGAAAACTTGGATTTCAGCTGTGTTGGCAGGGTAGTAATGTATGAAAGGATGGACCTGTCCAGGTGGGGATTATAACATGTTTACCAGCTAATCAGTTTGAGCATGTTGGTGTTGGCATTTCCAGGGGGTTGGCTAATATAGATGCAAGTGAACTTGTATCAAAGTTTCTTGTGACAGGAATGGTGATGTGTCCTCTTGTCTTCCAAGACTTACTGCTCTGGGCTTTGTCATGATGAGGAGTGCAAAATGAATGCCATACCGATATGATCAATCCCCCTGATAGTGCTGTGAATCTTAGACTGTGGATATGTGAGTGCGCTAACTAATATGTGGACTTCATGTATTGCAGCTCTAATCTCAGCTCCTTTGATCAATATTGGTGGTGTTGTATTACTGTAGGATGACTTAAAGGAACTTTCCACTTGGTTTTTCAGGGGCATCGTAGTCTAACCTGCCGTGTTGCCTGCTATCGCAGTGCCACTTGCTCTAAGGCCATACTGAAAGCATTGTCTCTGACAGCCATGGTTTATTGATAGCTCCAAAGTCTTGGCTTGCACTTGGGTAACTCTAAGCCGCATTTAATCCCAGAGGGACCTGATTTATGTTAACTGTTTGCTTTTGCTCACTGACATGTAAGCCAATTACGGAGTGGCAAATGAAAAAAGAACAAGTCCTTTTCAGTGTTCAGGAAAAACAGATGAACGTTATATCACCCAAACCAGAGATAAGAGAATTTCACGGGTCTCAGTGTACCCTGACCTACACCACTGGGTTTCAGCTGCTGTTTTCAGCTTGTGCTGCGGCCTGGCTGTTGACAGAATAACTTTGCTGATCACCTTTGCTAGAAACTAGCAAAGAGGTTCCTTGGAGCCTGCCAAAAATGCTGCTGCCTTCACCTTTGCTTGTCAGTAAGATGAAAAACTCTGGCCATGGTGAGAGTACAATGAAGAAATATACTTGCCCGTTTTCTGTTTAAATAAGCAAAATAATATTCTGCTCTGTAAAATAATCTTTACAATCAAAAGCAACATTTAGAAAAAAACATTAATAGGTACACATCCATTTTGTCATGGGTACTTAGATCACTTTAGAAAGCACTGAAAGAGTAGTGAAAATTCAAAAATGAAAAAGTAATGATGAGGTAATTGGAGGGAAATTGTTATACTCTAATAAAGATAAGTAATTTTAGCTAATTTTCCCTCTGCCCTTTTTATTAAACAAACAGTAATATTTAGAAAGCCAGTTTTGGTTTTTTTTACAGTCCAATATCAGTTTCAGATTTTGATACCTAGGCATGGGATGAGACTGTTGTTTAAGGAGCAAAGACTGCAAGAGAAGAATTATGATGACAATATTATTTCTCTTTAAAAAAGAAAAAAAAAAACCAACACTAAAGCCTGTTAGGGTTCTTTGTATTTTCTTCCATGTTGAACCTCGCTTTTGAGACTAGCCTTGACAGTATCTTTCTTATTTGTATTTGACTGTAATTTTCTCAGTCTGAGAAACACAGCATAAATGTATTTTCTTGGTTCTTTTGCCTAAGTGCTCTGAAGCAGTTGTGTCATCTTTAAAGAATGCTGCCATAGAGACTAAAAGGCCAAAAGCTTCTGCATGCTTATTTAGGACATAAGAAAGCGATACTGAATCTGCATCTGACTGTGTGCAGCTGAAGAATGCAGTTGCATGATGAGATTTACTTCTACCCTTGTGGAATATAAGTGCTTTCCCTCCCTCTTTTGCCTGCCAAGACAAGGCTGGACTTTACTACATAGATATTGGTTAAGTAATGTCCACCCCCCTCTTTGAATCGTAAAGTAAATCCTCCCCAGATATTGCAAACTAATAAACCATAGTAAGAGCAGTGCAGATTAAGCTCCATATTTGTCTTGGATGGAAGGCCAGACTTCTGTCTGGAATGTCTGAATCTGTGCTTTGGGTGCAGCTTCCTTCTATTCAAGGGTGGTGATCATCTTGTCAACAAAGCATCTGATTTACAAGATGCAGTCACTTACAGAAGTTCCCTCCCATCATATATGTACATCTAGGGAGGGAAATGGGGGCTTTTTTGCTCGTGATATAGCAAGCCCTGCACTTGCTTATGCTTTTTCCCTCCTCTTTTCTCTTCCTTCGGTAGATCAGGAATGTAGTTTGTGCTTGACCAGGAGTGTAGAACTTTTAAGGGAAGTAAAATTTGGTTAACCCTACTTCTTGCAAGGAAGCTACACTGAATGCATTTTAATGGCTTTCCAGATTAATGGGATCTAAATTAATATTTGTCAATGACTAATATGAATAAAATAAACACAAATTCTTTGTAATTCTTGGCTTGCTTTGGTACCTCAGTCAATGCTACTTCTAAACCGGAAGTCTTTTTTGTTGATAGGATGCTAAATCTACTTCCCATATTGAATTCAGTGGTATAACTCTTTGAGCGAGAGGGGACTGACAAAGGATAACCCACCAGCTCTTGTAGATACTTAGGACATTTTTTTGAAGTGACAGGCAGAGTGAGGATATATGAATGTACCAAGATCTTTTTGTAAGTGCTTTTTCAATATTGAAAGATCTGATGCTCTTTGAGGTGCTGACCACAATTGGCCCTGTGTTCTTCACAGGCATCATTCAATCACTTTACCAGCTGTTTACTGAGCACCAAAATTCAGAAGCCACCTTCTTTGAATGAAACGCATTCTTTTCTCTCAACCTAACATCTCTAAATTCACTGAGCAGTGTGTTTATATTCAATTACTTTGTGCCATCCAAATGCAACAAAGTTCAAATTAATTAATATAATTGATTTTTTTTCAAAAGTATTGCTCTGAATTACATTTTTGACACGTATGGCTTTGCTTTCTAACAAAGTTAATTCACTGGGATTTATATAGTGTTTTGTGGGGATGTGCTCATTTATTATGAGCAATGAAGACTGATGTTCATGATCAAAGGTTTTGATCCCATATTATCCGTCTCCTTTTAAAATTACTGTTTTCTTAAAGCAGAGTTTAAAATATTGATACTTTTTCCTTAGTTTTCTAAGTTGGTGTTATGTGCTTCATGCCTCCTTACTGGCAAAGACAAGGCAAATATTCCTAATCATGTGCGAAATTGAGTGGTTTATTCAAGGTGAGCTAAATTTTCTTAAAGAAAAGTATCTGGGAGCTTTTAAACTTTTGTTGGCTCTGGAAAGCAGAAATGCAGTTAGCATGTGGGCATGTTCCTGTTGCCTACTCTCCTTTTGCATGGTTCTGACATGTTGAAAGGCAGCAGGTCTTGGTTTTTCCTACTGAGAAAGTGTGGGGTTACATATATTACTTAAAGAAAGAGTTGGATTAGTCCATAGTTTGTGAAAACACATTGGGATACTTTCCCCAAAGATCCTAGGTAAAAACAATTTGTGTTTTGAAGGAACATGTTATTTTGAGGGAGGATAGTTCATTTTCCCCACCTTATTTAGTCCTTGGCCTTTAGAATGGTATCAACAAAGGAAGTGACTCTTACAGATGCTTTTGTGATGTGGTTCTAATTTATTGAGAGCTGGACTGAGATCCACTGACTCATTTCATATAAGCCACCAAAGAGCTATTTCCAGTTACTGCCTGGATCAGGTCTTTGAGCTTAAAGATGCCATCTCCAACTGCCAGCCATGCCTTACGAGAAACAAACTTGCATTACAAATATTTCAATATTATAATTCAGCCTTTGAAGTTTTGGCACTTATTTGGCAAAGAACATTTCCAAAGAGGTATTTTTAGCAAACACTATATATAGAGCTTCAGATCTTAATCTGTTTTCTTTATATAGAGAATATTTTTACTGTCTGTGGGGTGCCCAGAATTAAAGGATGTAAAAATAACAAGATGCTCAAACCACAGTTGTATTCATACTGTTTTAGTTTTGGTGGAAGCTGAGTCTATACAATAGACAGTTGCCTGGTCCTCGTCTGCGGGAGAGTCCAGTTCTCTGTGGTGCAGACCGGGATGGGGGAGGAAGGCCACTATTTCGTTTGCTTCATTTGGCCTTTGGAACGTATTTTAACTGTAAGTCACGTCCATTTGCTGTAGGACTACTATTTGATGAGGTTGGGTT
This sequence comes from Tringa tobata, assembly GCA_033628505.1. NCBI lineage: Eukaryota > Metazoa > Chordata > Aves > Charadriiformes > Scolopacidae > Tringa > Tringa tobata. Next base: position 1,110,595 of record JAHREE010000290.1, read on the forward strand.
TCTAAAAGTGCTTGAGAAACCTGTTATACACAGCCAACAGGCCAACAGACAGTTACAGGCTTTTGAGATGATCAGGGGGAGCAAACTGCTAAATCTGAAGCTGAATTGCAGGTACCCATACCACAATGAGAGTTGGCACCGTATCAGCTGCCAGGCAGGATTCATCTGCTGACCCTTGGGTGCTTAGAAGTTGTACATCCAAGACGGTTGTCTTAACTCTAGCCGGTTGAGATAAAAAAGCACTAGGAGGAGATATTTTCTTCTACATTCTGCAAGGGTGACTCTTTTAAGACTCTGCCACTGCAGCTGGTAGAATAGAGGTTAATGTGTTTTTCAGGAGAAAATGGGTACAAGCAAGGTTCCACTGGGCTACCAGTTGCGCAGCCTCTGATACTGCTATGTGACTTCCAAGTAGTCTCCCTATGGCAGTTGAAATTGCAACAGTAATAAAATCCCCTGGCTTCACCTTAGTAAAATACCCCTGCAGGAGCATGCAAAAGCTTGTAGATTCATAGACTCCTTTTGTTTCGCTGACAGCGTGGTCCAAATCTGTTTGGTTTTCCCCAGAAGAGCGTGAAGAGTGTGGCTCCTCAATAGCTGCTACAGAGGCCCCAGTGCCCGATGCAGGCAGCAATGTGAGTGGGCACAGCTCCACACTGCATTTTTATGTTCGTTAAGTGCACACGTATTATTTTTTCAAACGTGTGTGTGTGAAGGCTTGCTGGGGGAGCAGATTGCCTTTCATCAGTGCTGACCTCCTCTGGCTGTAACACTAAACTCAAGGTAGGGGTCAGGACTAATGTGGCGATTCCACTTCTCAGCTCTTCCTTCAGGTTTCTGATAGCTTCTGCAAATTACACTTTGTGCTTCAGATGCTGGTGTGGTGCTGCATAATTCACTTTTTTGTTATTTTTTTATTTTGGTGGCTTTAATTTTGTTGTGCCTTATTTTCCCCATTTCTAAAATCAGATTGAAATTGTCCTCGGATTTTGAGAACTGTATCTGGAGAGTGTTATGTAAGCCTATATGTTATCTTGGATATATTTCTACTACTAGGTGGGTTGAGTTAGGCAGCATCTGCTCCCCAGGCCGCTGTAGATACTTGCTATAAGGCTGCAAGTTATAACTTCTCTGGTCAAGTTCCTCCCTTGCTCATACACCTTCGACATCCTCCCAGGATTTGAGCTTGGGTTCATTTGCTTCCCTCTAGAGTTCAAATTGCTGATGTGCTTTATCAAGATGATGTGTTTTACATTTCAGTTTTGTGAAGTGCCTCAATACGGTACTTGTATATAAGTTATATAATCTATTAAGGAAAATATGTTAAAGGGACAAAATGTAATTTGCTTGAAAGCTGGGAGGGAGGTACATTACATAGGGAAGAAGAATAAAGGTTGTAGCTCCAGTTCATTGGAAGATGAAGATAGCATGAGGAATAACCTGAAGGAGAGGAAAGGGAAGCTTGGGAAGGGGGAGGGCATACCTTCTCTCCCAGAGGCTGCCAGCACAGCGGCTTCCCTGTGCTTTTGGGATTTGCTGAAATTTCCATAATTTGTTTTATTGCTGATTTTTTTTTTTACAAGATTTTACTCCAGGGGATGCAAAAAAACCCAAAACAAATGAAGCAAACAGAAAACCAAACCAAAAAACCCCAACCTAGCCTGAAGATGTTGCTTCCATCCCTGTGTTATCATCTTAGACCTGGGGACAGTAATGAAATTTTTATTATGCATCTAGGCTGTGGAGGTAGGGCTTAATATCAATTGGGGCATGATCTGTGGAGTAAAAAGTGCTAATTTTTGCACAGACCTTTTCTGACTGCCAGGGCTACTTCTGAAATAAGGGATCTTACTTAGTTTTGTTTTTCTAAATGAGTACAAGTTGAAATGTATTCTAAGACTCAAGAAAAAATTAATCATCTGAGGAATCACAAATATAAGTGGTTTTTATTCTGTACTAATACTACATTATTAGGTTCCCTTCTCTTTATTTTTTTTTTTTCAGTACTCTATTTTCAGAAGATGGAAAACAGCAGAGCAGCTGCTTCCTGGTGATTCATGAAATTGAGAAGTATTCTCTCTTACCCTGTATTATATCAGTGTGACAAACTACATTCCTGATATTACGTCTAGCTTTACCAGGAAACTGGTAAAACTTTCCAAAAGTTGTCCATTTATCATTACTTTAAAAGACAGCTGATTAATGTTATTTGTGTATGAGCAACAGAATATGTAAACACTGACTGGAGAGTCAGTCAGATGAATGCTTTCAACTGGATTCACAACAGCAACATTTTGCCAAGGCTGAGTGTGTCTCAACTTGGAAATGTTATTGCCAAACTTGGCCATTTGCAGTGTATTAATATTTAATTGTCCTTTCTATTGGCTTTTCCCATGTAATTTCCTGATTTCTGAAATAGGAATGAGACTTCAACTGTGTCAGTGGAACATTGAAAAACATCTCAGTTTCTTGTCTTGCCACACACCCTTGTAATTTCACAATATACAGATTAATGCCTCTTTTGCAGTTGACAGTAGTAGTTAACTAGTCTAGTCTGATCAAATGAGCAGCTCAGAAGTGCAATGACAAAGAGGAGGCCACATGTCTTTTAAGTGTTTGGGCCAGGTTAAATAATGAATTTTCAGAATGAGCAAGTCAATAGCTTTTTATTACTTCTTCAGCATCTTTTCTCTTAAGAGCCCAGGTTCTTTGTACATATGAACTCATTAAGACTCCTAACATGTTCCTGCTAGGAATTATATGTTTGTTTTCATGTTGGGTAACTGAGCAACACCCTAAGTCCATTTTTCTTCTTTCTTTTTTTTTTTTTTTTCCTATGGGGTTTGCTTTTGCACATAGGAAATGAAATAGAATCCAGATCATTGGTTACTTAATGCAGGTTCCTGTGTTGTAGCCACAAGAGCATCCTTCTTGAATCTGAAATTAGTAAAAGAAAACTTAAAATTTTCATTACTTCAATTCTTGCATCATTGGCAAATACCAGGCATTTAGTGTGGTTTTATTTTGAAGAAAGATTTTTCCACCTCAAGTCACCATTAGAGGTTGTGTTAGGGATACCTTCACTGGTAACTCCTCTGGTACAGTTGTTGAATACTATTCTGTTTGAAGCACAGATTATGTCTGTGTCTGCTGTGTAGTGTGGACTTCTGCTCCATGACAGCATTGCTGTTTGCCTGCATTGGGCTTTGTTCAACATAATGGAACCAAGCATTGCTCCAGTAAGAGCGGGTGGTGTGGCTTCCAAAGCCAGCAGAAGCAGCACATAGTACAAACCCTTCCTGGTCTTTATGAATGACTCTAGCTATATTTACGGAGTGCAGTGTATGACACACCATCTAGGGGACAGGTGTGCAGCTGTTCGTCATGATCAGCCTCACCATAACCATTTTCATCAAAATCAAATGAATTGTGTTATGTTAAATAATATTTCAAAAGTGGAAATGATCTCATTCTTCCTATGGTTTATTTGGGTATTTATCTGGTTACTATTTATGGGAAATAGCTTTTGTATCCCAGTTGTGAAGCAATTCAGATCACTGCCTGAAAGACTTCTTTATTTCCGATTCCACCGGTCCCCATCTTTAGATATTGTTTGCACTAAACTGCTGTTTCCATTCAAATTTCCTGCAGGTAACTCCACTTGTCTTCATCTCAGCTTGATAGATAAAGAAATGGAGGCACAATGACATTTAGTCTCCTTACAGGGCAGTTGAGACTTACACCTTGAGAAGGAACAGTGAGAGCCGTTCTGCAGGAACACAAGTGTTGCTTTTCCTTCTACTTTCCTGTAAACCCATACCTTTGTATGAGGTGACCTGTGTTCCATAAGGAGTCCTTCTTACTGATAAGTCTTGCTCCTTTTCTCAGTCAAGAGCATGCTTAGCCCTCAAGACACATTGCAAGACTGTTCTGAAGGCTTGAAGGCTTTCTTGGTAGGAAAGATTTGCTCCTAGAGAAGTTGTCATCTTGTTCTCTTACTCTTGCCATAATCAATTTAATCTTGAAAGTGTATGAAACTGGGTTCTTCAAAAATATATATTTTTTTAAACCTGGAAATTTATCCATTCTTACATTTTTAACTGTAGCATAGCAGCTACGTACAGTCTCATGCTGTAGAAACTTAAGCAGGTATTCTCTCTTCCTTTTCCTCTCACTTTCTCTTGCAGCTGGACACAGCCAGAGCTTTTACCTACACCCTGTGTTTGTCTCTCTTCTCCTTTAACTAGGAAACCAGATAATAGAATCAAGTCTCTGAGATTAAAGGAAAATACTACCCATTCTGTGTGAGCTTTCCCAGGCCAAGACTGGAGGATGACCTTCCACAGGGAACTAATGCCCATCATGAACTTCATCGTCTTTATCCAGATTTATCCAAATCTGCTTCCCAGCTTCAGGCATTAGGAAGGTGGTACCATATTTTCCTATTTTTCAATCCAGAGACTGCACACATCTTTTCATTTCTGTGTATCCTGGGCCTCATCAAGGTAGTTAGTCTGCCTTATGTGCCAACAGCTGTCTCCTTCTCCAAAAACCATAGTTAAAGAAGTGAACTGTTGTAGTGGGATTTCAATGGACAAACATCTGTTCTCCAGCATTGCATATACTAACAAGATGCACTATCTGCATTTGCAGGTTTTTATGGCCAGAGGGATCTGTTGTGCTCATTAACCCTGACTGGGTCACTAATGTTCTACATCTCATTTAGTGGTCAGCTCCTTTGCTGACACAGATTTACCATATCTAATTACTAAACTTAATTTGATTGATGTGATTTAAAAAGAGCCTAGAAAGAGTCACCGATTCAAACATGCATCAGTAAAAAGACAAACAAACTTAATGCCCTCTTCTCCTCCGGCATTTTCCAATGCAAAAGTCCCTTCTAGTTCCCAAAGGTGAAGTCTGCCTCTGCTCCTGCTTCCCTAGACTCCTTAGAAAATAGACTTTACAGCATCCCTAAAATTTGAGAGTAGAGTTTCTTGGATCAAAGCTGAACATGTATTACAATTTCAAGGAAACTAATCAGGTGCCACATTAGAAGCTCCTCCTCTTATTCTTCTCTCTTAAGTTGTGTCTCTTGGCTATGAAAGAACCAGATGTACAGAAATCCACTGTGACTGAATTTTACTTTTAGACAGTTGTACATGTTTTGCAGTGGGATACGTCTTTCATGAGACCTGAGTATAGTTTTGTCCAGAAAACCAACAACTGAGGAGGAAGCAGATTTTTGGTCATTGACCTTGTTCTGTTTGTAATTATTTCATTATCCAAAACATTGCAGCAAAATATTTAGCATGGGCTTTTTTGTGCTAGTTAATTTAGCAGATCTTAAAACAATGTTTTCTTGAATATGCCTGGATGCAAGTGCATGCTAAAAGCTGAGAAGATGCTTAAGTGCACAGGAATGCAATTACTTCAGTAGGTACAAGAGCTTCCTGGTTTTAGACACTTCTAAGAGGACAAAGATTGGCAGCACTTTGAAACTTGGGGGAGCCAGGAGAAAGGAAAGATAAAAGTAAACTAAAGCAAACTACAAAATGCCCTTTCACTACACAGCATTGTTAACTTTTCAGCAAGCTACTGATTCCTCTTGTTAGCAATAAATTAAAATGCATCACTTCAGGTGCTGCGGTAAATCCTGGGAAGAGAGGGATGGCTACATGCAACTGCAAGTCATAGAATGCTTAGAGTTGGAAGGGACCTTAAAGATTGAGTTCCAACTGCCCTGCCATGGGCAGGGACACCTCCCACCAGACCAGGTTGCTCAGAGCCCCATCCAGCCTGGCCTTGAACACTTCCAGGGATGTTCAGTCTAGTTCTGTCATTGTGTCTTGTGTTTCATTTAGGCCCCCAGGGTGTTGTCCTGAGCTTGCTTCCCATTTGGAGCACTCATTGAAAGACAGACCAGTGTGTGGATACACCAGCATCTCTATTCCCTTCCTGTTCCCAGCTCTAGCCCTCTGTCCTTGCTGATGGAGCAGAAGTACATCATCTTTTTTTTTTTTTTTTTCCTTTCTGTCTGCATGAGATTAATGGGGTGGATGGGAGAGTCCTATCTTGCAGCCACATGCAGAGTAAAGCTATCTGAGTTGGTACTGCTAAAACCAAAATGATTGGATTGTCTTATAAAACCCTTCTGTAAAGAAAATAAAGTGAGTTATTTGAAAGGAGCGAGCTCGTGAAGGTTTTGGTATGTCACTGCAAGTCATTCAATGCTGAGTAAATGTTCTAAGTACAGAATGTCTCAAAATGTACTCTTAACTTTGGGATAGAGCTATTGATAGTAGAGTATAAATAATGTAATTGTATTGCCAAACATGGAGGCAAGTGGAGCTGAGATGGAAGTGACCTTATTAGTGGATTTGTATTTCTAAATTTTAGGTGACCATTCTCCCATTGTCAGTGAAAGCAAAGGTTATGATGTTTGGATCAAAAGTTTCTTTGCTACTTAAAGTGGACAAAAAGATTAAAAAGAAGAAAACAAAGTGCATACATTTTATATACATGTAGATATACATAGTTTATATATATATATATTTTTGTATATACATACATAGTTTCACCCAGCCTATCTCTTTTCCCACCAGGGAAATGAGTTTGTGTTGGCCAGCAGTGCTTGCTGCGTGCTGAAAGTAGCAGAGAGCTGGATGGTGGCCGCTGCTCACGGGAGACTTGTGCTGCTCGGCATCATTGAATAGCAGGAAATCCTGGAGTGCAGCACAACTCCAATATTCAGTTTTTATTCCATATTAGGAAATATTTCCTTATCATTACTGTGGGTGTGCTGGAATGATTTGTGAGATTAATTTCTGTGAGCCAAATTAAAAGACGAGGCCCTGTTGCTCACTTCTGGCTTTTGGACAAGCTCCATGGGAAGGAACGAAGAGGCTCAGCCTGGGGAGGGGTGGCTCTTTTCAATCGATGCAGGTGACTGAAACTAAACCTCACCAAAACTATTTGTAAAAAAAAAAAATCGTTTCAGCCCAGTGCAGTTTTTCAATTTGGGTTATGCAGCTTCTTGCGCTGGCACAAAGCATTGGGTGGCAGCGTGAGAGAAACAGACAGATGGTTTGATGGAAAGTGGGGTGGCTTCTTTCAGAAACAGTACTGGCTAATGCCAGCTTCCAGTGTGCGTACAGCCGTGGCCTTTGCTGGGGAGGCTGGGGTGGCTTTTGGAGTTTTGGTGGGATTTCTTTTTTTTTGCATAGTCTACTCGGAGACATTTTGGGGTATTTACAGGTTTAGGAGTCTACCCCAAGGAACAAAAGTAACTTCCTTCATTTTGAAAACATCAGGTACTGGAGTACGTTGGGTGAAAAGCTCTTCTGGGGCTTCGAGGGCACGTTGGGGCCAGCCACCGACACTGCAAGTTGCTTTCCAGGCCTCGCTGTCCCCCAGGTTTCCCTGGTGTCATTGGTTCCAGAAGCGTTAGCTGCTGCTGAGGCTGCAGGGCAGTATTGCCATCCTTGGGTCCTGTGTGTCTGTGAATGTCTCCTCAAGGTTTTCTTGTGGTCCTGGGGGCCAGGCACTGGGAGCATCTGCTCTTTTTGGTTTAGGAGATGGGGCTGGGTGAGCCCTGGAGCATGCTCTGTTTTCAGCTGTGTCTCTAAGGGGCGACTCACCCAGATGCTCCACAGGGAAAGCAAGAATGACTTAAAATGGCTAAAACACTTGAACATCTTACGCTTTTAAATAGAAAAGCCTGTTCTGACAGGGCTAATTTTACTCGGTTTCTTAGTGCTACTTTAAATAGAATGAATGTAATTAAGTCTGTAACAACTTTAAAGTAGCAAAACTTAAAATATAACACACATTGGGGAATGAGTAACAACCTAAAAGAAATATATAAATGAGGTAAATGAAATGCTGTCAGTGACAGCTTGTTGCAGTCTAGTTGTTTCATGTTCTTTTCTCAGATGGGGACTGTTGTAAAACCTGGAGGGCATCAGGAAGATCTGGTCTTGGCATCGAAGAAGAATAATCTGTGTGTAAAGTGTCTGATCTGTTGTATTGGCAGGGAATGTCGCTTCCTTCAAGTAGCACATTAAGTAAAATTGGGGTTTGTGAATGGTGATACTACTGAAAGCATGAATTATGTAGGAACATAATATTTATTTTTCTCTCTGAAATATACCCCAGAGCAGTGCTTGGCAAACATGCTGATAGCTGTGAACTTCTGTAACAGCTAGCATCATCCGGGTGCAAGGATAGGAATATTACGTCAAAACCTATTGAACAGAAGGGGTTTTTTTTTTTATTGGCATAAGTGAACTTTGGACAAGGCTTCATTTGGAACATGGAAATCTGTATTTAGTAATAACACAAGTATTAAGATCAGGCTCCAAGAGTTGAAAAATATTGGACCATAATTGACATGGATTGGTGTAGCAGGATTTTCTTATTTGCTTACTGCTTGGAGACTTCACGATCCTGTAGCTTTTTGTTTGTTTCTGGAGGTTTCCAAAAAGCTTTGGAAGTGAATTTAAAGTGTGTCACAGAAAAAGAAGGCTTTTTTAGGAGGAGGTTTGCTATAAACAATTGGGTGGTGAAAACATGCACAACTCAGTAGCCAAATTTGTGCTAGCAGAAACTGTAGTGCAGAAAGTAATTTTCCCTCTGGGCTGGTACCACAGTATGACCACTTTCTCCTTCTGTTTCATCTTTGGAACTATCAGCTGCTGTACAACATTTTGATCTTTGCATGTCAGCTCATACCAAGCAGAGTTGCATGTTTCAGAAGTTGTCCAGGGTGGCTGCTTCTCCAGCTGCTGCTCCTCCCCTTGCTCATGCTGGTATGTCACATCACCCCATCCTGCTGAGCCTTTGGTTACTTACTTCATTTATCTGACCCTGCCCACTGCCTTTTGGTGTGAATCATGCTGTCATTTGTTTCTGGTGGGTCATTTGTTTGTTTTTTTTTTTTTTCATATATACATCTATTTACATATATACATCTCCTGTCTCTCTTTAAGAGAATACAAACAATTTGGAGACGGCAGGGCTGATGCTCATACTTGAAGCCTTGCTGTATCCATGCTACTTTCCTAGACAGCACTTCATTTTATTTTTTTTTAAAATACAATCCTGGTCACAGGTGATTTTTAGTGTCTGGTTTTGTGAGTTGCTTTGCTGTGTTGTTTGTAAGGAGCCAAGCAGCATTACTAGGTCAGCTCTACCTTCTCACCCAGAAGAGCTCTGTTGCTACACATGGTGGTGATAGCTGATGTTTCTGAAGGTACTTTATTGAGTTGTATGCATTTACTTTGGAACAGGTCTGGCACCAAAAGCCTATCTCTCTTTTCTCTTTTGTCTTCTAATTCTTGAAAAATGCCATTTGTGTGCTTCATTTCAGGAGGAAGTTGAATGTGTCATGCTGAGAAAATGGGAACTTTGAAAGGCAGAAATATGTTTCAGTATCTGCATTACCCAGAGGCTTTCACTCAAGAGCCAAATTCCCTTGGAATGTAAATGCAAACTTTATACACTTTGCAGTTTTACCCTTTTTTACTGCAATAGTGAACTGCCTTCCTGATTGCTGGGCTTCAGGGGTGTTCTTGGGTGTATAAAATTATCAGCCTTTGTGTGAAGTGATGGTGCTGTTTTGGGAGAAAGAGTTGGTGTTCCCTGTCCTGCTGAACATCTATATTTTTTACATTTTAAAGGGTAGAGGTAGAGGATAGATTTAGATGAGATATTAGGAAGAAATTCTTTACTCTGAGGGTGGTGAGGCACTGGAACAGGTTGCCCAGAGAAGCGGTGGCTGCCCCATCCCTGGAGGGGTTCAAGGCCAGGCTGGATGGGGCTTTGAGCAACCTGGTCTGGTGGGAGGTGTCCCTGCCCAGGGCAGAGGGGTTGGAACTCAATGATCTTTAAGGTCCCTTCCATCTCTATTCTATGATTCTATGAAATCCTAATTGGAGACCTAGTCGCAGCACATAAGTAACATTGTGCTGTCATGTGGTAAAAAATGTGCTTTTCTCTCAGAGAGTTGTATGTGATGTTTGCTCCCTAACTTAAATATGCACTAAGTAATGAGTGCAGAGTAAATATATTCTAGGGGTTCTGTATAATTACGCTACACGCATAGCTTCAAAAATAAGAATATTCCCATTGTGTGACTTAAGCCCAGAATAATTTGATAGTATAGATCCAGCCTTATTTGACAGCAAGAACAAGCTATATGATATAACACAGTTGTGCAGAAAACTTGCCTGTAAAGAGATTGGCACCTTCAGACCCATTCTTACGGAAGTGAAGCCTGGCCATACCCATGGCTGTCTAACTAGCACAGACTTGCTCTCTTGCTGGCAATCAGTGTAAGAAAAAGCAAGAATTGACCAAATAGGTTACTGTAGTATTCCAAGAAACGTGAAACTTTCTAATAAAGAAGATAATTGGAAAGATTGCTTTCCATTTTCACTGCTTGTAGCTTACTTCATCTCCTCCCTGCTACGCCTGCCTCTCGGGGCAAGATGTCCCCTGGTCACCCCACGCCTGAAGCTCCTTATCCCTCTTTCTCCTGTGCCCGCATTGTAGGTGCTTGCTGCTGAGCAGAGCAGGCACCAGGAGAAATGCCCATGCTGGGACTTCAGCCATCTGTCCAGGACACACGGGCTGGTTTCTGGGCCAAGCTGCGCGTATGACGTCTCTGCTGCTGGCAGCTCCGAGATGTTGTCCTGCAGGCTGCGTGCTGCTCAGCGTCCCCTGTCGATTAGGTTGGTTTGATGTCTCTCTCATGCACAGCCGGTGGTGCATCTTTTTTTTTTTTTTTTCTGAAGTTGCAGGCCCTTCGGAAAGAAGGGCCTTTGGTCCTTGTCAACCAGAGAAGTTTTGGCCAAATACATCTGGCTGGTTAATATGGCCTTCGTTGTGAGCCTAATGCAAGGCTGGTGATGCAGCAGGAGTTAGAATGGTTCCTTATGCAAATGGCATGACTTTGGGTGAATTAGTAGTTTCTTGAGGACATTTCCAAGAACTATGGGTGCCACTTTTTCAGAACATTCCCGATAATGTGCTGAGGTCAGTAGTAGTATTCTGTTTTAAAAGGGCTTAATTTTGAAGCATCTTCTTTCCCGCCTCCTTCCCCTCTGGCATCGTTTGTTTATAAAGGTCATACTTAAGGATTTTACTTGGTTAGTCCCAACTGAATATGTGTCTGGGATGTGGATTTGTGCTTTGTTTTGGGGTTTGTTAGTAGAAGCATTGAGGAGAGAAGAAAAAGGATCAAGAGCTTTTCTCGGCTGTGAGTTGAGGTAGGATTTTGCAGGGTGCCTTGTGTCTTCCGCCAGGTCTCTGTGTACTTTTCCACTTACTTTGGGGAACCTGGAGAGCTCAGGGCACTTCTTGGCTTTACAAAGTTTATTTTTTATCTATTTTTCTCCACAGTGACAGAGTTAACTGGGGCCACTCAGGGGCCACCAATTACAAACTAAGCAAATGTAAACTAAACTCTGTCTGAAGGAGATGCTGTGCTGTGACAGTGTTGTCAAGAGGCAGGGCTGGTGGGGTGCGTGCAGGGTATGTGGGATGCTGGAAGCAAATGCTTCTGGTGATGTATCCCTCCTGCTTTGGTGGGCTCATGTCATGGTATGACAGTGAAGTCAATACAAGTTTCTTTGTTAACTAGCTTTCTCTTGTTAGCTTACGGCTTGGGTTCTTGTCTACATTTTCCTACTGTAGAACCACAGTTAGGGTCAGCCCTGCTATTTATAGCATGACGCGCTAGTGTCAGATTTGTTATCTCCTTTTTACAGGCTTAATAAAATCAAGTGACTTAGATTTGCTATTTGGTAGCAAGTGCATTTGTGACTAAAGGAGCATGGGGAAAACAAATTGACAGGAAACAAAATTGCAGTGTTGTTTTATCCTACCAGGAGTACAAGACATGCAAAGGATAAATAGCCTCTTGCTTGCTGGTGCTAGAGTGTGCTCATTATACCTTAAGTAAAGGTTAATCCATTTCAAGCCTGGGTTAATGCTATGTTATCCTGACACTCCAAAATGATCAGAAGGCAGGTTTTCACTTTATTAGGTCGTTTCTTGAAATAACTTAATCACAGATGCCAGCATGTGGTCAGCAGTTGCTCCGTTTGATTAGAGTGTGTCAAGATACTATAGGTTTTCCTCTGATACCTGTTTTATATTTATCTTTTCCCACCTATCGAGAGAGAGAGAGTGTAATATTGTATGACAGACTCAATATGGAGAGCAGAGCCAAGTTCTCCAACTTTTCATGAAGTGTCCAGTATGGGGTACATGTTTGTGTGAAGAAGAAACTCCTTAATTTTTAGTAAAGATTAACAGTTGACAACTCGCATCTTTAGTACAAAATGAAAGGGGATTGATTAAAAGCCAGAAATATTGGAATCAGCATAAAGCAGATGCAGTGCTATTAGGACCTCATTGTATATGTATAGAGAAATACATTTTTACCTCAGAACTCTGGCATTTTGCATGCTCCAAAATATGCAGCTAAAATAATACCTACATAATGCTATCGGATGCCTTCATTTGAGACACAGCAGCTGCGTTTCTGACAACAAATATCTTATTGTTGCACCAAATCCAATTAAAAATCCACAAGATGAAATGCCATCTTTGCAGAGGGTAGCAGGCAAATTCCAAACAAAAACCCCAGAGTAGAATTATCCAATGTTCCTGTCTGATGTGGATATGCAAGTTCTTTTCTGTATGAAAATTTTAATCGGTTCACCTTTAAAGGTATTAAGATTCCCCTGAAGATCACAAACCTAATTTTGGATTTGTCTTCCTCAGAATCCCCTGGTGAAGGGGTTATGTAAATAGTCAGAAGAAAGTGTATGTGTTTCTGTGTCATTTTCCAAAATCAACCCGAAAAGAACCTGAACAAGTGAGTGTGGGGCTGAGATGCTATTTGTGGCTGCCCTCCGTGAGGATCTCCTTAAAGTGCCTCAACCCACTTCCAGGCAGGGCATGAGTCCTAGGACAAACTGTGCGGGTTTTTTTTGTTTTTTTTTTTTTTTAATCTCCTCTGGCTTCCCTAGACCAGCTGCAAGAGGTTCAGGACTCCCCTAAGATGTCTTTTCTCAGCTATAAATTGTTGTTCTAGCACATCCAAGTTCTGTGAGTTCAAGATGAAAACTATCAAAGAGAGCAGCTTTTCTTCTTTTCTCTTTCTTCCCAGTTTAAGTTCTCAGTGACCACCTGCCCTCACCTATGAGTACTTTAGCTACATGACCAATGTATTTACAGCTGTGTTCCCTGATGATGGAGAGGAGCTTATTTCCCTCTTCCCGAATCTGAGAATCCAAACACAGGGAGCTCTGTAACAAGCAGCTGCTCCAGAAAATGCTCGTTCCATTGGTGGCATGGCATAGAGGTGGCCAGAAAGGAGACAAATGGAAAGACTGGTTGCCTAATGGCCTTGTGGTGGGGAAGGGTTTTCTATTCTTGGTGGTTGGTTTTTGCTTTAAAAAAGCAACCAAACAAAAAACCAACAACAGAGGTTTTTCATTTGAAATGTGCCAATTCCGTTAATTCATTTTCATGTGATGACTTCTAGAAATCTCCCCAAGTTTCCGCATGCAGTTTTGCGTGGCTTTAACGTTCAAAGGTATTTGATGGCTGCCTTCTAACCTTGAAATAGCTACTCCTCTGGATGATATTAGGATTTTTGTCCGTATACTTTTTTTCATTTTATCCTGTCCTTTTGGTAGCACCTAGCATTTCTAGAATCTGAAATTGTCATAGAGTTGTGAGATGCCCATCTGTGGGAGATGCCTGGTCCTCCTCTCACTTTCCCCCTTTCCCTTTCTGGGCTCTGCCACCTTTTCCCTCCGCGAGGCTGGGCTGAAGTCCACCAGAGGAACGTTTTCCTCATGTGTGGACAAGTGGTGCTGGATGAGCTGCCCGTAGCCTGCATAATTCTTTACTGTGATTCACCCTGTGTTTTGCCAACATGTTGTTATTTTTTTAGAGAGTGGGTAGTATGTCCTCCTGCTATCTTGGGATTATTTTATAATACAGGTTTTTAATGGACTTTTTCATATCTAAAGAACATTGCCTTTCCTGTGAATTCTGTAGTGTCTAAGAATTTGGAGATGGAGAGAGGGAAAGAGGAATATTTTTTTTAAAATTTTTTTTTTCCAAAAGAGTAATGATTTGTCGTGCTCTGTTTCAGTACATGTTACCATGGCAATGACTGCAGGAACTACAACCTCCTTTCCCATGAGTAACCACACCCGGGAGAGAGTGACAGTGGCCAAACTCACGCTGGAGAACTTCTACAGTAACCTAATTATACAGCATGAAGAGAGAGAAACCAGGTACTGGCTCTGCTTCCTCTCACCCTTCTTCAGTTTTTTTCGGTTGGCTTTTGGTGTTATTTGTTCAAGGGCACTTTGATCCCCTTGCACAGAGCAGTTCTGTGCTAGCAAGTGCAGAAGAACTAGGAGCTAATCCCGGGAGGGCACAAGCTACCTTCCAGTTGCTGGTTGTTCTGGTAGACCTGTGACCATCCCCTGCTACTGCACCAAGCAGTCACTGAGTGACCAAGGACCTCCCCTTCTGGTGTTCTCATACAGTTTATTTCCTCATTAGATTATTACTATTTTGCAGAAACCACTCTGTGCAGGGTCTTATTTTGCAGCACGTTCGTGACCTCCGATTCCTCAGCATGAGCCACAGGGAATAAACCCTGCAGAGCTGCTCATGGGTGGTAGCCTGGTTTTGTGTAAGGTGTCTGTGGTGTCTCTTCACACTCTGCAGCATAGAGCTCATGCCAAGACTCATAACCCGTGGCGTGTATAGGAGGTAGGGAACAAGACTGATAGGAGAGGTGTTTGACGGGGTGATGCGGTAAGGGAAGGAGGCAGAGATGAGAGTGGCCTGGGGTGGAACTAAGGGGCAGTAAAGAGCATAGGGTTGGTGATGGAAGGGTTTGAGAGGCTCATGGGTGTGCAGGAAGAATTTTGGGCATGATCCACATCTAAATTTTTCTTGAGTGGTGTCAAATATTACTCTTCGTATCATTGGTCATCTCCACTTTAACTTTTCTCATCAGTGCCCAATTCTGCCTCTGATATGGTGAAGTGCTACTTGAATTAAGTGTCAAAGCACCAAGCATTTGATTATAATGAATGTTGTGTTTCAGACTGTCATCAGCATGTGAAAATGATCATTCCCCTGGTAATATGTTTTTAATTGAGGGGTTTTCAGCTGAGCAGCAGGGTTTCTGTCCTCATCGTATTTAGTCATTATCCCATGTAATTGAGTTGCTTCCAGTTAGGAGAATAGACTGTCTACAGAGGGCTTTTAATTTAGGGGATCCTGCTGTACTTCCCAAAGTGCAGAAAGACACCAGCAGCCTGGCATCCAGCCTTCGAACTCTTGGCTGCTGCTAGTGGGTAACGAGCTTTCTGAAAGCTTCTCCCTGACAGTCATAAAGCAGCAACCCACAGGTAGAAAAATGAGGGGTCCAGTGGGCACACTGCCACATGCTGACCCCCTGGCGTCTGTGGGGTACACCAGACTTCACTCCCTGATGAGACTGTCCCAGCCTGGCATAGCACCAGCTGGAAGACCCCTGGGACCACTGAGCCCTGGCTTGGACAGGACACTGGGAGAAGATGATGTCAAATCCAGGGGGCAGAGTTAGTTGGCACTAGGGTAAGGGGAGCAGGACCAGGTGTGTGACCAGGGAGAGGTCAGCAAGGCCGAGACTGGGGATGAAAGGTGGAGCTGGCTGAGGTGTTGGAGGTACAGATAGAAATAGTGGGGAAAAAAACCATGTTTATTCTGATTCGTAATCTGAACTGATAAAACCAGCCTTACTTCAACAAGATTATATGAAGAAATTTAAGTCATTAAAATGATTATATGTTTGGACCTTTAATACCTAATTCTGCAAATATGTATGTGCTTAAAGTTGCTTATACATTTTTAACAGCTTTGGTCACAAATGAGTGAATGAATGGAGTGGGCAATAAGTCTTCAAATTTCCATTTGAGGCAAACTCTTTGGTATCTGGAATATGTGAAGTAAAGGCATTGTCTTGCTGTAGTCTTATGTTTGTTTTCAATAAATAGTAAAAAAAGCAATTTCCTGTTTCTCCCCTTTGCAGGCAGAAGAAGCTAGAAGTGGCTATGGAAGAGGAAGGCCTTGCAGATGAGGAGGTAATACTACTTGAGTAGCCTTTGAAGAGGTGGCTTTCCATTTTTTGCACTACTTCAAAATGGCATTAGAGGACCTTACAGAATCATAGAATTGTAGGGATTGGAATGCACTTTGGAGATCATCTAGTCCAACCCCTCTGCCAGAGGAGGTTGCACAGAAACATGTCCAGGCGGGTTTTGAATGTCTCCAGAGAAGGAGATTCCACAGCCTCTCTGGACAGCCTGTTCCAGTGCTCTGTTACCCTCAAAGTAAAGTTTTTCCACATGTTCAGATGGAACTTCCTGTGTTCCAGCTTGTGTCTGTTGCCCCTTGTCCTGTCATCAGGCACTACTGAGAAGAGCCTGACCCTATCCTTTTGACACCTGTCCTTTAGACACTTGTAAGCATTGATGAGATCCCCTCTCAGTCTTCTCCAAGCTAAACAGATCCAGGTCTCAGCCTTTTCTGGGTGCTCCAGTCCCTTGATCATCTTTGTAGGCCTCTGCTGGACTCTTTCCAGTAGTTCCCTGTCCTCCTTGAACTGGGGAACCCAGAACTGGATGCACTACTCCGGATGGCAGAGTAGAGGGGGAAGATAACCTCCCTCTACCTGCTGGCCATGCTTTTTTTAATGCATGCCATTGGCCTTCTTGGCCACAAGAGCACATTGCTGGCTCGTAGTCAACTTGTTGTCCACCAGGACTCCAAGGTCTCTGTACAGAGCTGCTTTCCAGCAGGTCAGCCCCTAACCCATACCAGTGTATGGGATTATTCTTCCCCAGGTGCAGCACCCTACACTTGCCTTTGTTGAACTTCATCGGGTTCCTCACTGCCCAACTTTCCAGCCTGTCCAGGTCTTGTTGAATGGTAACACAGCCTTCTGGTGTGTCAGCCACTACTCCCAGATTTGTATCATCTGCAAACTTGCTGAGGGTGCACTTTGTCCCCTCATCCAGGTCGTTGATTAATATATTGAACAAGACCAGACCCAGTACTGACCCCTGGGGAAACACCTCTAGTGGCCTCCAACTGGACCCTGCACCACTGATCACAACCCTCTGATCTCTGCCATTCAGCCAGTTCTCAATCCACCTCACTGTCTGCTCATCTAACCCACACTTTCGAAGCTTACTCATGAGGATATTATGGGAGGCAGTGTTGAACGCTTTGCTGAAGTCAAGGTAGACAACATGCAGTGCTCTCCCCTCATCCACTCAGCCAGTCGTTCTATTGTAGAAGGCTATCAGATTGGTCAAGTGTGATTTCCTCTTGGTGAATCCATGCTTCCATGTATCCCACTCCTGATGACCTTTTTTTCTTCTATGTGCTTAGAGATGACACCCAGAATAAGCTGTTCCATCACCTTTCCAGGGATGGAGGTGAGGCTGACTGGCCTGTAGTTTCCCAGGTCCTCCTTCTTGCTCTTTTTGCAGACTGGTGTGACGTTAGCTTTCCTCCAGTCCTTGGGCACTTCTCCTGTTCTCCGTGACTCTTCAAAGATGATAGAGAATGGCTTCACAATAACATCTGCCAGTTCCCTCAGGACTCGTGGGTGCATCCCATCAGGGCTTGTGGGTGTCAAGTTTGCTTAAATGATCTTTAGCACCTTCCTCTGTGATTGAGGGAGAGTCTTCCTTGCTCCAGGCTTGCTCTCCTACCTCCAGGATCTGGGGTTCCTGAGTGCTGGAGTAAAGACTGAAGCAAAGCAGTCATTCAGCAATTCTGCTTTCTCTGCATCCTCCATCACCAGATCACCCACCTCACTCAGCAGGGTGAAACACTGTATTTCCCCTAGTCTTTCTTTTACGGTTGATGTACTTGAAGAAGCCCTTCTCATTGCCTTTGACATCCCTTGCCAGGCTTAATTCCAAGTGGGCCTTAGTCTTCCTCATTGCATCCCTGCATGCCCTGACAGCACTCCTGTAACTTCTCCCAAGTGGTCAGTCATTTTTTTCCATGTTCTATAAACTTCTGTCTTCCATCTGAGTTTTTCAGAAGTTCCCTGCTCATCTGTGCAGGCTTCCTGCCTCCTTTGCCTGATTTCTTGCTCCTAGGGATGCAGTAATCTTGAGCTTGGAGGAAGTGGTGCTTAAATAGTAGCCAGCTGTCTTGCACCCCCCAGAAACATTAGCTAGCATGACATTAAGTTTTACTTTGTAAGTGAATGTTGCACCTGTAAATAACTTGTTTATTATGGGAGCTGTGAATATACTTGAATGATATTTGCCATAGCTAAGGCTTTTCATGCCACCCTTAGTCCTTATGAGACATACGGCTGCAGCAAGTATATAGCAAGCTTTTCAAAGATTAAAATTGTTTGCCATTATATTTTGCAAGAAAAAAAGATGAGATGTGCTTGGAAGAAGTGGGTAGAAAGCAAAATGCTGAACCATTTTTTTTTTTCTTGATTTAAACAATAAACTGGGCACATTCTCTGTTTGGAATCACATGAGGGGTCTCTGTCCAGTTGACATCTCTCAGAACTTTGGTCAATAAGTTGCTTTTCTTGAGGTCCACCACACGGTGTCTTCCTGTACTGTCTTCAGGATAGGCGGGGAAATAACAGTGCCTCCATCATTTCTGAGTTTGTGTGGCTGCCATAACTTCTGGGAAGAGGGAAAAGCGAGTGTGGGTGCATAATGCCATCTTGTGGTTTCAAATAACACTGTCATCCTAGTACAACATCTCGCAGATGCCTGATCAATAGGACTTCATACTGTCAAATGACTTACAAATTTCTCTGTGTGTGTCTCCTTAGAAAAAACTACGCAGATCACAACATGCTCGTAAAGAAACAGAGTTTCTGCGGCTGAAGAGGACTAGGCTTGGCTTGGATGACTTTGAATCTTTGAAGGTTATAGGAAGAGGAGCATTTGGGGAGGTTTGTGGCTTTCCTGCTTGAATAGGATAATAAAATTTCCATTTGCATTCATTTTGCAAAATGGAACATTTTAATTACAGAATAAAAAGTTTTAGTTGGAGAGTTTCATTGCAGAAGAATAGCTATTTATAACAGCTATAGTAAATAGTACTAAATAGCTATTATAAATATTACTAAAAATAGTAATTGTGCAAGTGTGGTTAGTCCAGTAATGAATTATGTGCATCAATTTCTCAAGACCCCTGGAAAGGCCCTTAGTTTCCCCCAGCTTCTTATTGGCCCAAACTGATGTTGCCCATGTGCCCCCTGAAAAGATGGATTTGCAGTTGCACAGCTCCTCTCCGTAAACACCATCCCTGCCCTGTGTCACATCATGGTTGTATCTGCTCCTGAATTTTAGCATTACAGTCTCACAGCTATTTGGAATTTACTGTGCCTGCTAACTTTTCCTGAAACAATAACTACTTCAAACTCTCTATTTATCACTAGTGTTAGCGTTGTACATGGTGTAGAAATACTTCTTTTTTTTCTGTGTGTTTTTAAATGTTTAACAAAAGAAGTTTTCCATGCCCAGCAGTTTTGAGCCTTCCAATAGATTCCATGCTGGGGTCTATTTTCTGAGGTGGAGAAGACTGTTGGACTTCTATTTCTCATTATAGGTACGCCTTGTTCAGAAGAAGGATACAGGTCATATTTATGCAATGAAGATACTAAGAAAAGCAGATATGCTGGAGAAGGAGCAGGTTTGTGTTGTATACGTCCCCTAGATTTCAAACTTACGCTGTCTAAGAAATTGCTGAAGTTCTTTGTGGCAGATAGTATTTGGTGATATTTTCCCCTCCTCTAGCTCCGAAAAAGGTATAGCAGTCCAAAGCATCGATAGAGTTGCTACCACAGTGCTAAAGAATAAGTAGAAGTTAGGAAATAAAAAAAAAATTAAAATATTTCATTGGCAACTGATTTGGACTAGTGACAAAGACTTTATTTTTTTTTTCTCCCTTCCTTTATTAGTGCAGGCCTTACAGCATTTAATCTGTAAAGCTGTGCCTCAAGGAAAGTGCTGCTTGAAAAGTAAAACTGTGCCAAAGTAAAAACTGAGAGTAGTTGATGTTTTCTATTGATAGATATCAACAGATATCACATTGTTCAGTGGCTTTGTTTTCCTTTGTTTTGCTTTTTAGTCAGGTTTTGTTTTGCTTTGGTTTTGTTCATTTGGTTTGGGTTTTGCTGGTTTTTTGTTTGTTTTTTTTTCAAAGTCAACAATTCACTGAAAACTCCTTGTAGGACACACTGAGTACTCTAGTACCACAAAGCAAAGAAATCAAGTGCGGATGTCTCAAGCAAAAGGACAGAAAAAAGAGGGCTTTCCTTACCTGTCCAAACCTTACCTATCACTTGCTCTTGTATTAAATTTTCCTGCAGTGGCACTTGTACTTTTATTTTTTTCCCTGGCACAGACTTTTTCTCCTCCACTGAATATAGGGAACCAGAGGAGCAGCATGCTCTGCACAGCAGCCTGGATGTGTGTAGCCCTCTGGTGTGAAGTTCTGCCCTCCTTCCATAACCTGATGTGGCAAGGAGGCTGAGCCTCCTTTAGTTTGGGATGGTAATCTTCCCTGGAGAATGTTTATGTGCTGTAATTTTTGTTGTCTGGTTTGCTTAATGGAAAGCAACACAGAACACAAATACACACAAAAAAAAAAAGAATTAATTATTTTCTCCCAGGTCTGATAGCGCTGGGAGATATCCTGGCTGTTTTTAAGCAAGGATTTAATGTTATATTTTATAGCTACGTTGAGGAGTGGAGGGTGGAAAGAAATATTTTCTAACGAGACTAGATAGAGCTAGATAAATCAAAGTTGGAGTGCCTGCTACACAGAGAGAGAGACCGTTGCCCTGTGAAACCCTTTGAAAAGAACACATACATGTAAAGATGCTCCTGATTAGTAGAATTTGGGGAAGAGATGCAGAAGACTGTTTGCTGCTTATTGGAAATAGCCCTCAAAGCTAGAATAGAGGTACATATTTTCTCTCCAGAAGCTGCTTTCTGGTGTATGAATAATGAAAACCTTAAAGCTGTCAAGAAATATTTTTCCATGCATATGTCTTTCACTTTCCCTCATGATGAGGGTACCTTCTAGTGAAACATACACCTCTCCCTCCCATCTCCATTACTCTTAGTTTCCAGTGAATTCATGGGGTAGCAGCTCTCTGTATATTTACCGAAGTCTCAGATGGGACTGGAATATCCAGGGCAAGGTCAAACGTTCCCAAACTCATTTGCCCAGGACCAAGATCAGCAGCAGTGGTGGCTGCATCAGTTCTGGGCCAGCTTCGTGCACATCAGTTGGAGGAGTAGTGCCATTTTCTCTTCCCCAGCCTTAAATAGCCCAAGACCAAAAGGGGGCTGTTCTAGCCAGCTCTAGCCTTTTCCAATAACTCTGTCAGTATTTGCACCTTGAGTTGCACGTTACATTTGTAATGTGCAATGTACGATTTTTGTCTGAGATTGCAGTACCATATAAAGGTCTGCGATGGTCAGCTCTGTAATTTTTTTAAAATGTTCCTATTTCATTTTAGGATATAGTAAAATGGGAAATTGAACTTTTGGACCATATTTTTCAGTTCTTTCCAACAAACAGACGCAACCTAAGAAGCTATGCATCTGCAAAGTTGTGTGAACAGTTATTTCCAACATTGAGTTGACTTCTGTGAGTTTGTTTGGTGTTTTATGAGGACTTTGTAGTACCTAGTGAAAAACTATGAAATATATTAGAGTATGAAAAATAGTTTCTTCATGAAAGATCATGAAAATATATTGTAGGACTGGGAATATAATATGGTGTTCCCCGTTGAAGTATTTAAATTGTTCTTAAATAATAGTGGTTTGGTTTTTCTAATTTTAGGTGGCCCATATCCGAGCAGAAAGAGATATTTTGGTTGAAGCAGATGGAGCCTGGGTAGTGAAAATGTTTTACAGCTTTCAGGATAAAAGAAATCTTTACCTGATCATGGAGTTCTTACCTGGAGGTAAGCCTTACGTTCTGGTGTTAGGTGATAGAATTCCTTCCTTCTTAGCTTTTGTTGTCAGCTTCATAAAATGTTAGAAATGAGCATACTGTGTAATTTTTTTATAATAAAAAAATTAATGCTGTTTTAAATGAAGCCTCAGTAATGTAATTACTCCTGATTTTTAGGGGAAAGAGGTTATGGAAGGGCGTTTGCAATAGACTTGGATTAAATAATTATTCTGATCCAGTGTTCGGCTTGTAACTGCTGAAGCCAGTAAATACATGCAATGTGTGTATTATGCATTACAATTCACTGTATCTTGGTCTATCCAATTACATTTACTATTTGGGATTTTAAATAGTTTTATATCCAGTTTACTAAAAAAGTATGTTGGGTTTGTAGGTCCTTCCAGTAATAGTTTCATAATTAGTAGCTGTAAGGCTAGTTACAAGGTTAAATTTGGATTCTACTGGGGTTTCACATAGAATTAGTCTTGTGATTAAAATGTTCTGATTTGTAAGCTGTATTTTCTGCTCTTTGATTAGGTGACATGATGACCTTACTAATGAAGAAAGACACCTTATCAGAAGAGGAGACACAGTTTTATATTTCTGAAACTGTGCTGGCCATAGATGCTATTCACCAGCTGGGATTCATACACAGAGATATTAAACCAGATAACCTTCTGCTGGATGCCAAGGCATGTAATGTGCACGTGAACTGCATATACTTTAAACATACTGGTCTGCAGATAATGCCGTTTATTGTGATGCTAATTGGTGGGAAGCAGTAGTGCCACACCAGTGATTTTTAAACTAGCTGGAGTAAAGGCAGAAAGTGGTCATTGTCTTTTCCTTTTTCAACACTAGTACACTTAAAGGAAAACTGCCCTTGGTTCTTTTTGTTGGAAAGCCCTTTAGCCCTTTTAAAGCGACCGTTTTAAGTGAGAAGACCCACTTCGTCTGTCCAGATGCTCATATTCATACACATTAAAAACTGATATACTTAGTTACTAACTTGAGCAAAAGCATGAAACATTCAGACAGTGCTAAATAATCACTTAAATTCCTGCAGTTACCACCAGTGTTAGACTGACTATAGCAAGCCATGAAACAGACCCAGTAAGCATCATACCCAAATCTGTAGACTATCTAGCACTGATGTCTGGAAACCTGATTAGAAACAGGTTACCATCAAAACAAAACAAAGGAATTTTGTTCTGGAGGCTTTCTCAGTCTCAATGGTATCTGGTTTAAAATAAAACCAGGCAAACTCTACTGCTGCAGAATTGTAGATGTAACCATTCCCAGGGAGGAGCAGGCAATAATCCTTTTGAGAGAAAGGATGCTCTTGCAGTACATCAAGATTCAGTTGTTATTTGCCTGCTTGTCCTGGATTAGGTAGTCCTGGACAAGTCCATCATGGCCTGTGAAGGCAAGTACAGTTGTTAAAACTCTCTTTTTTGAGCACTGACTTTCTAAATTATGTTTTTATCTTCTCTGAATTTTTTTTTTTAGGGTCATGTGAAACTGTCTGATTTTGGGCTATGCACAGGTTTAAAGAAAGCTCACAGAACTGAGTTCTACAGGAACCTTACACACAACCCACCGAGTGACTTCTGTAAGTATAAGGTGTCCTGGTTTAATATTTAAATGGTTTTGAGCTGCAGCTATGCTACATCATAATTTATTTCTGCTGGGTTAAGCAAGTTTGGTCAGGCTGAATGAATTTAGTTGGAAAACTGGAAATGCGTGTTCCCTGGGACATAGAAGCATTTCATGGGAAAGAAACTATGATTTCTGCAGTGATAACGCATTTTTGCACATTTGTACAGAGATAGAAATACACATAATGTATCTATATTTTAATGTATTTTTCACAACAATGTTAGTGAAGTTACGGAAACACCCTTTCAGAAGGAACATGGGTTTTATATGCTGACTCACTGAAAGCAGTAACAATCTTGGAAAGCTTTTCATATGAGTAAAGTTGTTCATCAGCATGCCTTGGTGACACATCCACATTCATGTTTTATTCTACAGATGTAAAATTACTCTGTAGTTCTTGGATTCTTCACTTGTTGCTTAAAAAAATATCTCCTGTATCTGAATGTACGTTGCCAGCTGCAACAATAAGTGCTGCTGATCTCAGATCAATCTGTAAAACCTTTAACGAGGCCTAATGTAGAATTGCTGATCATGTGTCCTACTTACATGAGTTTCTGCTGCAAATTGGACAGTAGTTATTCATTATAATTTGACCATCTCCAGTAACAATCAAGTTTTTGTTTCTAGACTAAAGCATTCTAAAGCCATAAAAGAGTTATTATTTGACAACAGAGCATTATCAGTCTTTTAATTCTCAAATGCATTTATTATCTATTAACCATTTTGTAAATTAGCATTTCAGAATATGAACTCAAAGAGAAAAGCAGAAACATGGAAGAAGAACAGGCGACAGCTGGTGAGTTAATATAATCACGTATAACTTCTTTTCTTTTAACCTATTTACAGAAAAAGTTAAATAAAAACTGGGCATTAATGCTGCTGGTTCTTGAAAACTGAAAGGCCCTCATGTCTTACAGATATTACTCTTCAACTCCTAAAATTTCAGTTAACTCAAAAGAAGGTGCTGTAGTGATTCCAGTTGTGGAATAGCTCCGAGGTGAGGGGAAGGGTGAAAGGATGACCATCAGCTGGGTGGCTTTGTCTACCTGTTTTCACAGCTGTAACTATCAAGGCCCTGCTCTTCTCCATGTCTTTGTTTCCCTTATGCGCATCTGGAGTATGTCTCCTAAACTGACCTGGCATTGATACTGTGTGTGAACTCCTGGGTTAACTCCTGCAGTTCAATGTTGCAAGAAGATGTGTAGCTGCATGATTTATTTTTTTTTTTTCAGAAAATTGTGGGGAAAACTTTTTTGTCCTTCTGCTGAACAGGAATACGATAGAAAGGCAGCGGAGGGTATTGGCACTGGAGTGGTGCAGCCTGGGTTTGTAGTGAGTTGTCAAGTAATAAATGGCCATTAACTGAATCAAAGGAAAGTATCTGTCAGCCTTGGGCTTTCAGAATTTCAGCCCTCCTTGTATTTTGGTGCCCTGCACCAAATAGCAGTTGCAAAAACATCATTTTTCAAATTTTTGAACTTCTTATTTTGTATGCTCTGTTCAAAAAGTGATATGCCATAGTATTCCCAAAAAGTCTGTGAGTTGTTTTTACTTTTATAAGACATGATGAGATTACGTTGCAATCATGCTGCCTCATAGGGGCTGTATTTCATGCCCTTAGTCCTGCTTGGAGTTAGATCCCTGAAAAGACTACATTTCCAGGTCAGTAACTGATGTGGCAGAATGGTGTGGTGAAACTCAATGAATCCTGTAACAGTCAAGCAGAGAGAATAAAAGATCAAAACAACAACTTCTGTCAATGCTATTTGAAAAGGAGCCTCAAGAGGAGCCACTGGTTTTTGGTTGGTTCAAAACTAAATGTCTTGGCTCTGTTTGATAAAATGAAGCATTTTGTTTATGGTCAGACAAATGAAAGTAAAAGATTTTTCTGGCAAAACTGGTTTTAGTGGACTTTATTGGGTTTATGTTTTCTGTTAGGGTTCTTTTTTCTTCCCCCATGCCCTGTGCAAAATCTTCCATCAGTAAAGAGAAATTCTCAAATAACTCAAGATTTAGTCATTATCCAGAATCATCTAGGCTGTGCATTCAAAAGGATAAAAGAATGGAACCTGAGTAAGAGCTCAAATTAATTTAGCAATAAAGATGAGGTAATACATGGAATATCTAGGGTATCACGAGTGTCACACAAGGGAATCTACCACTGGTTATCCTTTTATTTAAAAAAAAAAAAAAACCAACAAAACAATTACAACAACAGAACTTATTGGGTATTTTAATAAGGTGACCTTCTGATATTACAGGTATATTCTATGATTTTGTCACATTTAGGAGAATGACTTTCATTAACTTTTGAGGTTCTCTGTGCTTACTGATGTAAAAGAATGATGTTCTTAGGATTTTAGATACTGTGAATTCTCAAATTAAGTATTCTTGTCCATCCAAATAACAAGCTCCTATATGTGAATCCCCAGGAAAAAGTTTTGCAAAATGTAAAAAAGTAGGTTTTGTCTTTAAAAGTGTTTATGTTTTTTTCCAGGCATATTCTACTGTTGGAACCCCAGACTATATTGCACCAGAAGTATTTATGCAGACTGGGTACAACAAGCTGTGTGACTGGTGGTCTTTGGGAGTGATTATGTATGAAATGCTAATAGGTAGGTTAAAGACCCAGCCAAAGAATCATTCAAAGGGTTTGAAGGTGGTAACGGCGCCCATCAGTTCATGGAGTCTGATCCCAAGCATAGTGGAAGTACCAGAATTGCATTCTGCTCTCCCTGAAGTAAGCCCCAATTTCAGCTTCCAGAAGACTTTGAAGTCCTCCCACCTTTCCAAGAAAGGCAGCAAGAGATGAATCTTCAGTTAGTTCTGTCAGGGAATAACCCTTCACTATTTATATTTTTGAAGTTCAGTCTCATTACTTGGAGGTAACGAAATAACCTCTAATGTTGCATTATTACTGTGTTGAGCGTTGGATACTACTGCCAACTGGGAGCAGCGGTGGCAAAAGCAGAGGCCCAGGTCACTTTCCTCTTCTGGGAAAAGCTTGTTAATTTTTCTATTGTTTGTGCAGGGTATCCACCCTTCTGCTCAGAAACGCCACAAGAAACTTATAGGAAAGTTATGAACTGGAAAGAAACATTGGTATTTCCTCCAGAGGTGCCCATTTCAGAGAAAGCAAAGGATTTAATTCTCAGGTCAGTAACAAAAGCCCACACGTAGTCATCTTCCACTAGGTTATGTTTCTGTTCTGTGTGAAGGAAGCTTTAGATTGGAGGAAAAGTTAGTTTATTCTGTGTCACCATCCTTGATGGATTTTTTCAGTCTTTTTCCCTTTGCCATTTGTTTAACATGACGGAAAAAGAGATAATAATCATAAGATCATATAATGATCTTGATTTATACCACTGTATCAAGAGAAATGGAGCAGACTGAAAATAAAGAAGGGGGGAGGAAAAGTGGTTAATGTGCAATTTTTCTCTTCTTGGAGGGAACTAAAAAATAACTGCTCAGCAGCATTTAATGTACTGAACAGAAATCTTCGGATGTTTTGGATTTATTCACTTCTTCCAAAACCAGTTTTTAATCCATTCGGTTTCCAATGACGTTTTTGTGAGGGATTTTGGTGTCAAGGTCAAGCAGAACTGCTGGGAGGTTTTGGGAGGTATGATTTTTGGTTTTGATTTGTTTCAAAGATAATATTACAAGCTTACATGATTTTGTTACAGGGAAAAAGGGGAATGTACTGCATAGGCAGAGCCAAGAACTAGAATTTATTATTAGGTCAAGCAGTGCCCCAGTAGCATACAACAAATATAACAAATACAACAGTTACTCTTAATCCAGTTACAGTGATACTAACAAAGTTCAAATTATTTTGTTATTGCTAATATCCATTAATAAGATTGAGTATAACAGTTTTATTACATTTTCAGTATCTATTTCTCTAGTGTTTTGCTTAACCTCTCCTGCATGTTGTCAGCATCCCGAGTTCTTTGCTGGGAAGTGTACAGTGGTGCTGCTAAGGATTTCTTCCTCCTCAGTTTTGGCTGCGTTTGGGGCATTTTCAGATAGTTTGGGCAGTTTATTTGTTAACATGTCTTGCCGATTGGCTCATGAATATAGTTATACAACAACTACTTGAATTTATTAGTTTTTCACCATATATGGAATGATTTAAATTAGTGTGAAACTTCTCTAGTTAATTTACTAAAACAAGGTCAAACCAGCAGGTTAGGCTACTAACACCTGGCCATTGGGTACTTTGTTATAGCTTGGGCAAGTTAGACAATGGTTACTTCAGCCTAAAGGGAGTTGCGGAAAAGTTGAAGTTTCTTTATGGATACAGGCAGAACCAACCTAAAATAAGCTCAAATTCAGACAAAGCCTGGTGAATCCTGAGACCTGGTGTGAGTAACTGTTGTTAGAAGGTTTGAGGTCTATTATTAGTACTTGGCATCAACGAACTGGCTGGGTTGCAGTAGAAATATAAGTGCTTTTTTTTTTCCCAGATGACCTTTCACTACAAGTAAAAGAACATTAGTCTATAATTGGAGAGAATCTGTAGTGTAACTTGCTACATAACGTAAATTATCTGCTGAAAATTTCACTAACTAGCGAAAGGTGACCATTTTTGTATTGCAATGTATTGATGTTAAAAGTGCCTTGTGAATCTGGATGATGTGATCATGTGGAGAGATTATGAGTTCATGGTAATTAAATCACCAAGCAGAGGCTTTGCTCATATAGGCAAACAGGATTTCATTTAACAGAGGCCAGCTGACTTGCTTAGAGCACCAGGAGGTCCACATGGCCATGCTGCCAAGTGCTCCCCACTTCCAGAGATCATCAGGTGATTCCACACTTGGCAAGACTAAGCTTTTTGTTTGACATGGGAGTTTTTCCCTGTTACTGTAAATGTCCCTCATTTTGTCGCTTTTGACACCTTTAGCCATACTCAAAGAGACTGCAAGGACATTGTATAAATATAAAGCAGTTATCTTTTTGTACGTGTTGCCAAAGATCTAGCTAAGATCTAATGAACAGGGAGGCTAAGCATTGGTATGCTCACCATCTCTTTGACAAGATACTGAAGAGTCTTTTCCAGCCACACAGGTGTCAGTCCAGAGAAGTCAGCCTCTGCTGCTCCCTGGAACAGATCCTTGATGTTGCTGAGTTGCTGTTGGAGAGTTTTCAGCTCCCTATTATTTTCTTTAGAATGTTGTACTTCCCTTGTTGGTGTTTTTCCTCCTGCCTGCTTGAGCAGGTAACAGTTGCTGTCTCAACAATCCTCTGTCTCTATTTTCACCTTTTTTTTTTTTTTTTTTTTCCTTACTTGACTCTATGGACTTTCCCACACCTGCTCCTCATAAATTGACAGTTTATTCTGGAGTCTGAGGTGGTTATAGGCAGCTGGGCCATATCAGAAATAGGCTTTGGGTCTTCAGCACCCAGGCCTCTAAGGAGAAGGAAGAAGGGGTGACAGGGAGAAGAGGGACATGGCGTGTTTTGAAATGTTTCTGTTGGCTCATTGTAGTTGCAAAATGTGACATCAGAGAATAGTCCTGCTTCACTAACTGTGTCTGTTTCTTTTAGTTTGACTTTGAAACATGGATTTTAACTAGCTGAGAACATGCAGAGTTTTCAGTGGTGGGAACTTAAGCCTTCATTCCAAACTAATCTTACAGGGCTAGAACTTGCAGCAACTTTTCACAAACCTTGAAGATGGGGATTCAACAGTCTAGAAAAGGTGTTACTATCATCATGGGACTCTAACAATATTCTGCTTCTACTATTTCCTTTCTCTCCTAGGTGCAGCGAGCTGCTTTTATGCTACCTCAAGTGATGAAAATATTTGATCCTGATACAGGATACCATGGCATTTTAATGTTATTGCTTCTGTCTGCACTTATTGTAACATTCCCTTTATTTTTTTTCTACTTTTTCAGGTTTTGTATTGATTCAGAAAATAGAATTGGTAGTAATGGAGTCGAGGAAATAAAAAGTCATCTGTTTTTTGAAGGAGTGGACTGGGGACATATCAGGTATATATATACATTTTGTAGAGAGAATAAAAGTCATGAAAGTAAGAATTTCATGCACTATGATGTCAAGGATAACTATTTCCAATGCATCTTTTATTTTGAAAAGCAGGTACTGGCAGTAGGTGGGTGGCAGCAAAGGTTTTCAGGCCTTGCTGACGTTCATAGATCTGATCAGAGTTTAACTGTCTTGAGATGCCTCGGATTGTCCCAGAGTGCCCAAGATGGAAAGAAATTGTGGTAGGGTGGCTGTGTTATTCCTGATGTATGCTGTGATACCAGCAAAGAGCTCCTCTTCCAGTAGCAGCAGGCTCTACAGCTATTGCTATAATGGACTTTTTGTAATAGAAGCACAAGAAAAGCAAATTCTATTCGTCTCCCCTGCATTTTTGGAATAAAGAGGAGAGGCAGGGCGTGTGTTTACTGCATGCTGCAGGTACTACACCTGAGTGAACCGGTGTGTCTGCAGAGTGCTGGCCAGAGACACTGACTCACCTCAGAGCCGCCACCTCAGTGGCAAAATTCTGCTGGTTGGAGGGCCCGGCTGAGGCAGCCATACCAGTTCCAGCCTGAGCTTGTGCCTGCAGGTGCAGAGCTACATCTGCATGTGCTCAACGTGGTAACACCTTTAGAGTAGACTTTGGTGGGACCGCAGATACTTTCCATTGAAATGATGGCTACTGTTTGAGGTAGTCTGCTCTTTCAGTAATACTGCAGTTTTCTACGTGCAAATCCATACTGTGGACATGTGATTGTCCAGCTCTTGTACTTCTCATTTCCTCTGGTGCAGAAAGCCTCATTTAACTTATCTTTGTGGTGTGGGAGACTTTAATAAGCAGCAAGAGCAGTGATGTATCTGTTCATGCCACATTGGCCTCTTGTAGCCAGGAGGGCCAACGGAATCCTGGGCTGCATAGGGAAGAGTGTGGCCAGCAGGTCAAGGGAGGTCATTCTGCCCCTCTACTCTGCGCTGGTGAGGCCACAACTGGAGTACTGTGTCCAGTTCTGGGCTCCCCAGTTCAAGAGGGACAGGGAACTACTGGAAAGAGTCCAGTGTAGGGCCACAAAGATGATTCGAGGACTGGAGCATCTCCCTTATGAGGAGAGGCTGAGAGAGCTGGGACTCTTTAGTCTGGAGAAGAGAAGGCTGAGGGGAGACCTCCTTAATGCCTACAAGTATCTCAAGGGCGGACTGAAGGAGGAGGGAACCAGACTCTTCAGTAGTTGCCAGTGAGAGGACAAGGGGCAATGGGCACAAGTTGGAACGTAAGGCGTTCCACTTGAATATGAGGAAAAACCTTTTCACAGTGAGGGTGACGGAGCCCTGGAACAGGCTGCCCAGGGAGGTCGTGGAGTCCCCTTCTTTGGAGATTTTCAAGACCCGCCTGGATGCAGTCCTGAGTGGCATGATCTGACATGCTCTGGGTGGTCCTGCTTTGGCAGGGGAGTTGGACTAGATGATCTCTATGGTCCCTTCCAACTCTAAAAATTCAGTGAAATTCAGTGAAATTTGGCAGCCTGGCAAAATGGTTTCCCTGTTCCACCCAGATGTGGATTTAATTGTAATTGCAGTACGTACAACTGTATTAGGTTTACAGGTGTAAATTAATGACTTTGCCATAGTGCTGTGTTTATATGCTTTTGTGGGGCAGATCACTTCAGTGACTTTGAAACCACCTTAAAACAACTTAAAGAGCTGCCTAATTATTGAGCTAATAAAGCAGTAACATGTTGGAGCCAACTCATTTTGGATGAGAGCTACTGGTGGCCGAGTGTCCAGTATTTGGGTGGGGCCCAGACTGATGAGTGCTGGAATTACAAAGCAACAAATCTGATGGCTCCAGATGCAAGTAAAATCATGCTCGGCTGGGTTTATGAAACGGAGGTAACCACAGTGGTTCGTAGTGACATCAAAGATCATAGGGATAGCTATACAGCAGATAAGTGTGGAGTGCTGTTTCAGTTAATGGGAAAATTATATTTTCCCCCAAGTTTGCCAAGAAGATACTAATGCTAGATAGGAAACCAATGAATCTCCCCATGATGTCAGCAAACAGGCAAGTCAGATCTGGGCTGGATTGGGTGGAACCTTTGTGCTTTAAATCAAAGTGACGTTGTAACTGTTAAAAGCTAAATTAAACAAAACTTTGTATCTTTTGCTAGTATTTGCTATTCTGGCACTTCTATTTGCAGGGAAAGACCAGCAGCGATCCCTATTGAAATCAAAAGTATTGATGATACGTCCAACTTCGATGAATTTCCTGAATCTGATATTTTACAGCCAGGTGAGACTGCCCTTGTAAATTCCAAATTTTCATCTATGATGTGCTAGAATAGTCCTCAGATGCTGCTGCTGTTGTTGTTGTTTATATTAATTTTTCTGATACCCTAATCAAGGTAACATACAGACTTGATCTCGAGACTCTTTTAAAATATAAACGTAGGCCTATGGTTTCTCATGGCTTCTACTCCTGTATAACTTTGCAGGAAAGAAAAAAAAGCCCACAGATTTTTACAGTTAAATCTATTTGTAAAAGTTGGTTTGCATGTATACTGAGCACAGAAAACAGTATGGTTTTGTACCATACAGTCTGTCTGACCAAATTCTGGTAAAACATTATGCACTTATTTGCTTTGACTTTTAATGACTTCTGAGTTTCATGCCAAACATAAATGTTCACCTATTTGTGGGCAAAATTTTCAGACAGATGAATATTTAACATAGTGCTATATGAACCTGAGTAGCTCTGCAAATAATTTAAGGTTTTTTTGATTGTTGTTTTCTATTGACAAGTAGTAGGAAATCTTTATAGATAAAAGGCTTGGTTCTCTAACATGCCAAATTCTCCCACTGTTTTCAGTCAATTACTAATGGCTTAAAGATAGACAGTTATAGAACAGTGATTAATTGATGACAGATAGGTGTAGATGTACTAACAACCAAAAGAATTATCAAAAAGCTGAGGTTTTTTTTTCTGAAATGGCTTTTATTTAACGGCAAGGAAGTTTGGTCTTTTAATGCAAAAGCAATCAATCTCCACTGCCTAAGCTAAGGTGTTCAAGTCCGTATCTGGATAATACCAGTACATTTGCATCGGTTTTGGCATCTTGGACCCACTGAAAATGTTACTGTACATCTAGATACTTAAATACAAACTTTGATTTTGATGCGTTTGGCATCTTGAGTTGAAAATATTGTTATAGAACTCTGAAAGCAGCAACCAGAAATGCCTGTGTACAGCGTGGCAGCCGTGGGAGCTGCTCATGAAATAGAAGGAGGCTGCGCAAGCCTCGCTGGAGCTGTAAGCAGGAAGCCCTAGGAGAGCAATATGTGCATGGTGTGTGTGGTTCTCTTGGGAGAACTTGGATGTATCTCTTTTCTTCTGTTTGTGGTGAAGATAAAATGATATGTATACATGCATTTGTTGCACATGAAGCATCGTTACATTTTTTGTAATTGTATATCCTGTGGGTGTGTTAGAGGTTCCTGTCAAGGTGTGGGAGCCTGTTATGGTGTGTAGATATACTAAAAAAAAAAAAAAAAACCCCAAAAAATAACGAAACCCTTTTTCTGCTTCAGAGATAAATGCTGAAATTATAACTCCTCTCAGACCATTGCCAAAAGGCAACTGACCAGATTAAAACCAGGATTTCTTCAAGGAATTTCTGCTGACTAGGGAAATAATATTTCAGGGCTGTTTGAGAGGATTTTGCACAGAGCACTGACTCAGAAGCAGCGCTGGTTTTAATTGTGTTTTCTTTTGTGTTGTTTTTACTTTTGTTTCTGATTTCTAGTGCCAAACACAACAGAACCTGACTACAAATCCAAAGACTGGGTTTTCCTCAATTATACCTACAAGAGGTTTGAAGGGCTCACACAGCGTGGCTCAATCCCATCCTACATGAAAGCCGGGAAGTTGTGAAACAAAACACAAACCCACAAAATAAAAATACAAACCTCAGGTAGCTGCATCACCAGACCCGCTTGGCGTTAGTTATTAATACGTTGACTCTGGTGCGCATGGATTTCACAAAGAAATTCTACAGGATTAGGATTTCTAAGACTACTACAGAATTAGTTGGCAGTGCCAGCTTGTTTTGTTTTGTTTTGTTTTTTTTTATATTTGAATATTTTTGTTAACTTTATTATATGAAGGTACTGGAATAAAAGGAACATACATCCTTTGTAACCGCACTGCCTATGTGTGTGTAAAGGTTAATTATGCCTCTGTTCTGTGGCTGTGTTTTTACTGTAAACCATCTAATCCACCCAGGAGTGAAACATATCATTTTATGCAGCGTTGTTATTATACTGCTCACCTGGTGGGTTTTAGATATGCAGTATGAAAAAAAACCTCTGCCCGCATTTGCAAAATTCTCTGAGCAGTTGCTCAAGGGTGTTCCGGTTGCAGTCAGCAGATCCCTGTGTGTGGCAACGCTGGATTATTGTAAATAGCAGTGTCCTGTGGGCCTAACTGTACCCTGCCTACTCTCACTCTTCCCCACTGGAGGGTTTTAGCAGTTGATCATCCCTTCTTCTCTTTCTTCCTTTTTTCCCCACCGTGTGTGGTATTGAAACAGTCTCTGTGATCTCTATAGTGGTATTTGCTTTAAGTGATAATGGATGGGCATTACTATTTCAGATGATGATGCCTGTTGGCAACTTGAGAAGGAAAAAGGAATCTGAATAAAAATTATAAAGATTTTTAACAGAAGGAAAGCTTTCCGATACCAAGTTCTGAAGAGACATCAGTTTCCAGGACTGCATTTCTGCCCCTGCTGTAAGGCAGATCATCTTTTTGCTACTCATAATACAAATAGCATTTTCTGTCTGTACAAAACATATTCTAGAAAAGTCATCCAATTGCTGCTCCTGCTCTAGTCTTTTCTTTCTAGAATACCCTGTAGCAGCCTCTGCCAAGCCAGAGGAAATGGAGTGCCTCACTCAGACTCACTAGATGCAGACTCTCCTGTGGGCTCCATCTTCTTCTGGTATCACTATCTAACGTGGCCCATGGGATTACAAAGGTTCAGCTGAGCCCACGGCCCAGTTCCCAGGAAGCCCAAATAACCACGATTGAATTGGGCACAGCATCTAAACACTCTTCTCCCCAATCTGCAGGATGGTGACAAACCAGCAGCAGAGATGGGTCTCCTCCTAGGTTGCAGAAGCTGAAGCAGAAATCCCTCCGTACGCAGGGTATGGTTTTGCTTCTCAGCCCAGTAGCAGTTCAGGACTGAACTGTACTCCTCAAAGAGTTGGCAGTTACCTGGTTGCTGGCAAATTTACCTATATCTCTGCCCGTACTAGCATATTAGCTGGTCTTGGTCATTTTTTTGGTTACAAAAGAGGTTTACAGCAATGAAAATCCCCCAGAAATTGAGGCAGAGTCACTGTTGCTGTCTTCCTCCTCTGAACACAAGGGAAAGGCAATATAAAGCCTCCGCAGTGCCCAGTGGAGTGAAGCACAGGACGCTTTGGCATACAGTAGGAAAGACTCCATTAGACTGGCTTTTGCAGCAAAATGTAAGTGACTCTTTATAAAACCATTATAGAAATATTTATTGCTGCTAGGAACCATGGTATCAGCTATTCTGAATTATTTGTATGCTTTAAAAATGCACTGGGGTGTTTATCTGCTGCATAAAAGACCAGTTACCAGCAAGATTTCTGTACAGCGGTGGCTTACTGACATGTTGTAGTCTTCCTCAACCCAACAGCTACCATGTTCCTCAAGGGGTTCAGCGATGTCTTTCTTCCAATATTTTGTCTCCCTTCAAGCATCTAATATCTGTTATTTATACTACATTTCTACAAGAAATTTTAGTCTGCAGGTTACCACAGAGGAGTAGCCAGTGCTTCAGGGCCCATCCAATTTCTACAGTGTTACTCAGAACGTGGCTATGCTAAACTTCTGCCTAAATGCTGTGGAAACAGCTCGTTTATCTCCCAGTTTTTCTTCCCAGACCTTACACTAATTCCTGGTGTTGGGGTAAGATCCCTCAGAAATTCTCCAGTGTTGTTCTTAGCCTTGTCAATGTTGTGAAGCTCAACCCCCATCCGTGCAAAGACTGTCCAAAAACAGTAACTGAGAGAAATCCACCTTTACACTTTCAGGCTTTGTTCTGCAAGTGCCCTAGCAGCTTCTGAGGCTTCTCAGGAAAGGAAATGCCTTTTCTAAGGCATTCAATCCATTCTACCCAGACAGAGAAGCTTGGGCAGAAAATATCTGAGATGCAAACTTGGCCTCAAAGGACACTGCTATTCAAAGGAGAATTTTTATTAGTTTTAATTTCCGACCTTATTCATGGGGCACTATGTGCACCAGAAATGGAATTCCTGTGAACAGCACATTTCAAAAGGCCACAGTTACCCTAATTTGTGTAATATAAAAGGAAGTCTTTGCTTGAACTTGCTAAGACAAAATAAGTTTCTTGAGAACTGCAAATGCTCAGTAATACTGGTGATTTTTTTCCCTGTGGGGTTTGGGGGAGGGGAGATACACACATAATTCAAAGCTATCTATTAAACAACTATGTCTGTACATACTCACTGGTTTACAAACTTAGGAAAAAGCTCAATCCTTGTATTTGTAACACTAAAGATAATACTCATTTAAAATTGCAGATGATTAATCATATCAGTGCTCACATAGGAGTTATAACCATAGGGAAACAGCGTGCAGCCTATTTAGCATAAACTCCTGTATTGTGGTAGTTGATTTTTTTTTTCTAACACAGCATTATTTTAATCAGTAAAACAAGTTAAACAAAATATTAACTATTGCTTTTAGGATGATAAATATTTTTTTAAAGGTGAAACTGTGACACTGTAACAGATAGAGAACAGAAGGTTAATCTACACTGGCTTTCAAAAAATGGAAGTGCAACGCATCTTTTGTTTTGTTATCTTTGTCTTATTGCTTTGGATGGTTGTGTTTTTTCCTTTGGAGATGTTTGTCACTGTGCCATTTATTTTTCTTATTCTTGGAGTACCAAAGATCCTGAAATGGCTTGATGATTGCAACCATGTGAAAATTTATTTTCTAGAAGTATGTTTTGTTAACTTTTGTTAAAATGTGGAATTGTGTATGCAAATTGTTATCAGAGGTTTGCTGGGAAGTTAAGCTATTCCAGCAGGAAAACTTGAGTGCATCGATGGAAGTGGTGAGCCTGAATCCAAATTCTGGATCTGAATACCCTGAAACTGGGGACGAAGCTTGGATTGGGAAACGCAGCTGAGCTTTTGCACTTTGTTCCATTTCCAGTCAACGGGAGTGAGTGGCCTTAGGCACAGGACATCAGCAGAGGTTGTTTCATGTGCAAAATGAGTTAAAAAAAAAAAATTGCCAGCGTTTGGTAATCAAATATTGTTGATACTGCATTTGCACTGTTAAATTTGCCTTGCTGGAGAGTTATATAAGTGTTATTTTTATAGGTCAGTTGTTAAACACCTGAGCCGTTGGATACAGTATGGAATAAAAGCATCTGATGTGGGTGAATTCACCGAAGTGCACAGGGGCTTGCTGAAAGCTCTCCACACTACAAAGATAAATGGGCATAAGTAGTACAAAGGGTGTTCTGTCAGCTCTGTTCCCCTGCAACAGCCAGTAGGGAATACCACAGTTTAGCCTGTTTAATGCTTAGGAAGTGCTCTCACTTTTTCAATAATACGAGCAATTGCAAGCATTGAAACATACTGTACCGTGTCCTCTTAATGTTGATGTATTACAGCAGCTCGGTCTTGGAGTCGAAATGGCAACTGCTATATTTTTCCTAGACTGTTTCATTAGTTGTGGTTGGGAAAGTTACATAGAAGCATTATAAAAATTTATATGAGGCTTTTTACAGCATTTGAAAATAAAAGTAGCATTCTTTTTGTAAAGTTGCTGGTTTTATTTTTTTCACAGCAGTGTAATAGATTTGTTTATCTTCCAGAATGGGAGATATCTGAGGAATTGAAACACTATTTTGTGTATACTCATCTCAAACTCCACCGACAGTGAAAACTCCAGTGTTGCTACACTCAATCAGAAAGTAGAGAGAGCAAAAATTGCTCGACTTGTACCAACTGCAGTCACATGAAGCTACTTCTAAAATGGTTATTGCTTTTCACAAATAGACTTATCTTCTTCCCTGTAGCCATAATTTATTCAAGAAAGGCTTCCAAAGGTACTTGTGTCCTTTGATTCACTATAGATACAATTTTGTCCTACTGTTCCTTGCTGAGGTTAGAGCAGTGGCAGCAGATGAAGTTGTGAAATAGTCACATAAAAAAATTATGGAGCAGAGCAGCTGAAAGCAAAGAGGAGCTAGCTGGTAGTGACTGGCCTTCTCTGGAGCCCTCCCTCCACCTCGGAATAGCTGCTTTCAGTAAATGATACAATTTTAACACAGTTTTATGAATTACACTTTTCTTCCAGTAACGGTATGTTATATCTTAGAGCTACACATAAGGAAATGCAGGCTTAGTTCTTTATCTCCTTGCATTACCAAATTCAGTATTCCTCAAAAATACAGCACTTTAATGGCAAATATAAAGACTATGCCTTCAGCCTGTGCAGAATGTTTTTGGGTTTGAATTAACCAGTTTAAAATATTACAGAGTTTAGTGTTTATGAAACATACTGCAAATATTTGTGGTGCATTTTTCCATTTCTTTATTCTTGCACAAAGTGTGCCTTGTATAAGCAAAACAATTATGTTTTGGACAACAAGAGGTCTTTTCTGATAATCTTCCTATGGAAAGAGAAGGGAGGAGTACTCAAAACAGTCTGTCTGTCTTGCTGCTGGGAGTGATGACAACAGTGGTTCCCAGGTCTGGACTAGAGAAGGACATATTTGCAGTTCAGGAGCTGCTTAATGTACTGCTTTAAGGTAATTTTATTTGTGCGTGTAAATGTTAAATATCACAGAGGTTCTAAAATGCCTGTCCCATAGCTGAATTGAAAAGATGAAAGCAGGTTTTAAATGAGGGCGCCAGTAAAGTGTAGCCTGTCAGGCATACTGGGTTCAGCAGCGCTAGGCTCTGCTGCACAGAACGCCAGAGAAGAGAAGTTGCTGTCTGAAAGACACCAGGTATATTAACTCTTGGGACAGCTGAAGGGCAACTTAATGTATATATAATACCATGAACTTACTCTCTGTCGATAGTAACGGCACCAGGATTTGTACACCTCATCACACAGGAGCTGGTGTGAGGGGAAACAAATCTTTACACACGCAGAGAGAGTTCATCTCATGCCTCCCACTACTCCCACCATCTCTTTCTAGGTTATTTGATATCACAGAGGTTACTGGTCTCTTGCGAAATGGAGCATGTGGGCTTGAACCTTCTCATGCTGAGGAGGGAAATGAACCCAGGTTTCTCATTTCCCAATGAAGTCAGAGATCTACTACGAACAGTTTGTCTCTGATTTGAACTGACCCTTGATGCCACATCTTGTTTCCGTATGAGCTGCTTGCATCTGTTTCTGGGGAGCCACCATCTGCTCCTGCTTCTCTCTTCTCCAGGAATACATGCTCTCTGAACGTGCTGTCCCTGGGTCGTCCACCTTCCGTTGGTAACAGCTCCTTCCCTTTTGGGTATTGCTGCCCATCCTTCCCCCCTCCAAAGACCAAGTCTTCACCCTTGCCCCTCTACATCTCCTGCCCACTAAACTAAATGATGTTGAAAGGGCAAGCTTTCCAGCAAAGCGCATGCTGTGACCTTGAAGCTGTTGTGTAAAGTGTAACCACAGCCCCTGCTCCACATTTTGAAAGAGAGATGGCAGCTACAGATAGGAAGCGTTACACACCAAGTCTATGTAACACCTTGTTCCCTTCCAGAGATGCAGGCAGAATCTCCCCCTGGGTGCGGGCATATGGACTGGAGTAGGAAGGTAATGGAGCTCCCGTGGGACGCAGGTGGAGCTTGGGCCATGTCCACGCACGTGGCACCATCCACAAAACTTCTGAGACTCAAAATGGAAGCACTGATTTGAACATACATCTCTCTAGTCTTGGGATTTACTCAAAAATTGCAATAGCTCTGCTCGTCCTGGACCCTTAATTTCCCTGCAGAGTCTACTTCTGACTTCAATGTATCTATTTAATAACAAATGCTCAGATAAGAACTTCAGTGACTTTTTGATCGTGACAGAATGAATCACTGGTAAACTAGACACGTATCTCAAGATTTTCAGTCCAGCAGGCTGCCTGTGAGGTCCCATCCAGCTCCCACTGACACCAGCAAAAGATCCTTATCTAAAGCCCAAAGAAAGCAGTGAACAAGTATGGTCTCAAAAGCAAAGTGTTCACTGATGTCCCGCTTTTAAGTTCTTTACAAGGAGACAAAAAATATTTTACTATCTGTACAACTCAATTTGTTAAAAAGCAGCACGTGAAGATGATGCCCTTTGCTTTCAAATACAGTGGTGACAAACTTACATGGTACTTCTGCTATTAAAGAAGAAAATATTACCTATTTTTTAATAAACAAAATTATACTAGTGACTCAAGCAAACCTTGCAAAATGTACATTTTATTTAAGTGCCTTTTTCTGAAATAGCATAGTATGGCCCCAGGATGGATTTTGCATATTCTAGGAAGCAGACATTGTTATGACTTTGTGAAGTTCATAGGCAGTGAACAATTAATGCATTCAGCCAGCACAGTTCTGCTGAGTAACATCAGACATAGAGTGCCCCACTCTGTGCAACACTCATTGCGTTTCTCTTTTCAGTTAATTCTGCCTCAATTAGGGGCACCTGTTTAAGGTGTTTTACATTTCTGCATCTTTGCATTGTTCCTATACCACCTCTTGAGACTGTTGACACTTGAAAAGACCAGGAATCTGTACTGTGGGTGACAAGGCTGCTTCAATCAAGGAGACTTTCCGACAGTGATGTAATGTATTGTTGGGACCTTTGCATGGACAAGACAGATGATTGCAGCTTGGCAGTTCAAAGACCCAAGTGTGTGCAAACCCAAGAAAAGATCTTGTCTTCTTGGAGATACGCTGCCCTTACAGCTGGTTCTGTTCTCTTCTGGCCACAGCAGAAAAGGCACTGGGTGGGATCTCACTGATCCTAGAGAGATAGGATTCAGCCTGAGGGCTGCCACTTGAGCACCACGAGCACATTTCAATTGCTTTTGAAATTTCATTTCAGCAAGCCCCTTTAGCAGCTTTATTTATCCTCGTGTAGAGATCTGTAACAGCAATCCTGGCTTTCAGAGACATTAGACATTAAGCTCTTGTTGGGCATTCAGAAAATACTAGATTCTGCCATGAATGAAACGACTGAAAACTGAAGCTTATTTTAAATCAAAAGTGGCACCATCAAATTGAGTGACTTTTAGGTAAGAGATTTATAAGCAAGTGAAGACACTTTAGAAAATGCTAATCTTCTGACTTGTTTGAATTTTTTTTAGAAAACCACAAAGTAAATTGATCATCCTATTTGTTCCAATGCTTACATTAGAGAGAGAGCAAGTAGGAGTTGAAAGCTCTTCTCAAGTTAAATTTGTTTCATCATGCAAGGAATTTGTCAGTGATTCATAGATCTTTAAGGCTGGGCTATATCACTATCACGATCCAGTCTAACATACTGCATAATCCATAGAACGTTACGTGGTGTACTGTGCCAGTACAGCCCAGCCCATTGCTATCAAAGCCTGAATTCTTTTGTGCTGTTTGTTTTTTCCCCATATTTGAAGGGCTTCTGTACGAATTACTGAGTGAAAATACATTTAAAGGGCTTTTTTTTTTTTGTTATAGGCTGATTACAGTATAATTATGCCATTAATATAATTTTTGAAGCAAAAGGCTCTCCTGATCTGGGGAAGAATTTTTGGTTTAAAATTATAGCAGGTTTTACTAATGCATAGACAGAATTTATAGCAAAGTCAGCAAACTGCTTGTGATGCCCTCAGAAGTAATCCAATGACTTTCAAGCCCAAAGCACAGACTAAAACAGATGTTTTTGTAAAATTGCATTAATTCTTCTAACTAGCTGTTCACATGTACTCTATAAAAATGCACTTGATTCAGAACACAGATATTGTTCTTTACATTACTTTGAGCTCTGTAATACCATGGTCTGAGGGGAAACCATAAACACTTGTGTTTTGGAAGAGAAGTCTGTGAAAAATCTGCATTTGTATTTACAGGTATGCTGAGTAACTTCAGTTTACTGCTATTAGGTTTCAGTAGAAATAAAAGTTAGCTGCTTGCCCTAAGCAGTCGCCTATTTATGTTTTTATGTAAAGCAATACAAGTCACTCTAATAACATAAGTTGACCACTCAGTGTTCCCTCAGAGGAGGAGAGGACTTTTATCCAGTCACTCTCAGCTTCCAAATTAGGTCTCTTAAGCGTGGTGTGCACAGAGCTAGGTTGGCCCCTGCAAATGCACAAAAAAAATTTGCATCCTGTTCAGTATGGTATCTCAGAGAAATGCTGACTTGTCTGCTCTTCATGTCCTGTGTAATAGCTAAGACACTATGCTTTGGATATCATTAATCATTTACAGAAAATAAAAAGGAGTAATAACACAGACACCTTTCTTTAACTGCTCAATCTCACACTAATAATTTAACTGCTCTGAGGTTTGATTGTTATTTTTATCCCTTTAGCAAGTTGTTGTGTAAGTCATTTGGAAAAAAGAGGCTACCCGTTGCTTACATAAAGCATTCTGTTCTCTATTTTATAGCTAAAAGCTACTCAAGAGAAAGCGCTCACCTAAAAACGGGGCAAAAATATCAAGTGTGGCCTACTCAAAATCAGTGCCTTACATAAACTGGGATCCTATTCTGCCAAAACTCAGGGCTAACTATATGCTATAAACAGCAGTTCCATCATATATGAAATGCATTAAATGTTCAGTGAAGAGACCAATCATCACCTTTGAATAAGAAACAAGTACAATAAATGATGTTTAAAATCTGTGGTAATGAATTGGCAGTACATTATGTTTATAAGAACTCCCCAATTGCCAGGAGATGTGACATTGAGAAATACACAGAAGAAAATATGACAGATAGAAATATTGCTAAGAGATTGATCTGATTTTCTGACCTAGACATGTCATAAAGTGCCAAAAATTTCTACAGTGAATTACAAGTACTTCTACCATTGCACTAAAAATATTAAATAAATGTGAATAAGGTACATTAGCTCTGTTTTGAGTGACTCAGTTTAGAAAAAAAAAGCAACTATTGCATTTTGAATGTCCTCATTCAGTGTTTGTGTTTAATAGCTGTTAAGCTATTAAGTTTGTTAAAACAGTTTTCTGGAACTATTTATATCTTTAACTCATTGAGCTTTATAACAACAGCGGTCTTCAATTTTCTTTGGTTACCGAGTCTCTGAAAGATTCTCAGGCAATGTGGCTGACTCACTCTCCTGAGACCTCCTTAACATTTGGGTGTCCACTGGGATGATTGAAGTGGAGAAGGAAAGATTTAACGAGACTTCTGTTTCAAGCTATTAACTTTCCAAAGATAAAATATTAACTTTCCTACACGGAGAAAACAGACATAGAAACAGCTTTCTTACACATACGAGGTTTTTGTTCAGGTATATCAAGCTATAGTAAGAATCCTTAGACTTCAGAATTTCCTTAATTTTGAAGAGGAAAAAAAGGCTTTCTTTAAGAGAGTCAACAGTAAAGAGTCTCTTGTAATTTTCTAAGTAGCCATAATCACCTGTAGTCTTACCACCAGTGGTGCAGTGC
Source organism: Tringa tobata (assembly GCA_033628505.1). Classification (NCBI taxonomy): domain Eukaryota; kingdom Metazoa; phylum Chordata; class Aves; order Charadriiformes; family Scolopacidae; genus Tringa; species Tringa tobata. Next base: position 1,154,017 of record JAHREE010000290.1, read on the forward strand.
TTACAAACATTGCTACAAGGGACTCTCTGCACTGTTTCTACAGTTCCAGCCTCATGGTTTCATTGCATTTAATTATCCTCCTGAAGAAAACAGCCTTTCAGAAAACTGTCTTTCAAGCAATTTATTTCTGCAAGAGCAATTGTATAATCCATAGGTTTTTCTTAATCCTTTGCATGCTTGCAACTTCCTTTGACCCAGACAGATAACGGGCATTCACACATGTACTTTGTACATATATACTTTGCACACACCAAGACTGCTCCAGGATGTGAAGCAAAGCATGGTGAGGACAATGGGTAGATTCACTTCAAAAGTGTACTCCTGGTAATAGCAGAAAAACATAGAATCATTTAGGTTGGAAACAACCTTTAAGATCCTCAAGCACAACCATAAACCTGACACTGCCAAGTCTACCACTAAACCATGTCCCTAAGTGCCACATCTACATGTCTTCTCCAGGGATGGTGACTCACAGAATCATAGAATCTTCATGGTTGGAAGGGACCTTTGAGATCATCGAGTCCAACCACAAAAACAAACAAACAAACAAAACCCACCAAAAAGCCCCCCACAGACAGACACAACCCAACAATCCC
>JAHREE010000290.1:1159525-1212016 GCA_033628505.1 Tringa tobata
TGTTCCTGACACAGGCCAGGATGCTGTTGGCCTTCTTGGCCACCTGGGCACACTGCTGGCTCACGTTCAGCCGACAGTCCTCCAACACCCCCAGGTCCTTTTCTGCCAGGCAGCTGCAGCCACTCTGCCCCAAGCCTGTAGTGCTGCAGGGGGTTGGTGTGACCCAAGGGCAGGACCTGGCACTTGGCCTTATTGAACCTCATCCCAATGGCCTTGGCCCATCCATCCAACCTGTCCAGGTCCCTCTGTAAAATTGCATGATAGTTCTGTAGCCACCTTGGGTGAGATGCATCTCACTTGTCTTTAGATGCCAACAGAGTGATATTCAAGTGTAAGCTAGTTCCTTTAGTCTTTGTATAGTTATTGAATAGATGTGGGCGCTCTTGGGCTGTATCCTCCTAACGAACTGTAGGAATCTATTTTAGATTGCGATGAATCACCCTAGAAATGTTGTATTTCATTTAGCCAACTGTAGGAAGCTATTTTAGGTTGAGATGAATCACCCTAGAAATGTCTTCTTCCTTCCAAGAGGGGCTAGAATGGCTAGTTCAGATGCAGACATCTTTATTTTTTCAGATGAATCTCACCTTTTATAGATGGTGGAGCTTGGCCATAAACCTTTTCTAATAGATTGTGTTTGTTTAGGAACTGAAAACCTTAGAACTGTTAGGGGGGAAAACAGCTTAGAAATGTGGCATGTGTTTAAAAAATATTATTGTCAGTAATTAGAAAAATATAGAGTCTCCCAAGTGTTGTTTCTTAATGTGTTGCATGCAATTAACACAAAACCTTTGCTAAACATTGGTTTCGTATGTCTTTACTTCATATCCCACCCCTAAAAGGTAGTTTCATGTAGCTCATTTGCAGTTGTTGACTTCCTTGCTGACCTCTTTATAGGCTGTAAATTTTTATTATTTTTTTTCTTGTAGAAAAACATGAGAGAGGTTGTAATTCAGTGAGTAGGGTATGGTCTTGTATGTGGATGTGATGAGAACTGTATATATATTGATAACCATTCCTTAAGTATTTTGTTTGCCTGATTATGAAATATACTAAAATTAGTGTTAAAATAATAGGTTTTTATTTCTGATACACTTACTGGGAATGAGCTATTTTTCATACGATGTGTTTGTAATGTTTGGATTGTCTGTGATTTTTTGTAGAGAGAGTGATTGCAGTGGAGTTTTTCAACATCCGTCCCGATGTCATAATATACTTTAAAGTATTTTTAAATTTTAATATAAATAAGCATATATGCTTAATACTGAGAGCTAAACATCATAATTAGACATATATATTTGAGGAACTATTCACTTCCACTAAAATTCGGTTATCAGTATGGTAGGGCATTAGCAAAACTTTGAAATTTTTTTAAAGAGTGTAATTTCTCAGTTGGAATTTTATTTGACTTGCAAACCAAACTGGTGTAAGTAATAGCCTTTGGGGTGGTAAAACAAAGTATCTCTTGTTGAATGAAACTATTTCTATTAGTTTAAAAATTGACTAATGATTTTGGTTTTCCAGGAAAATAAGTTTGTAATAAAGAATGAACTTTCTCGATGTTATTTTTCATGAAGCAAGAGTGGTATGAGGTTCGGAATCATTCAGTTTTGCTTCATATAATCTTGGGACTGTTTGGTTTTGATGTTAATGATATGAAGATATTCAGAGAAATTGAAAATATAAGAAATTTAGCTACGTGCACAAATGAAAGACAAGAATCCAGCTTTGCACTATCATAGAACCACACTCTGGTTATTGGGGTGCATTCTAGCGCATTCTGTTTGTGAACCTAAAGATTTTTAAATCCTTTATCTGGTTCTCCCACAGTGGTCTAGTCAGAGAAGTAAAGAAATCTTTCATCACAGACTACACGAGGTTAAGACACTCTTCAGGGAGAGAGTACGCACCTGGGAACCACATAGTATCATAACGATAGCTATTATAAAGCCCTAAGAGATTATTGTAAAGTGCTCTTACTGACTTCTGAAAGCTGATTTAGCTTCAGGAACTGTTTCTGTCTGCTTCTTGTTCAGGAAGTAGTAGGTATTAAAAAGACTTGGTCGTGTCTGTTCAATTCCAAATAATTGGTATTTCTGAAGTTTTAAATTTATTTCTCTATTTGTTTTCTTTTGCATTATTTTTGGTTTTTTGGGTTTGTTTTGGATGTTTTTTGAGAATCTTAAAGAATATATATAAAGAATATATGCTGCATGCTGTACGTGTCAGGGATCAATACAGATTCTTAACCTTGTATTTTTGTCTAAGATCAACCGTCTATCTTACTGTCATTTAGTTAGATGGCATTTAACATGGTATTCAGTTTGTAACAGTGAAAGTATTTATCACCTAAAAATTGTAGCGTAGAAGTTTTTAATAGGTCACTGTTGCCGATAATCTAAACATTTTTGGTTTTCTTAGTTACGAAAAGGAGAAAAGGTTGTTGTTAAGAAACATAGAGGAAATAAATGCAGTATTCAGAATTTGTTGTTTGAGTGTGAGGAAAAAATAGTTATTTTGATAATATGAAGGATAAATTGGAAAAGCTGTAAATGGTTCATTTGTTTCTTTAAAGGGAAGTGGCTTAGAAAGCAGGCTGGCCATCTGCGTGCAAAGGAGTATTTAGGTCAGTGGGTCTGTTCTGTCCTGCTTTATCTGTTGTGCTGAAGGCATTCTTGTCCTTTGATACCTGTGGGTTTCTGTTTAGTAAGTAGTCATTCATGAATATTCATAAAGTATGATTATACTTCAATAACAATCTTGTAATTGTAGGCTGCTATTATCTAAGTGAATTAAAACTACTCTTTTTAAATAAAGAGTTCCATTAGAATTGTTGGGTTGGTTTTTGTTTTTTTTTTTTTGCTTTATAATTGCAAGAATTTATAGCAGAAATATAAAAGGAGACTATTATGAAGTGATGATTAATCACAAAAATACTACAAATGTCTACCATTTGTGCCCCTGTATTTATGATGTCATTTCTTTTAATATATTTTTAATATGCCTAACTTGAATATGTTGTATATTTGAAGTAGCCAAGACTGTTACCTGTTTGTCAAGTATTTATTGATTCTTTGAGTTTCCACCTCTTTTTTTGGAACTTCCTGTGTGACTTCATGAGTTAAAGAGCTTTCTACAATAAAACAGGGGCTGACTGTGTAGTCTGACTTGGTAGTGAGAGGATTAGTGGAAGACTAGGCAAGCTTCAAGTATTAGCCTATTTTCATTTAACTCTCCAGAGGAATATTCCAACAGAAAATGAGAACCTAGAAGGTAATTTTTCTGGTGTGAGGTGTGCTTACACTGAAGAAGAAAAGAAACATACACTGCGTATCATTCTTTTTACACACTTTTACCTATCATTTACAGACAACGTAGGTGCTAGCAAAATAGAAAATAGCTCACAGTAAAGTTTCCAGTTTTTCTTCCTTCTGGATTTTGAGAGAACCCGTCTTGGTTTTTGCCTCCTGCTAAAAGTAGGAGATGCTCACTTCCTTAAATGACCTCTCAATCCCTCATCTGTCCCTTCATGGAGTTAACTCCTATGTTGTTTCTAGATCTATCACATAGGACACTTTCCTCACTCAGACAGGAAGCCTAAAGGAGTGTGCCTACATTTGCTGAAACAGAGTTAATTGTGATTATTTACCTAAACATCATCTGGGTGATTCTTTTTGGTAGCTTTGCGTAGAAAAAAGGTGTACTATCACTGAAATTTCTGGAGGCAGTTTTCCTTTCTCAGTAGGTTGATAGGATTATTTTGGCTTGTGACTTTTCTTCTATCCCTCCCAGAAACAAAGCAGTTTTTCTTAGGAGGAGGATAGCAAAGGGGACTTTATGGTGGAACTTCTCAAGCTTTCAAGACTCTTCCAGTTTACATGAGTGAGGTTATATGTGATTGTATATCAGATTTTATATCAGAAACAAACTTTCATTTTTTGGTTATCCAGCTTGTTTAAAAATATGTTTTTTTCAGTTAAAAAACCTGTTTTTTAAGCTGAATTTAGTGTTAGTCACAGTATTTTGATCTGCTAGCTAATGCTACTAGCTAATGTTTTGTGATTTTACAGCAGGATATTTGAGGTGTATAATCTGGTATGGTTGTGTGAGGAAGGGAATAGGTGTGGTTTTTATTGCATTGGTGTGTTGATTGTTACAGGACTGTGGGAAGACAATATACTGTTTTCTGTACTTAAGTAGTAGCAGTGCAACCTTCATGGTTTTGTGTCAGAAGCATAGAAGGCACCCACAGACAATTTATTTTTTTCCAAGTTAAAATCAGAATGGATACACAAGGATATAGATCATACTGGACACTGAACAGTTTTTTCTTATTCACAGATAATTTCTCAATAGATGGAAACACAAGCGCTGCTTCTGGAGTCACCAGCCTCATGAATCCAATAACTAAGCCTCCTACCACCGCTTCTTTCAATGCTTCTGTGGCTGAGATTCCAAGGAAGCGCAAAGGAAGTGATTCTGATAACCAGTAAGTAAATTGATTCTGTATGTGTCTCAACATCAATTTGAGACATTCATCTGTTATTTATGCAACGTGGTAACTAGTCCTCTTTCCTTTATTTATTGCAGTTTATTTCCTAATGCATTCTTTGACAATCCCAAGTTATTAAAAAAAGAAAAAATAATCCTTAAATTTAAGGGATATATGTAGGATTCTATAATGCCATTTCCTGGCCTGAGGTGTCTGGTAATGTGTCTCTAATGCTGAAATTTTTATCCTAAGTCTCTTTGTTCCGTTTTGGGATTTTAATCTTCTTTCTTCTTTGTGTGTTGGTAAAGACAAGTTCTCTTTGCAGCAAAGTGTTTTTAAGTTGCTTGAAGTATCACAAGTGCACACTAGAATATTACCTCAAAGTGTGAAACAAGATTACTAATTAAGCTCTTTGGTCTAGAACTGCAGAATCAGAACTGCTTCTTCAGTGACCGGGGCAACCACTTACTTAAATGTCCAGACAGACCTATGACCTAAAAATGAGGACTGTCCTACAGTAGAACTCAGTCTTTTGAAGTGGGCCATACTTTATTGAGATGATACTGTTGAATGTTTTCTCCTGTTTTATAGCTGCCAAACAGATGCCAGTTAACCGAATAATCATTTACATAGAAAAATATTTTTTTTAAAAGTGATCTATTCAGAGCTGTATTAATCAGCCAGAAGTAAGGGACACAAGTCAGCCTGCAGATCTAGTGCATTACAAGTGTCTCTAAACTAGTGTGGAAAATCCATGTTTAAAAAAGTGGGGGAATGTAGGAAATTTACATGTATTTGTAATTATTAAGGCAATTCTCTTTAATCACTTTTTCCATTTATAGTCTGTTGATATACAGAATGTAGCCGTACTGTGGATGTTGATACAATTGTCAACTTGGAGATCCAAGTGTATCTTCTAGATCACTGAAAACTCCAGAAACACGTTCTTTCTGAAAAAAAAGTCTCCATTCTTTTTCAGTACGACTTGTTGATTTTTACCTGTTCAGTAAAAGTGCTGGTTGAGCAATAGCATTTCCCTGAAGTTTGGATCTCTGATTTCATGAAACTTCTGTCATAAAAAATATTACTGTCCGAGTTGAAATACTAACTGAAAAAGTATTGTTCTATAAGAACTAGTAATTAGTTTCTAAAAACTAATGTTCTTGCTGAAAATACCTAATCAAGTGGTGTTTCCACTAAATTTTTTCTGTGACTTTTTTTCATTCAGTATATTAAGTCATCTTTTTTGCTTCAAAATACCTTTTACTTACTTTGTTACCTGTTTCTGCAGGGACACAGTTGAAACTGATGGTGATCCTCAGAAAAGGTACTTTTTTATAAATTAATCCATTTCTGTTTTCAGTGCTATAAACATGTCACATTTTCCTGTTTGGCTAGATGGGCTGCATGATTTGCCTTAAGAAATGCTTTATCTAAGGACAGGTTTTTGTACAGCACAAAGTGATAAGCTTATAGCTAATTAACAGGATGGATAGATCTGCTATTTCGTTCTAAGAAGGCACTGTGACTTGCTTATAACTTTACTGGAATTGTTAGTATTGACGTTAAGGTAAGAATGGGAATGAATGAAAAGTAACAGTGAAATAAAAAGACTAGGGAGCTGAAGGAAAGGTCTCATACTCTTCTAGGACTGGTGCATGTAAACATTTTTTGTTTGTTTGTTTTAACCTTGTTAGGTGCTTTTTAAAATAGAACTACCGCAACTATCTTAAAACATTGCTATGACAAGGTGACAAACCAGAGTTAAGATTGGCTGTGCAGCATACGTAAACCCTTATATATGTCATGGGACAGTTATTAATTACGTGATTACTTTGTTGTGATTTCTTTTTCTGCACCTGGCTACCTATCTTAGAAAACATATTTGTTTATATGTAGCTGTGCAGTTTCTCTTTTATAAAATAGAATATGTCAATTGAAAGAGACCTAGAACGATCATCTAGTCCAACTGCCTGACCACTTCAGGTCTGACCAAAAGTTAAAGCATGTTGTTAAGGGCATTATCCAAAGCTGTAGAGAGTAATGAGGTTGCTTCTCAGCCTACTTTTCTCCAAACAAGACAAACCTAGAGTCCTTAGCTGCTCCTCATAGGACATTCCTTCCAGCACTTTCAGCAGCTTTTTGTCCTCATCAGGACACATTCAGGTACCTTAAAATCCTCCTTAAATTGTAGGGCCCAGACCTGCACACAGTATTAAAGGTAAAGCCAAACCAATGCTGAATACAGTGGGAGCTGGTCATGCTGTGTTTGATGCACCCCAGAATGCAGTTTGCCCTCTTGACTGCCAGGGCACAATGCTGACACATATTGAGCCTGCTCCCCCAGATCCCTTTCTGCAGGATAGTCAGTGTTTGGTACATGGCTCATTGCGTAGTATAAAAATTTTTCTTTGGGTATAATTTTTTTGTTTCTTTGTGGATTTTTTCCATGGTGCTCATGAGGGAAAAGTGAATAAAAATACTCCTGTCTTTAAAACTCTTGCTTCCGTTTAGAAGAAATGGGGAAGTATGTTTAATAAATCAATTGAGAAAATAGAGGAAAAGATGGTATTCTTTATTTTTTTCCTGATTAATAGAGAGTCTATTCTTTCTAGTACCAATTAAGTATACCTGCATTATAGCCATGAGGTAGAATTTCACCCAATGTTCATGTAGTCAATCATAGACACTGCAACGATTTATTCGCTTCTCTAAACCTTTTATATTAATTTTAAAATGTGAAGTGGACATGCGCATATCTTAGCTGGAATATGACTTGTATTTCCACCAAGATGCTGAAATGCAATTTAAAAACTACTCAGACATAATTCCCTGAGATAGCAGAAACACACTGCAACCTCAACAGAAATACTGAAAAACTTTTTTGCTATTATTTTTACCTGTGAAATAAATTATGTGGAATGTGAACTTCTTTCATTGTTTTGACATAAAGATCTTGCCAAAATGCTGGTTTTGAATATAACTTGTTCTCCAATGTTAGCTGCAGAGAAAGAACAGGAAAAAAAGTACAACCCGGCTGAAAGAGGATTTATATCCAGGCCCTTTTTCTAGTCGAACTTCAGCTTTAACAGTCACATTGCAAGTATTCTTAATATTGATCTTGGCCACGCTGAAGCCAGAGGCAAAGAGTCTTACTGATTGTTGTGGAGTCAAGTTTACACTCCATTTTCGCTAGTATAATTCAATTACAATGCTAAAGTCCACTTGGGATGCTCTAAAAGTCCTACAAATTCTGGTCTGCATTCTTAGTGAAACTCACCTCTCAAAAGAAACAAAACTGCAAAAAGCTAAAAAGCTCATTCGCCGTTACAACTATTTCAAGGGTTGGAAGAAGGATCCCAAGTTGTCTAAGGGCAAAGAATGGCTTAATCATCCATCAGTATGCACGAGCTTACGCTGGGCATTTCACTGAATTGCAAGTGCAAGTTCCCATGAATTTCCTTGCACATCAGTAACCAAATTAAAACACCTATGAAAGCACTTTGGAGGAAGAGACGATCTAGTCATCCCATACATAGAATCATAGAATGGTTAGAGTTGGAAGGGACCTTAAAGATCACCAAGTTCCAACCCCCCTGCCCTGGGCAGGGACACCTCCCACCAGACCAGGTTGCTCAAAGCCCCATCCAGCCTGGCCTTGAACCCCTCCAGGGATGGGGCAGCCACAGCTTCTCTGGGCAACCTGTTCCACTCTCTCGCCACCCTCATGGTGAAAAATTTCTTCATGATATCTAATCTAAACCTACCCTTTTTCAGCTTAAAACCCTTACCCCTCGTCCTATCGCTACACTCCCTGATAAAGAGTCCCTCCCCATCTTTCCTATAGGTCCCCTTTGGGTACTGGAAGGCTGCTATAGTGTTCCCTTGGAGCCTTCTCTTCTCCAGGCTGAACAACCCCAACTCTCTCAGCCTGCCATCATAGGGGAGGTGCTCCAGCCTTTTGATCATCTTTGTGGCCCTCCTCTGAACTGGCTCCAACAAGTCCATGTCCTCCTTATGTCGGGGGCAGCAGATATGTCAGGCACCATTTGCCCCTGGTGAAGCCATGCTGGCTGTCACCAATCACATCCTTGTTTTCTGTGTGCCTTGGCAGAGGTTCCAGGAGGATCTACTCCATGATCTTGCCAGGCACAGAGGTGGCACTGGCTGTCCTATAGTTCCCCAGGCCTTCCTTTTTTCCCCTTTTTTGAAAATGGGAAAGTGGTCAAGGTAGTTTTGACCTAACTATTGATATCAGTAACAGCACAGCTGCTAGGACAGAGGCTGTATAAATCCATTGAAGGCTGTGACTGATTGCTCGAGCAGGAAATTTGTTCTAATTTCTTCCCCCAGCGGAGCTCCTGAGGGAGAAGGCGAGTTAGTTCATGGGCCACAACCTGCATTGCAGGTGGTCTGGCTCCCCTTTACCTCTTCTCCTCTTATAGGCAATGTCACTTCTGCTGGAGTTCCTAGGATGTGCACGTTCCTGTTCAAAGTTCATTTTAAAAGGAAAGAAAAATATTAGTTACTGTTACCTTGTCTAGACCTGAGACGGTTTCACTGAAGAAAAGTCCTCGGGTCTCGTGAGCCCAGCCTGCTCCTGAGGTTGGGTTTATCAGACCGTCTAGAAGATTCCCAAATTCCAGTGAAATTCCATTCCAGGGTGAAGAACTAGACCTCTGAGTTGTGTCTTAGTTTGGCTCTGGCTACTGGATCCTTGCTGGTGTCAGTGGTTTGGTACAGGTGGAAGCAGCTTTTGGGGTCTTTCCTAAAGCTCCAATGGCCAACTGTCCTTCTACTCCCCTTTCCTCATAGGAAACAGCTGCTGACTGATTGGCCTGTCTCCTTCTAATCCTGTGACAGCACACACGTCTTCTAAGAGGGACATAATGGCTTAGGAAAATACTTAGTTTTTACTTTTTCTGACCGTGAAGAATTACAGTGTATTTTAGGCCCAGTCTAGACCAGGATTGTTTTTTTCATCTTTTGACAATAAGATTTTGGAAATAAAAACATGAATTGACGGAGTCTCTTTTAAATGATTAAAAAATAAAATAAAATTAAGCCCAGACATCTGAATGTTTCATTAATTTTGTTTTCTCCAGGGTAGAAATACCCCTGTAATTATGACATATCCCCGTAAGATGTTCACATAAATCTGAATATTGGAAGATATGCTTTTGTGTCTTTCCATTCTGCATCACTTGCTAGATCATTTTTGTATTAGGGCTTTTTAAAGCCACAGTAAATTTATAGCATTTTCTTCTTGAATTTGTGGGAGGAAAGAAGTGCCTAGTATTGAATATGCAATGTAAAACTGTATCTTGTTTTCTCTAGGAGTGAAGATGAAGAACAAGTTAAAATAAAAGATTTCAGGTACTAATTTACAATAAAAGGACACTTTGCTAGTAAATACTAGGATTCACAGTAGCAAAATATGAGTTTTGGGGGAATGTTTATTAAAACTATCAGATATTTAGGAGTAAACTTTTCCTTTTTCTCCCCTAAATGTACAGTCATTTTTAGAGCCTCCTTGAGGATTTTATTTTCTACTAATTTTAATGCAAGTTGTGTTGCAGGCTATCTCAGATGCTTTAGCGAAAGCCTGGGGTTAAAATTTTCAAGGTGAGACTTCAATGCAGTACATTCAAGTTGTGCGTAAAGGGAGGAGCTCATCCTCAGTCTGTATGAATTTGAGAACTGTTTTTTCTAGATTTGTCTACACTTGGAATTATTTAAAATTTATCCAACATGAAAATGGATTCAGCTAAAGCACGACAAAAATTCTTGTTCTGGAACAAGTTTTTTGTAGAGGGAATTATTCAAGGTTTGCCATTGAACTTTGAATTCCCGTCTTACCTGAATCCAAATGGAAATTCACAGAAATCCCTTGGAAGATTTGACATGCCGTGTGACTGAATGCAGTCACGTCCTCCAAATGACAAGCCACTTAGTAAAACTAGAGCCGTTTCACAAAGTTGTTTTAAATAGAAAAGTGCCTTTCATTTGTCATGTGAGCAGAGATGTCAAAGCAGAAATACATAATCCCCTCTGTTGTCAAAAACATGATTTATACAGTATACTTAGTAATAATGATGAAGTGTTCCTATGATTTAAATTAAATGGAAGCAATGGAAGTGTTCCAAAAACTATTTATGTTTTTTTTGTTTAACGCCAAAATTCATTTTTCTTTACTGAGTCTCCCAGATTGCTGTACAAGATTCTGGTTTGTGCATTGCTTTAGTAACTTTTATGTTGTATTGTTAATTCTTTTTTCCTTAAGTTTTAGTTTGTTAGTTGGAGGAAACAATACTTAGAAGACATTTTGAAGGTTTGCTTAACAGTTCTCTCCCTCCAACGTTGCTTTTTTCAAGCTTATTGGAGAACTTTTTCTCCCTTCCCCTTTGTAACTGGGGAGCGTAACAGCAGGCTTTTGGAACCATCCAGTCACCACCTCAATTTCTGCATCCACCTGGTCAACTTTCCGTTCCTTGTAATTGACTCTTAGGGATTTTCTCCATCCCCAAATGTTTGTATCTCTCTTCCTGAGGTTTACAGGTCAAGGAGCATACCCAATATATTACCTGACCGTTCCTACCTGACCTGAAGGAAAAGTTGGCTGAACCTGAATAACCGATAGAATTCTATTTTTAAAAAGCCTTTAGAGAGAAAAAAGCTAACTGCTGGGATGAATGACCTACAAGTATTCAAGTGAATCCAATTCGGTTGTCCAATACAAGTGGTGGGTGAAAAACCGTTTCAGTGCAGTAGTGGTTCATGTGATATGTTTGTGTGATATGTTCAATTTTGGCAACCAAAATTAAATCGATGACTATTATGGGGAAAAAATCATGTGTTCTACATCTTTCTTAAAATAATTTTTCCTCTTAGAGAGGCTCACAGTCAAACAGAGAAACGAAGAAGAGACAAAATGAATAATTTGATAGAGGAATTGTCTGCTATGATACCTCAGTGCAATCCCATGGCACGAAAGCTAGACAAGCTTACGGTGTTACGGATGGCTGTGCAACACTTAAAATCTTTAAAAGGTGGGTTTTAGGAAACTAATCCTGGAAGTCCTTGTTCTATCGGGAGTTATGTTGCGTACCTTCTTTGATGTTCAATAAATCAAAGCTCATTTATTCTATGTTTTCTTGCTGAATTCAGTGCCTAGTTTGTTCTTCATTTAATGTACATGTTTGTTACTTCTGGAACTTCATTTCTTCTTTTTGCTTAGTATAGCATAAAAAAAAAAAGCCTCCATTCAGTGTCTGGTATTTTCTCTCTGCTAAGGGTATGCCTTGCAATTGATTCACTCCTTGATTCTTTTCTAAAATTATAGCAAGCAAGCAAGTCTGTCTTTCATGTCTTTATTTTCCAATCCCCAAATTAAACACGTGTTCTGTGATCTCTCCAATTCTCATCGTACTTTCTAGCTAGACTGATAATAGAGAATCAAAAGGTCTTCATATTCCTGTTTGTTATTCCCGTGTTTGTGATTGCATCTACTCTTTGTCTCTATATTGGAATTTTATGTTTATCTGTTGATTTTGAAATTTACAACATCATGGAAAAAGACCATTAAAATACTTACCTAAAGAAACTGATGTAAGTGGTTGCACTGATAGGGAGCACAGAGAACTCACTTCAGTTGTAGGTTAAGTTGCATATCGCATGGTCTGTCAGTAGCACACAAGATTTCAGGATATTTGGTAGCACCTTTTCAGAATAATAATTTGGTCATCTGTAAGTCCAGTTGTTATATATATCTTCAAAACAAATGCTTCAAGAAAATACAAGATTCTTTGTGGAAATACTGTGTATGATGAAGTTTACTGGAAAGTTCAACTGCTATCTACCTAAAAAAAAACCTAGGAGAAGTTGTGGAAATGCTTGTAATGGCTAAATGCACTTGCCATGGGTGCTAGACCAGTATATGTAGTCCGTCAGTCTCATTACATTGAGACATTCAATTTAACTACAATAGAGTGTTCTTTGAATTGTTGGATATATAGTACTAAAGGAGTGACAGTTGATGTTGGAATTATTCTGATTCAGCAAATGCTACAGATTCTGAAGTCGGCCAACGAAATATTTCTAGAATATTCAGTTCTCATAATATCATTTTTCTAGTAGTACATTAAAGATACGTGAACATAAGTTTCCTGGTTTTATGCTAAATAATAGGCAAGAAAAACCTGGTTGTGTGCCCATATTTATTACCAGCATATGTTTATTAGGTTTTTTATTTTTAATATTTTTAGAATTTAGACTTTTTATTATTCAGCTCTTGTGGTTGCAAAGAAAATTTATAAAAAAACAAATATAACTATTGAAAGTAAATTTAAAATGTAACTTTTGACATAATGTCTACAAATAATCTATTTTCGAGGTTCTACTAGCTCCTATACAGAAGTCCGGTATAAACCTTCATTTTTAAAGGATGACGAGCTCCGACAGTTAATCCTTAGGGTAAGTGGAAGGAAACTCTCAGGTAAATGATGTTCTCATTAAAGCTTGTCATTAATTTGAGTTTTTAGTTGGAGGGTGCTTTTTTCCTACCTTTTTCTCCAAGCAAGTGCTTTGATGTACTTGATAAGTACTGGTTTATAAACGCTTTACACTATATAGGGTTTTTCATAAAGGGGTATAGAAGATGATTTGTTAGCAAGGCAGGCGGCAGCTCTTAAAGAGATAATAAATCTATATACAGTCTGTGTATTTAATAGCTATTTTTTTATGTTGATATTGAAGTCTGCATGCAAGTATGGAGAATGCTTTTAATTACGCATAAATATACTTGCAATTGTTTGCTCTCCTTCATTTAAATTTTTAGAGATCTACTTTGAAAAAGATGCGGAAATAATATGTAAAAAAAATAAAAATTTCTTTTTGTTTTTCCACTTCACCTGTTTACCCTTTCTCTTTTGCAACTATTTTCTTTTTCCTTCGCTGCAATAACAGACTTCACCAAGATCTGCAAGATGACTCCCAAGTTAAGCTGTTTTGCAGCTGGCCACCTGTTTTCCCAAAGCTGTGTTTAAGAAACTTTAGCTGTCTGTAGTTGAAGGTCTGATTTGGTCCTTGGTGTGATTTATAAGTTATTTTATTTGAAATATCAGGTTTAAAAGTGTGCTTCCTTGTAGTCATCAATATTCATTTTGTATTTTAACTGTATGTTTTTAAAGACAGTATTTTTCTATTTTCAGGCTGCAGATGGATTCCTATTTGTGGTTGGATGCAACAGAGGAAAAATTTTGTTTGTCTCAGAATCAGTTTGCAAAATACTTAATTATGATCAGGTGGTTATAACTGAGTTTCTTGGTTTGCTTATAACTTGCATTTTCTTAGAAATGTTTAAACTTTTCCATTTTATTGTGTATTGCTGGAAAACACTCCTTGTCTATTATTTCTTGGAATGTCTTTGATTTAACCTCCTTCAGAGTAAAGCTTAATATCCTGGAGCAAAATATTTGCAAGTACCGTCAGTGTTCCTGGCCCGAGTAATAGCACCGGATTTCAATTGATCATCCTTAAAAAAACTGCTAGTCAGAGAGGAAGGGATAATTTGAAGATGTCCTAATTTCTATTTCCAAGGGATTTTCTTTTAAATAGTGAAGTGATTTGTTTTTTTTTTTTTTAGGCCAAGGAAAATTGGTAGTTCAGTAGTGGAATTTAATTAAAGATTTCCTTGTAATGCCTTTATGCTCAGATGCACTAAATAACAACGCATCTTCAATAACTCTCAGTGTTTATACTCCTAACTTGAAGGAAAATGATATAGTATGAGTTAGCTTAACCTATAGGATAAAGGAAATACGAAAAATGTAAGTACTTTCCATTACTTGATATTTAACATCATGGACAATTACCACATAAAGCATAATAACTTGTTCATGTTGGAACAGGTTGCCCAGAGAAGCGGTGGCTGCCCCATCCCTGGAGGGGTTCAAGGCCAGGCTGGATGGGGCTTTGAGCAACCTGGTCTGGTGGAAGGTGTCCCTGCCCAGGGCCGGGGGGTTGGAACAAGATGATCTTCAAGGTCCCTTCCAACCCAAACCATTCTATAATTCTAAGTATCTATGACTTCTGTTCCAAAAGCAGAGGCTAAAACAGTTAGTGCTTCCTTCTGTCTACTTTTATAACTTTGAAACCATTTGTGCTATGTTCATTTTATTCAAAATGGAAGGGTAACCAATCTGGACTCTGTTTTCTAAAACTTTTTATTATTTAAAAAAAAAAAAAAACCCAAACCTGTATCTTTTTAAATTGAAGTGAATCATCTTATGGGAACAAGCATAAAGCAGATTTATTTTTTTAAAAAACCACCTTCTACACTGAATTTACTCAAGGACTAAGAAGTACCTTTTGGAGTGTCTCACATCAGATATAGCTACTTGCAGACCCATAAGATCTTTGCTATTCCAGCCAGAGAGGTTCAGAGAACATGACTGACAACCCATGCATTTATTAGCTCAGTTGGGAATTATTCTAGGTTATCAATCCTATTCTCCAGCCTAATCTGTTACACCTGTGTATTTTAACAAGGCTGCTTTTAGCCTTCTCAGTGGCACTTTCCCTTTGCATTAGGGTTATATGTGGGTGAGGCAAATGAAAGTGGCTGTATGTTTATCCTGCTTTCTTAGAAGTTTTTCATTAAGCCCATTTCTGACTCTGCCTTATTGGAAAAGTGCTCCCTTTTACGTATGCAGTGATAACATAGCAAGTGGCATGGGTCCAAACTGAGTTGCAGTTTGCGCCTAGAATACTGCTTGTAAACACAGCTCCTTTCTGCTTGTTGATTTGACCTGCTGTGGTGAAGGTAAGAAATGAAAAAAACAAAACTAGAAATGAAAAAAACAAAACTACTTCTGAGAGTTCCTTCCTGTTTCAAAAGAAAGTAGTGCTGCCTACAGTAGTGCAGCCGACCAGTTACTTGGGATCAGCAGAGTCAGCAGGTTGAATGGATTCTCCTGTAAATAGAGAGATTCCTGTAAATATCCCCTACTAAGGAGTGCTGAAGTAAGCTAACCTCTGCTTCCAGACAGCTTTTGGCTCAGTGGTGCCAATTTGTCGAGCCAAATTAGATCTCAGTCATTAGGTAGCATGAATATTTCTTTCTGTTTCCCTACCTCTCCTCCCCCATACCCCCGCCTGCCATAATCTGTGAGAGTAATCTTATTTTGTGCATGAACTTCTTTGGCTAGGATCAGGCATCATATTATGTACATAAATAGAAAATTTAGTTTTACAGAACTGTTTTTTAATATCCAACTATATCTGCTATTTTGCAAAGAGGTAGTAGCTTTTACTACCCTGCTTTTATAAAAATAATATTAAACAAGGCAAATCAAAATATTGATGTTTAGAGTAACTGTGGTATTTGACTTTTTTTTTTTTTCCAAATGGTGTAGAAAGTTGTTTCTCTGAGATACAAGTAATATGTATGGGGTCCTGTTCTAAAACAATGTGGTTCTAACATCCTTTGGGTTTTGGTGTTGATTTTTTTTAAATAGGCCAGTTTAATTGGACAAAGTTTGTTTGATTACTTGCATCCAAAAGATGTTGCAAAAGTTAAGGAGCAACTTTCTTCTTCGGATATCTCCCCTAGGGAGAAGCTCGTAGATGGGAAAAGTAAGTCATATTTGAATGTGTTTAACTTTTTTAAAGTTAAAGACTTTTTTAAATAAATAAATTTAGTTATTATGCAGGACATACTCATGTGTTTGTATGTGCATGAATGTACAAACTTGAGACACAGTTTCTATGAACCAAACATATTTGAATACCTATCTGCTGCTTAGAATGCACTAACAGTTTAAAAGCTAGCCCAGAAGATAATTTATCTTAGATAATAATAATGACTGAGATTTGCATTGTTAAACACTTACCAAGTTGTGGTTTGACGTTCTTCCTACCAGGCACACTACTCTTTTTTCTTGTATTTGATAGGTCTTGTCAATACAAAAGACCTGATGTAGTCGAACATGGGATAAAATACTACAATATCAAGAATCATTGTCTTCTCTGAAAATGCTAAGTGTCAATCCTAATTCAACCAAATCTTATTTTCTTTACAGTTATTTCTAATATGGAAAACATTATGTACTGTGCAGCTAATCACTTTGATAGCTGGCTTTTATAGGAATCTTCGCAGTTCTTCCTTGTACGCAATAGAAATTGAAATTTTAAAGCATACTTAATAAAATACCATTCAAAATATTGAGAAAGGTTTAGAAATAATTTGGTGATTCTCTTTAATTTTAGAATCTATGTGACAGTCATGTTTTCTTTGCCCTGTTTAAGTTATTAGACTTTTTTCATTTTTAATTGCTTGGACAAAATTTAGGAAACGAAAGAGTAAGGAGAATATACTGGAAGCTAAAATGAAGAAAAGGCCTTGTACTATGAAGTTTTATTGTTGGATTTTGTTTTTTTAACTACTTTACTAATTTTTTGTAAGCTGGCTTGCAAGTACACAGAGATTTTCAAGCTGGACCAGCTCGACTGAATTCTGGTGCTCGACGTTCCTTCTTCTGTCGGATAAAATGTAGTAGGACCACAGTCAAAGAAGAAAAGGAGTGTTTGCCCAACCCAAAGAAGAAAGGTAGTGTAGATGAAGAAAAAACAGTGTAGATGAAGTGGGGGCTTTCTGTCGTGAAACTTGGTATATTTAAGTTCCGAATCAGTCGTGTGAGCCTTGTAGTTCTCACTGACTTCACAAAGTACCTATACAGAAGTGCAGATGTGTACTAGAGACCTGTTTTGAAAAACAGTACAATTGTACTCTTTCTCCTCCCTATTCACTCCTGGAAAAGAGGGAGGGAGGAACCTGAGTTACAGTGACTGTTTAAGAGAACATTGTCTGTTGTAGTCAAATTTCAGAAGTCTCTCATTTTTGAAAGCACTGGAGCAGATCAAAAGAATGCAACCAAGTAACTTATATCTTGAAGATAACTGTGAGTAAGGCCTGCGAAATCTACTGTTTTGAAGGAAAAAAAGCAAGTAAAGCAACTTTTTTTCTGATTTACATTTTGTGTGTACTTAAAAAGTATGAATTTATGAATTTTCCTTTTTTTTTTTTTTTTGCTTTTAATAACAAAGTTAACTTTTCAGTGGTGATTCCATTCATTTTTCCAATAATTTTATTTTAGTTCATATTTTGGTATGCCTGTACAACAGTATACTCTTGTCGAGTTTTACATGAATGGATCTTTCTAAAAATGTAATTTCTAGCTTTTATTTAATACCTTGATTTTTGCAAACGTGTGCTGAAATTATTTAACCATGAAAAAATCCTCTTACTTTTGTATTTCAATGTAACCTGTTATTGTTGAGATATAGTAAATTGTAACATAGGTCTGTCATTGTAAGTAAATAAAATTCAGTATCCCTTGATGTGCCGACTAACTTGGTGAGATAAGAATTTAACTTGTATAAATGTTTCTAAGGAAAGCATTATTGAGGAAAGGCACCTTGACAATCAGAGAAACTGTGACAAAGTCACAGTAGGATACCTCAGTTTTTCATTTTACAGAGTTGTTATATGTATTCTGTAGTTGATAGGGTTAATGAAGTCAAATCTATGTAAAGCATAGTTTGTTCAGAATACAGATATCAAGAATATTTTGTCAATTTTTTGAAAGATAGTTACTGTAGGACACACTATGTCATCTCTGTGCCTTGATGCGTATGTGGGTGTTTGCATGTTTTATAGGCAGCAAAGAATCTACCAGCCATAAGAATAAATGACAGTGTATGCTGTAATTTAAGACTTTTAAAATATTTTTGTTTCCAGAAAATTGGGGAATTCAGAAGCCTAAGATAAATAGAATATAAGCTAAGTTTCTTTGAATTGTTCTCTTGACTGATTCTTTTAGCAATTGCAGTAAGAATATGTTAAGATCATCGTGTTCACAAGAGGTAAATTGATTTGGAAGCTACAAAGTGCCTCTCTAGTTTATTTAAATTTACAATACATGTGAAACTATGCAAAGAGAAAGTGATCTGTGTGTTACCAGACTGTTGGTATACTTTTTTTTCTGTTAGACTGTGTTTGAACTGCCAACAACTATAACTTATGTTCCAAAATCTTACATAGGGTTAGAAGCGATCTCTTCAGGTAAGCCAAATGAAGTAGTACAAAATTAACTAAAAAAATTAGTTAACTAAAAAGTACTCTGTAAAATCATCTATAGTCTTGTACCTTTGTTGTAGGTAAGCATAAAATATAGTTGCTGGTCTCATGGTAAACGGAATTTTAAAAAGTAGTTCAGTTTACTTTTTGAACCATAACTACTTCTTATTTCTTTTTATTAGATCACAGAAAATACTGTACCATTCACTGTACTGGGTATATGAAGAATTGGCCTCCTAATGATGTGGGAGTAGAAGAAGAAAATGATGTAGAAAAGGACAGTAGTAACTTCAACTGTCTTGTTGCAATTGGGAGGTTACACCCTTATATTGTTCCACAAAAGAGTGGAGAGATAAAAGTCAAAGCAACAGAATTTGTTACACGATTTGCCATGGATGGAAAATTTGTTTATGTAGATCAGCGGTAAGCATTTTGTTCTTTAATGAAGAGAAAATGAAAATAGCATCAGTAGTTAAATTTGCTAATATTTTCTGTCAGAACTCTAATTTTGCAAGCAGGACACAATTTCAAGGTGCTGTACACAGGAAGCAGGTCGTTCTGAATCTATGAGAAATTAGGCTTTGTTTTTTGTCAAACAAAACAATGTATAAATGTAAGTGTATTGTTCTATAGGAAAAGATGAGCTAGCAAGATATGTCAAAAGTGCACTGATGTACTTATTTATTCATAAAGAAAAATCTCAAGTTAGAGTTTCATAGCTGTGCATATGACTTAAGTAATAAACACTGAACCAAAAATTATTATTTCTTAAAATCTTACTATTTGGAACACACACATTATATCTAAATGAGGTACCAAATTATTTCATTAGAAATGAAAGCTAAGTTCCTGTTTTCTGAACTTCCTAAAGCAGATTTTTATTTGTTGTGTAGACTGAATTACCGCTTTAAGTTCATTATTGTCACTGGAAGCTTTTTATTGCTTTCTGTCCTCTTGTCTTTCAGCTAAAAGTGTCATTTTAAACCTACTCCTTAAAGAGGCAGAGCAAAATTTGACTACAAAATTTTTTTAATGACTCGTTATGTATGACCAGTACTCTGATTAGGTAATGGGAAGACCCAATGATCATAAATATTTTGTGTGTACATGTGGTTTGCACTTTTAAACACTGTTATTTTGTCTTTAAATTGGCATTCATTGTGAATGGATAATTTGCAGTGAATAATATTTCCTGTTGTTATAGAACTATACTAATGCTGTATCTTTTTCCCAAACATGAACACAAGCATCTGTTTCTTTAAATATTAATTTTCTGCTTTATCTGATACTGAAGAAAACAAGCTTTGCAGTTGTTCGAATCTGCTGTAGTTTATGTTTTTATTTCTAACAGTGCAACAGCAATTTTAGGATATCTGCCACAAGAGCTTCTAGGAACTTCTTGCTACGAGTACTGCCATCAAGACGATCATAATCATCTAGCTGAAAAACATAAAGAAGGTATAAAATAATTGTGAAATAATTTGTGAAAACAGTACAAATCAAAAAATCAGAAACTGAGAGTTAATAAACTTAAACAATCTTAGCATTGTCCTTTTCTGTGTCCCCATTAAGAGATGCCCGCACAAAGTTTGTCGTAAAAGGAGGGAGAAATTTCTCTTGTCTTGGATCTTGGTGCAGTGCTTCAATCGCAAGGGAATAATGTTAGTGCTTCTTTCAACCCCCTGCTTCAATTGTTTATAAGAATGAGGAAGGAGTCCTAGAGATCAAATGCACCTAATCGTGTAATTAAAGACACGAATTATGAAAGTTTGCCAAGTCAGTAGTCTCCCTACTAGTGGTCTGCAGAAACTTGGACTTTAATTTAAAATGAACAACACAGATGAAACAGTAGTTTGATTTTAGCAGGGGCCCTGTCCTGTCAGTTGTTTTGGCATTTAGTTTTTATTTCTGGCCATCAAAAACATTTTGGTTTTATGATGCTATAAAACTTTATCTTTGTAAGTATAAATATGGTGATTACAACTTTCTTCTTTAGTGTTGCAGAATAAAGAAAAAGTATTCACAAATTCCTACAAATTTAGAGCAAAAGATGGGACTTTTGTTACTTTAAAGAGTCAGTGGTTTAGTTTCATGAATCCGTGGACCAAAGAACTGGAGTACATTGTATCAAACAACACTGTGGTATTGTAAGTAATTCGTTGTATGAATTCCCATGTTATTTTTGTCTTAATTAAAAGTTAGCATTAACAGAAAGCAACCTCTTTAAGAAGAAAAAGACTAGAAAATATCAACACTGTACAAAATTAGTTGAGTAAAACCTGGAAGAACTTTTTTTTTTTTTTTTTTTTTTGCATTTACCAGTTATTTTTATTTCAGGCTTAAGTTCTGGATTTAACTCTGAAAACTGCTGTTTCCAGTAGAAAAAATGAGGTGAAATAGTTTCTTATTAAAGGAAGAAAGGAAGGATCTTTTAAGAAAAGTAGATCTGAATAAATGGAAATGTGAAATTAGCTTTATTTTTCCTTCTGAGCTTTACAAGACTGCATGTATCAGTTGACCCAATTTTAAGTGATACCCAGCTACCATGTGTCAGAATGTGGAGAAGCATAATTGATAGATCATAGAAATGCAAGGCAGGACAGAAAGGTATTCTCCAAACTGATTGCAAGGGAGGGGCCTAAATTCTTCATTCTTTGTTTTTAATTCTTCTTTTTCATTCTCTGTGCCTTGCAATGGGGCTGTAATTTGGATTGTTCCAATGACTGTTTTTTTGAGAGGGGGACAGAAGGGATTTTATTTCCATTAAACCAAGTTGTCAAGGGGGCCTCTTACCCATTCTGTATCTGGTTCGTATCTTCAGCCAACATCACCCACCTATTTTGCCCATGTCATTTTTCCTCAAGAAGGCAGAGAAGAGCAGTTAAGACGATCTGTGGTGCCCCACAGCCAAAGGCCACTTTTGCCTGCCCTGGAGATCTGGGCATCCGCAGCTCTCTAGAGGAGGCAAGGTAGGCAGCAGCTGCTGGCAGAAGGTAGTCACTGACCCGTCCTTGTAGCAGTTGTTTCTGGTTAACTGGTCTCCCTCTTAGGAGCAAAAATGGTAGCCACCTTCTCTTATGGAACACAAGCAACTGTTTTGGCCTTTCTTCTTTATTTGGAGAATAAGTGGAAATCAATATTTCACCCGGTGCATCAGAAACAACACTACAAAGGATTGAACATTGAAACATGTGAGGAATATCTAATTTTTTTTACTAGTTTGAGGATGTTAGTTTCTACTCTTTTTAAAGTATTGTTGAAATCAAACATAAATGTGCTGAGGTTTGCCTTTGAAAAACTTGCTGATTTTATTTTTTTTTTTAAATTTAAATCTCAGAGGTCATAATGAGTCAGCTGAAGAACAGGTCGGCCGTGGTTCCCAGCCTGCAGAAGGCAAGTATTGCTTCTTACAGTTATCATAGATGCATCTTCTGATCAATCATTGTGTATTTAGATTTATTAAATCCAGGAATTTTTTTATTCTAGGTTATTGTGCAAGGAAGGATTAAATTTTTTTAAAGCTAACTCTTGTGACAATTTCTAGTTACACCATCCTAATTCATATTATTCACATAACTGTGATCAGAAGGACTTACAGTGTATGTTTTCCTTCTAGCAGCTTCTACAATAGCTAGGATTTTGGTGGATAGGATATTATGCTTCTGTCACAGATCCTCTTCACGTTTTGCCTGGTTTTCTGAAGAAATGCAACTGTACTGTCTGAGTTTACCTAGAGAATATAGGGTGCTGTTTTGTCATCTTGCTAGAAGTTTTTTTATTTTTGGTTTTGAGATTGTTGTTTTTAATAACTGATTTCTGTTTGTGAAAAATCAAGAGTTTTTTTCTCATGCATCTTGCATTATCTGTGAGACTGGAAGTGGTAATGACTAAAGCTAATTTCTTTACTGGAGATCAGCAATTTTCACAAATGCATTATTCACTTATCTTTTATATTTCAAACGAGAAAACAACATCCCTCATGAGTGAGTGTTTTAAGGAATTTAATTTCTGAAAACTAGAGATATAGAACAAAAACTGCTTTAAAATTAATCCTTGTTGCTGAGTAATGAAACTGCTACAAACTTAAGGGGGTTTTTTGTTCTGTTTTTTTTTTTTTAATTGTAGATGCTGCAAAACAGTCTTTAGTAAATGTACCTGGAATGTCCTCTGGAACAGTTCTTGGTGCTGGAAGTATAGGAACTGAAATTGCAAATGAAATATTAGAATTGCAAAGGTAATAAAGCTTTAACATCATACATTAGGCTTTTAAGTAAAGATAGAGAAGAGTTCTACATGATTATGTGGGGGTTGTTCAAGTTTCATTTTTATTGTGTTATATGCATGAAATATTTTTTAGTTTAGTAGCATTATGAGATGCCAGTTGTAACATAATGTTAATCTCATGCATGGCAGAACACATCACTGGTGTTGACAAATAGTTTTGTTCTGGGCAAGCTGTTTCCTCTTTTAATGAAAGTATTTAACTATGACTCCAAAAGCATTACTGTAATGCAGCTTCTTCACATGATGTTGAAATAGGTAGATAAACCATTTGGGAATGGAAAATCAGTTGTTTGTGAGTAGTGTTTATATTTTTCTGATAGCATTGCTTTGCTAGGAAACCTTCCTTTGAAACAGTCCCCAGTGGAGTGATTTCATAGCCCGTGTTGTCCCTTTCCTGATTATCCTGCACTTAGACTAAAGTCATAGCACAATTCCTTCCCAGTACCCAGCCATAGATTAAAAAAACCTCTCGCATCATTCCAAATGGGAATCCATACGAGATTCAAATTGTTAATTAAAGATTAATTGTTTTAAAACTTACCAGTTTTAGCAGGTACACAGCATAGCCAAGGAATCTGAAAGGAAGAAACATCATTTTAATGTGAAATATCCTTATCTATTTTTTGTGTTGTGCACCCACAGTGGTGCCTGATTTACTTATAGAAGGAAAGGTTATTACTCTATGTCTGTTTGCACTGTATCAGCATTTGTTGTCTAAGAACATTTTTTTAAAAGTCTCAGAGCCAGCAGATTCCAGGACTTTGGGATGCACGTGCACAGAAAAAGTCTGTTTTCAGTCACAACTCTTACTATCAAACAAACATCCCAGATCTCTTTCTGCACAGCTACACTACAGCATCTTGTCCTCCAATCTATACGTACATACATCAATATGCCATGGCATAGTCAGAGTCATAGTCTGACTCTGATATCAGCTTGTTTGTGAGGATGTTAGGGGAAATAGTATGAAAAGCTTTCTGAAATTTGAAGTAATTCACATCCAACGATATCTCCTCATCCACTGAGCTAGCCACCTCCTTGTAGAAGGCTGTCAGATTGGTTAAGTGTGATTTTTCCCTTCGTAAATCCACGCTGAAGTCCATATTACCTCTTTGCAATGTGGTTGTCTTTTCTGCTTTCTGTTGATCAGAAGACAGTATTTAATTTTATGAAACAGTAAAGACCATGGTCAGATCCTAACAGTGTGATGTGTGACAGTGGTAGATGTTTCTTACTCTCTTTCCAGTATTTTGGAATCACCTTCCAATAATGAATTCACCCTCCCTTAGTAAAATAGGAAAACTGCACAGGAAATAATTCATTTTCAATGAAAGGAAGAAAGGAATAAACATTATAGTTGTGATGGGATGAAAAGATTGCTACTTTAAAAAAATATAATTTAAATCCATCCCCAAGCATGTTGGCAGGTTGCTGGGATTATCCAGCAAGGAGGAGGAAAAGCACTGGCAACAAAAAAGGATTGATACCCTCAACAGCGAAGATGGGATGTTACATTTTGATAATATTGTTGTTTAAGTCCTATCGTCAGTTCCATCTATAGAGGGAAGGAGAGTCACTTTTATTATATCCTTCTGAAGACTGAATTAAGTTGGCAAAAGTTCTCATCTCTGAACAGTTAATATCCAGGCATGGCCCAAGATAATGTCCACCCATGATACAGAGCTTAATTTGACTCTGTTGTAGACTCTTCAGTCAGCTCAGTGTGATGTTCTTGATTGATATTACCTGGCCTTTGCTGAAAATGATCATCCATGTGAGCATATGTGTCATCATCTTAAGGAAACCAGATTATTAAGTAGATGAATAACAAAATGAGAGAATGAATGCATTCCTGGGAACGTTTTCTTTAAAGCTATCCCTTGAAAGTTCTGGTATTCGTGTTTTAAGAACCACAAGCAATGCTTTTTCTCTTCATATTGCTACAGAGGCAAGAGTTTCAGGAACAGTATCTTCCTAAGCAACGAAGAGAAGTTCTATGAGTGTTGTATGAAGATCAAACCAAGCCATTACTCCTCTTGTGTGACAGTTCAGTAGTTCACAAGAGAGCAAAGTCTATCTGTTTTAATCTTAGGAAACAGAAGAATCCATTACAACAGACAGAATTGTGGAATTTGGAGAAAAGATTATGGTACTGAATTAATCTCCCCAGTTTGTGGGAGTCTTTTTTGTAAGAGTGGGTTTATTTTTTTTTAGTCTGTTTGAATGGAATTCAGCTGTACAGTTGAGGCAGGTATGACTGAGGCATCTTTAGGAATATTTCACAGGAATATTTGTTATTTCATATCCTTCCTGATGCCAAAAGAAGAATGGATTTTTATAGCCCACTGCAGACCTTTCAGAAATTGAGCTTATTTATCAAAAAGTTCAGCTTCCATAATATTAACACCAGCATAATTTTCTTTCTGTTTGTCTGCCTATCATAAGCTTGCAGCTCATGATGCATACCTCCCTATCTGTCAGAGATTAATTTTGTAGATGTCTTGGATTTCATCATGTAATTAAAGCATGGCTTTATTCCTTTATGGAGCAGCAGTTTCAGGCAGCAGCATGTTTGCCCCAGTTTGTTTGATTTACCAAAACATCTTTCCCGAGGATCATAGTGATAGTTCGGACATGCTTCTAATTTAAAAAAGTGAGGCTGCTAGGAGAAATAAATGATGAAACTGGATTCAAGTTCTGGATTCAAAGAACTACTTTCCAGGACAAGTATTTGTAGAAGTGCTGGCAGCGATGAGTGCAAGAAACTGCATCAGGTAGTCTTAGTCTTCAAGTCATTGATTGAACTTAGTGTTTCTACCAGTTAAGTCCATATCTTGAACTCTGTTTATTAAATGAAACAATGTTATGTTGCTTTCTTTGGGAACAGTCATCGTATTTGTCAGCAAATAGACTGAAATCTTAGTTGTCCATGGACACTGAAAATTCAGAAATAAACTTGTGCTGAAACTAATAGCCCAAGAAGTTGCTATGCAGATGACAGAAAAGGTGAAAAGTCAAGTAGAACAAGGTAAACTGTGTATCCAAAGGAAGGGCAGTTCTGAAAAGAAGCCAGCTATGGAAGGGAGCAGTTGCACTGTGTAACTGGGATCTCTGGCATCATATTCATCCTGCAGCTTGGGGGAAAATAAACTAGGTTTTGTCTCTGTAAGAGACAATGCAATTGGCCATTGAAGGCCTCATCGGTAATGGCTGAATGTTTCTGGAGATGTTTGGATGTAGTTGCTTGTACCCAGATGTATTCACTTCTCCAGAATTGTTGCTGAGAACAATTCTGCATTTCTTTCCAGGAAAAAGAGTAGAACTTCATGCTATTTGTTCATTTTTCTTTTGTATGAAATCAAGTTACTATCCTGCACACACTGAAGCAATCAAAACGAGACGAGTGATCAACAAAGGCTAGCACCAGCTGTTTTTCATCAAATACCTTTGTGACTACAGACTTAATCCAATAGGATTTACTACCTGAATCTGCTCTCTGCATTTTTTTAATATTCATAAGACACAGATGGTTCTCACACTGTGCATCAGGCATCACCAAGTATTTTTTAAAAATGTCAGGACTATGCTTACAGGTCTACTCACAAGCATATCTGAGTTAAATTAGCATCTGAGTAATGATCATTTTAATTATAGCAATGCTATAAATCCATTCAGTCTGGATCTGTCCCAGCTTTTAGAAATGGCAGTACTGCTTATCAAATGGTGCATTGGATATTGGAACGTAGGGAACTAATAAATATTCTACACAAATAACTTGACTTATTTAAGATAGGCCATTCATTCACCTATTTTCTATCTTTCCTCCAATCCCTTATCACATTTCGGGTCTGAGTAAGCCATGGAAACAGAAGTATCCAGAGTGCCCCAGTTCTTCTGTAGCCTTGTGCTTTAGCAGTCAGGAAGAAGAGGGGGAGATGGGAGCAAGCTGTCCAAAGGGCCTGGTACGACATTTTCACTGTTAGTTTTGTGTTTGGTGCGGGGAGGACATGCAGTATCTCAAGGAATTCTGGTAACGAACAAGCAGTCTTTACTTTTAGTTGGAATGTTATGAAAATATGGAGAAACACGTATAACAAAATAATAGTAGAGGGAGCATTAGACGGATGTGTTGTTTTCCCTTCACCGTTTAGGAGAACTTCCCTATGTTGTCTGTATTCTATATGTATTTGAAATGTACCTGTTTGTCTCAGTGTGCATAATTCTGAAACCTGTTACTCTTTGGTCTGTCAGTGCTGGTGATTCAGCAGAAAAATAAAAGTGTGCTCAAGTAATTATGACCCATTGCCTTTATTGATCTCTTCTGCTTTTTGTGTTAGCAAAACTTGGAGCAGGAGAATTTAGAATCTTTAGGAGAATTGAAGACAACACTGTCTCAGATTAGCTAGCTCTTGCTTCATCACTGGGGAGCTCTGGTGGGTTCTGCAACACGTAGGCTATTTTTCAGTTTATGATCAATATGACTTGGTAAATCAACTAAACATATACAATTTTAGGTTGCGTTCTTCACCATCGGGGGAGTTAAGTGCATCACATCTCTTGAGAAAGTCACCTTCTCCAGCTTTAACTGTAAACTGCACCAATGTGAGTATGTCACCTGCCTGTAAAAATCTAAAAGTAAAAGGCTAATGTCAGATACCTCAAAGCCTATGTTTGAACCAAATTACCCTGTCTTGTGTTTTTGTAAGAGAATGTGTAAGATGTTGCGAACTACTTGGTAGCTATGAAAGTATTTTGAGAGATGTGACAGCAGCAGCAGTTCCAACCTCATTTATGGGGCCATCAGATCAAGCCTTAAAGGGGCTATTCCCGAGGCTGAGGGGACCGCAGTCTCCACTCAGTTATTAGGATCTCTGCTGAAGCTCTACAAGTATGCTTAAATATCAGTGTGATTCATTTGATGAGGACTTCTGGATTTGGAAATGCATTAAAACTTTTGCTAACTAGCTGTCGGAGAGTAAAAGTATTTCCACCTGTTCAGTTTGACAACCAAAATAAAATACCAGTTCTTGTTTTCTCTCACTTGTACTTTTAAGATTAATGTTCTTGAAGACCTTTTAAAAATCCATGTTGTATGTTCAGTTTTGAAATGTTTAAATTTTTTACTTTGAAGGTATTTCAGTAATCTTCTAAAAATTGATAAAATACGTTGTTTTGCTAATCTAGTAGTACTGGTAACACTGCGAAATATAACTACCGTAGTTAGTGACCTTAGCTATGGAATAACTAACATATCTTTTACCAAACTATATTGCATGTTGTCTATCGTGCACTGTCTGAACAAGCATTTACTTTCTCATCACCATTTATTTGAATGTAAATTTCTTTCCATTTAAAGACAATTTATCTTACGGTTGCAATTTTTGTTTCCTAATGTTATGGTTTGAGAAAAAACCATAACAGTCTATTGTCGTTTAGACAATTATTCTATTACCTGATGACCCCTCCCCACCCGGGAAGGGGAATCGGGAAACAGAAGGAAGCACAAGGGTTGAAATATAAATAGATTTAATAGACTAAGACTAAACAATTAACAATAATACTAAAGAACCAGTATTAATCCCGATACTGATATAAGATACAGGAATTATACTCAGCCAATTATATCAGTAGGAAGCTGTGCACTCCCAGCAGGGACAGCAAATGGCGGACACTGCCAGCACAATGGCTTCAGGAGGAAGGGAAGGCCTCAGGGGTCCGGCACCGGGGCAAGGAGTTGTCTGGACCCACCGCCATCAAGGGGGAGAGAGCTACGCAGCAAACTTTTCTAATTTATATTGAATGTGACGTTTATGGTATGAAATAATCCTGTTGGCCAGCCTGGGTCAAATGCCCAGGCCTTGCTCCTCCTTGTCCCTGCACCTGGCCAGGCTCGAAAACACCAAGACCTTGAATCCCACAGAGCCTGGCTGGCTATAAAGTAAATATTTTCACAAATTCAGACACTAGAGTCTTCTAGAAGTACAATTTTCCCCAGTATTAGAAGAAAAGTTAGTCCTGTGTCTCTCAACCCAGGACACCTAACAATATTCTTCTGGCCTATGGATTATTTTGACTTCCTCCTTTTTTTATGATCACTTCTCCCCTGCCTTACTGCAGGTCTTTCTCCCTAAGAATTGGTTGACTTTATATACTGAACCCTAAGTCACGCAATATCTCATCATAAGGATAACTTCATTGTATTCATTGAAGGTTATTCTGTGCTTTGGTATCCCATTTGTTCCTAAAATGTTTTTGGAAATATTTTTGTAATTTCAACTTTATTAATTTCCTAGTAGAATATACACAAATCAGTCAGGCCAAGAAATCTATCCTGCTAAATTGCATGTGTGTGTTACATGAAACAAATGGGGAAAAAAATAATCCTGGTATATTTGAGTTAGGATGACTACCACCTCTATTGTTTCTAGCCGACGTTTTGCATTTTGAAAAAATGAATTTAAAACTGATTAGATTTTTATCATGATGGTAACAAGATGCAAAATTATAGAAAAGATACAAGTTTATAATTTGTATAGTTTAATGCATATAGAACATGGGAGGTATGAGGGTCTTTTAGCTAGGATGTGTAAACATTGACAAACATGGTGTCACTGGGAATTTGTAGTTTATGGTACTAGACATGGAAAATATATACACCAGTACAACTTGTTGTGCTGGATTTATTTGCTGAGTATTGAGTTAGACCCTCAATAAAGCAGATACCATCACTGTGAAGTACCTTTGACGGCTGTGTAAGCAACACCTTTTATTTAAGCCAAATCCAGTACTATTGTGAATCTCTAAAAAAAATTATTTTAAAATGCAGTAGATCTGCCTGTTGATGCATATTTTTCATTTAGTCTATTTAGTTCTTAATACTTTGACAGCAATGTTTCTGTAATGTAATAATTGTGACTAAATCTAGAATTTAATTCTGTCTCTTTTACTAATTTTCTTCTTTCAGGTTCCAAATAAAGAGTTGATTCCGTTATGTCCTTCGGAAACAGAAGTTCTAGAGACTTCAGAACAAAACCGGGGTGCTATTTCACTTCCTAGTAATGAATCTCTCCTCAGTAAGATTTATTTCTCTTGTGGATATTTTGCGGGCTGCAGGGGAAAACATTTCTGAGAAATGGTGTAATTTTTGAGTGCACCTCTTTACAACCATGTATAAATTGTAAAGAGATTTGTCTTTCTGAAGATGAGAGGACTCTTAAAACAGATGTGTTACCACTGGAAGGCAAACAGCAAAATTTGATCAGTGAGTGAAACTCATGACAGAAATAATGTAACAGAAGCTTACCATTGCGTTCTTGCATGCTAGTTTTAATTAGGTACTTATTAGTTCTCTCTCCAGAAGAGAGAGATGAGTAAAAAAAGGAATTTCAGTGCAATGTAAAGGAACTGGTTGTAATTTGTGAACCATTGTCCTTTTAGCACTTTATCTCTTTCTTAACTGCAAGCTGTAGATAGTCAGTACAAAGGGCTAGTCAAAATGTTTCAGAAAGAAAATTCTGCCTCCCCCCGCTTCCAGCATGTGGTAAGGCAACAGTTTGTCTGGATACAGGGTAACTCAAACCAGGGCACTGGCCTTGTACGAGGACAATGCCAATGTATTATTTTTAACATAAAAGGCAAAATAAAAGCAATGTTTATGCTTACCCTGTATTTCAGCTCTTAGAAACTTTTCTGTCTCCCTCTTTTATTTCAGTTACTAGAGATTGAAAACCCGTATCTCTCTTCCAGTTTAATTATGAGCCCTTTATATATATATAAAAAAAAGGACATTAAAAAACCACCCAACTAATCCTCAAATAAGAGTTTGAAAAAAAAAAATATAAAAAAGCAACAACAATTATCCAGGATAGGCAAGGAGACATATTTCACTGATACTTGAGCTAAAGCATTTTACTTTACTGTTGTTAAAGTCAAGTGTATAGCAAGCTGTTGATTTCTAGAGCTAACACGTAGTAACTTGTAAGGTTTCAGGCATTCATCCAGCATAGAGATGAGAACTCAGGTACTTGACTCTGTTTCCCACTAAGGCGACATGAAGTAGAAAGCAGTTTTTCTACCCCAATGACATGAATGTCACTGCATGGATACAAGTTTTATTAGCTAGCAGTTGGAGGTAGTCCAATGGATTGGCAAGACTCCAGTCTTCTTAAATCAAGTTATGCATGTCCTTATAACTATCTGCAGACAGCCATTATGTCTGTTACTTAATTATTTATTTTAACATTTACATGGAAATGATTGCTTCAATTTCATAGGAAGGTGCTGTTTAAAAACAAATATGTTTTGAAAGTTACTTTATTCTTCATGCTTTTTACTGCATATGTTAATGTTTTAATAATTTTATAGGTGGTAATTCTCAGCTGGACTTTGATGCAATATGTGAGAATGATGACACTGCTATGACAGCTCTTATGAATTACTTGGAGGCTGATGGAGGACTTGGGGATCCAGCTGAACTCAGTGATATACAATGGGCTCTCTAGTTTTGCTTTTTCAAAATAAGAAAGAGTGTAAAATACATAATGCACAACAACCATACATCCTCAGTACTGTAATATAATTTTTTAATGTTTCATTTGAATTCATACCTATCTGTCTATATATTTTTAAAGACTGAAGCCTTATTCAGAGAGAGACAGTTTCTGCTGCACCTACGGAAAAATATAGTATTTTTTTCATGATGGGAAAACTTTAAGATTTTAATATTCAACCATCTGTAACTGGAATGCTTAAAACACGTTGCTATATTTTTGTTAAGAAGCTTTAACCAAAAGATACTGTACAATGTACAGGAATATTTTTTTTTAGTTTTAATACTTAAACTTTTATTTATTGTCTTTGGCTTAAGTGGTAGAATGTTGATTAGCTGTGTTATTTTCTCTAGAACCTACTGTACGTACAGTTTAAGGATATTTGTAACTATTAAATTTCGTTGAAATGATTTGCACACAATATGGTTGTAAAATAAGGTATTGTAATTCTCAAATGATGCCGTTTGTGATTCCTTGCCCTTTTCAGGCATGCAGTTTTTTGTGAAAATAAAGCATACAATTCTAGCAGGAAGGATTTGAATTAGATCACCATAACAATCAGAAGAGGAGGTTTTGAGAAAAATAGTCATTTTCCCAGTATGCAAATGTGATAACGATTTAAGAAAAAAGCAACAAAATCTTAATTACTATTTTGTATTATTTGTAAAGTATTATCAGAGGGGCAGTGCATAGAACCTAAGAAAAGTAATGCTATAACTATAATAAAGCACTTTGGTCTCATCAAAGATTATTTATGAATTAGAGCAGTTTGGATAGATTGTCTTGGTTCCAGAATGAGGCTAGCACTGTCTATTAGTGGAAAAAAAAAAAGTTAAAATTCTACAGTATCTTTCCTAGTCTTTATATATTTGATTAGCTTGATTTTCTATTGCTTGACTCTGTGACTTTTTATAATATTTGTGTAGTATAGTGCTGTCTGTAAGTAAATGCTGTATCGGATAGTCTTCTTTTGGGAGACAGCCTTTGCAGGAATTGTATCGCAGTTACAGCAAATTACTCAAGAACATGGCACTTAATAGGTTGTATTAGAACCATATAGCATTAATATATAGAGTAGATCTTTTTATCTCTGGTATTAATTTTTGCACCAATATATATCATAGAAGCATAATTTTTCTGTTTTGTTTTGTTTTTTATTAATTTGGGTGATGAGAAGAAAGCATTTGAAGATATTTGATAGAAGATATTTGATACGTGTGCATATCGTTAATACAGACACAAACACGGGCACCACCATAAGCACTATTGCATTTGTTTTAACACTAAGGGTGAGCAATACACAGCCTGGTTCAGATCTTTTTACGAAGGCTGAAGCGTATGAAGAAATAGGTGCGGTAGCCACTAGATGTCACATTTCTACTCTTGGACAAGATACATATGATTTTGTCATCCTCTGACTTCCTATGCTTTGACAGAGCAGTTTTGTATCTTATAGATATGAATTGTTTTGCGAGTGATGAATTTTTTGGTGACATCTTGTCCAGGTTTTCTAGAATGGCTTGTTGGATTGATTTATTTTTTTTTAAGTCTATAGATTTTTTTGCTTTTAATTTGCATGTGATTTCCTGCATTCAGTTTTTTTTTACAGACATGGGGCCAAAATTATCTGTTCTCTAGCTTTATTAGAATAAACTTTTCTGTTTCTTCACAGAAAATGAATTTTTGGCTATATCATGGAGCAAATAAACAGGTACTTTCTAAGAATTGCTAGAATTCCACTTGTATAAATGAAACTTGCGAATTTCAGTTTTTGCCATTGTAAAATCTATTTTCTTTTTTCTATTTTGTTCTAGAAATAAATTCTAAATAAAGCAAGAAGTACTGTAGCTAACACAGATAAAAGAGTAAATAAATAACTTAAAATTATACAGGCTTTCCTCAACATACTTTCTTTTTTTAACTGGATTAGTTTGAAAATGGTCCAGCTGTTGTTACTGAAGGAGTATATTAATTCTTTCACAAGATTTATATTACCATCTAGAGTCAAACCACTATTTTTGGATTCTTCTTGGATTTCCCTAAAAAATAAAGACAAAAATGTAATTTTGAGTCTTTTGCAGTCATTGACCGATATTGTGGCTCACATTTCACTTATTAGATTCTCCCTTTATTCACAAAAATTTGTGAATTTTTCTGATTTAAAATAGGCTTACAAGTAAAAGTGTGACTTGTAAATATTTATGTTGAAACTAATACGTACTTTGTAATACAGTTGAGATAGTATGTGCTTATTTATGTTCATATAACAATACAATTCGGATAAGATATGGACAGGTTTTTTTCTTGGGATAGTGCAGGTTATCAGAGGATGTGGTTATATCAGGTCAATAAAATGTTATTTTGATGCACTGCTGTTAGTCTGCTGACAATTCTACCTAATACTGAATTTAAATATGAAGTACTCATGTTTTCAGATCCCGGGCTTGTTCCCTAAAAATATAAATGGGGAGGTGGAACTAATGTGGATTTTGGTAGCTCAAGGTGCTATTCCGTAGCCAGGGTAACTTTGTAATCCAAACTAACGTGCATTTTTTTAGGTAATCTGCTAAAAACCCCAGATGTTGCAACTTAATTGGGGCTCTGGAAAGGAGAGTGCCTGTAGGCTGTACCTGAGAGAGCCTGTTTGATCAGAAGCAAACAGAGTTCATGGATACAATTCTTATGGAGTCTTGCCACAGGTAGGTATGGTAAGTGATAAAGCAGGTGTCAACAGGCTCTTAAAAGCCTTATTATTTATTGAGGTTCGACTTGGAGGTGGGTTAACTAATTTGTTACTGCAGGCACATATAGAGTTAAAGATAAGAAAATTTTGATGGGAGAGGAGTTCTGGATGTAAGCAGCAGCTTATCTGGGAAACCAGTTCCTGCGTTGGCAGGAAAACTTGAGAGAATAATGAGGAGGAGAGAATAAGAGTGTGATAGAGACAAATCCCATCTGGGTATTGGAAGGAGAGAGTTGCCAGGCTGGGTGGAGCCCGAGTTAGATCTGAGGTAGGCTGCAGGACTGGGTTAAAGCAGCACTTCACAACACCACCCTGCCTTGCAGTGGTGATAATATATTATCATGAAGATGTCAATATATTAAACCTTAATTTTTACCTTTCCTGTAACAATATTTTACAGTTGTTGTGGGGGCAGGAGGGATCTTTTCTGTGCCCTTTTTGGGTGTAATTGCTCCTTAGGATTCCCTTGGAGTGTTCAGTCAAGTTCAGTGCTATCGCATGGGTCTAGAGCAGAGCTTCAGTCCATGTTGCTTTCTTGTAGTGCATTGTAGTTGTGGACTTTTCTGTGGATCTTATGCTTTTTTTTAGAGTATTGGAAAATCTGGCTTACTCACAAGCACAAAAAACTGAAATTAGTCATTTCAGTGGTTGCTGACAGTAGTGTGTTCCTGTTCATGATCTGAACTGAAATGAAGAACTTATTCTTGCATAAATGATGCTGCTTCTTCCGAAGCCCTGACTTCTGGCCTCTTTATCTTAGTTTTTTGCTGCCTTTTTGTAGGTTGACATACATCATGTAAATTCATAAAATGTCCTGGAATTCCAGGAAGTAACCATCAGCTGGAAACTTTGTGCCATTTAGGACTTCTCTGAAGATGATAATTTTGTTCCATATCCCTGATGAGAATTATTTTGTTCTATACAAATGTGGAGGTGAAGAGGATACTTGGGGTTATAGATTCTTGCATGTTAAAAGATGTAAAACCATGTTTCAGAGCAGCAGAATTAGAATTCCCCGATTGCAGGAAGAGC
The DNA here is from genome assembly GCA_033628505.1 of Tringa tobata. NCBI lineage: Eukaryota > Metazoa > Chordata > Aves > Charadriiformes > Scolopacidae > Tringa > Tringa tobata. The sequence continues at coordinate 1,194,763 of JAHREE010000290.1, forward strand.
CGCTTTTCTCTGTTCTGGCTCCTGCTAGCTTCATCTGCAGAGAACTCCTTCGTTTGTGGATCGCTACTTCTGGTGCTGGAAAAGACAAACAGTTGTTTCTTACCTTCCATCTCTGTGCTACTCGTGACTTAGGTTTTTATGACAGGCCCCCTTTATGAACCCCCCCGGCTTTAAAACTTTTTAAATCATATGGTTCTTCAGAGCTGTCTTGCTTGTGGTTTATTACAGTAATTTACAGCATGCTCCTGAACAGTCTTTTAAAAAAAACCAGACCTCTATGTATTTAGTTTCCTGTGGCACGTGTTAACTCTTGAGGGCATTTTGTATACAAGTTCTGTAAGGAACTTGAAGCTTCCACTATAAAAACATGAGTATCTCAGAAATCAGAGGTCATGATTCCAGCGTTCTTACATGTAGTTCTTTCCCATGGCAGAAAGCTGTGGGAAACGCTCCAATGTTGTGGGCGTTTGCAGATAAACAGAAAGATCGAATGGCAGGATACTCCAGATAAAGTTATACAGTTGCAGGAAAAATACACATTCTTCACCAAAGGGAAAAAAAAAAAAAAAAAGGGACAGTCAGGACAACTACTTATATAAATAATCTAAAATGCAATTCTATACCATGCTACAAGCAAGATGCTTGTAGTGGGTCTGTGGCACAGTGCTTGTTAGCTCCTTTGTGATAAAGCAGAGGGGGCTGGATTGTTTGTGCTCTATCTCCATCTTTGCTGTATTTAAACCGAGTATTTATTTAAACCAAGTAAGCTTTCTTACCACGATCACTTTAGTGGTGCTTTAGATTTGGTGATGAGCATAAGGGTTAGTAACTTTAAAAATGGTGAAGAGGATTACTGATAGCAGTCTGAGGGGAAAATATTTTCAAGTGGATTATTTTCCTGCTTAGGCTAGTATGCAGCTGCTGCCTTTCAAGCAGCCCCTGGACAGTCAAACCCATTTCAAAACTGTTGATTTTAGGTTTCTACAGATCATCTAAACAGAATTTGGAACTTCACCTTATCAATATGGAAGGGTTTGGGCACAGTGCTGAATGGAGCTTGCACTGCTGGGACGGCTTGTTTGTGTTAGTTAGTAAGCGTGATCCTTTTTAGAAGGGCCCCAGGTTACTATTTCTAACTTCTCGCTGCTTTCAGTCTGGTTTTGCTATCTTTCTTTAAGCAAGCTAAGGCATTAAGCCAGGGTAATAGGGAATAAGACTTTAAAATTTGGATTTGAGACATTTGCAGTCTTGATGACTGTCCCACTCAAATATGGAGTCCAAGTTGTTCAGGTATTTTTGGAGCAAGAAATGTGCAAGATGTAATTTAGAGTCCAGTGATTTACATTTTTCTGGCAGGAAGCTTTACATAGGATGGAACTTCGAACTTGTTCTAGTATTCCAAATTCAGTCCATTGTATGTCAAAAAATAACTCCAGTTAGCGATGTGGGAATTAGGCACAGGCTGTATGGGTCAGGATTACAGGGAGGGCAGGGACATGTGACATTACAGTGGGGGTCTGCTGCAGGCCACCTGACCAGGGAGTCTGAGTGGATGAGGCCCTCTGTAGGCAGAGCAGCCTCATGTTCATAAGCCCTGGTCGTCATGGTGGGACTTCAACCACCCCAATATCTGATGGAGGCACAGCACAGCAGGGCATAAGCAATCCAGGAGGTTCCTGGAATGTGTCGATGATAACTTCCTTCTCCAAGTGATAAAGGAGCTGACAAGAAGAGGTGCTATGCTGGACCTTGTCCTTGCCAACAAGAAGGAGCTGGTGGGGAATGTCAAGCTAAAAGGCAGCCTTGGCTGCAGTGACCATGAGGGTTCAAAATCCTTAGGGCAGTGAGGAGGGCACACAGCAAGCTCATTACCCTGGACTTCAGGAGAGGTGACAGAATGCACATTTAATGCACAGTTTCTTAATGAGTTTATTATCATTAGTCCCTCTCTATTTATATATATATATTATAATTGGTTATAAAGAGGTGCTTTAAAAATATCAGCAGTGTATGAAAAGATGCTGTTGTTTGGGGTTTTTTAAATGAGCTAGCGTTGTCCTGCAGAAGGATCCCTGCTTTACTGATACTATTAATATGATAACACTGTGCAGTACTGTCTTGATAAAGTCCAGGGCTACTTCTGAATGGGCCATTTTGTAGATGGCACAGTACAGCACCATCAGCACACCAGTCAGTTGTAGAAATAATTGAATTTTCATAGCAAAGCCTGTGGGACTAACCAAATTGGCTTGTCTTCCACCATCTAGCTCCACATTCAGCTTGGGTATCTCTGTAAAGCACTACTCAGTATGCTGTAAACATAGCCTAAAAGCTTAATCTCGCAGACATTTTAATGTAAGTAGCTTTATTCACTTGACCAGCTCTGTTTAGAATTAGCCATGTGTTTAGATAAGTATTTGCACTTGGAGTGTAAAAGCTAGAATTAAACCCCACAGATTAGACTGCTTCTTTGGTTGGTGGTGAAGTGAAAGTTTGTGGCAGCACAGTAATTCTGCACTGAAAGTAAAAAAGAGAGAAAATAAGAAAAACAGGGGGAGCCACAGACAAAAAATAAATCACTTTTTAGCAAAGGTTGACAGCCTCAAAATTATATTGAGATATTTGCAAAATTTTAGTTAAAAATTAAATAGAATTTAAACCTAAGTAGATTTTTAGTGCAACAATTTTAGTCAAAATATTTCTCAAATAAATGCACAGGTTCATTAACATTAGCAAAGCTATTAATAGCATTTTCTTGAGAATACAAGTCGATAAACACTAACAAATCACTGCGTTCTTTCTGCATCAGACAACACTCTGAAGTTCAAGAGGCATTTGCTGAAACTTCAGGACAAATCTTAATGGCAAGCTGAGCAGAGCTGCTGCTCTGGTAATAGGAAACTTGGCTGAAGAGCAAAGCCAGGATAAACATGTGAATTCAGCCATCCTTTGGCTTAAGCAAAGCCTTACACAAATAGCTGCAAACTTTACTAAGAAGATGTGACTTCCCTTTTGTAAACTCAGGATACCACTTCCAGATTTTTAACTTTGCCTACTGGTTCTCAGTGTTATAGCTATTGTTATGATTGCTGGGTATTTTTAGCAATTAACTTACTTTCCTAAAGCCTGTAAACTGAAATGAAAACACTTTCCAGTCCTGTCTGTTGAAACTTGCACCACCCTACAGGAACAAGGGAAAGATTCATGGGGCTGGAAGGAGACTGAGGAAGGGAGCACACTTCTGTTCACAGGAGCGAATGAGAATCTCCTGAAATGACTTGTAATCCAGCTCAAGATGAAAACTGAGCATTCGCTGCTGAAGTTTGTTTTTTTTCCAAATAGGCGAGCTCTTTACGTGCACCTGAATCGGAATGAAAATGAAGACTAAATTATTGGTTGGGATTTGAGTTGCCCAGCCGGTCTCACTATATCTGTTTCTCTCCTTAAGTCTTTCTGTGGAAAGGAAGAGAGTTTAATACTCTCACTTGGCTTCTATTTTCAAAGTATGTAAAGAAGTGAGGTGCCATCTCTGTACTTCCATGAGAAGTGAAGGTCTAACCCTCTCACCCTTCTTCAAAAATACCTGCTCTTTAGTCACTTGCACATACTCATGTTTCCCATAAGTCTTGGTGTAAAGAAAAGTGCAAATTAAGAGAGACGTACTCAGAAAGACTGACTCTCTCATATTTGAGTGTGATGTGCTACCCCCAGTCTCACTGTATGGCGTAACAGAGGTGACTCGGGGCAGTGTCTCGCCTCATCTGCCTTCTGAAATACGGAGGATTCAAATACGTTTTTACCTAGTCTTCATAATGAGAAACCTGCAGTGAGGCTAACTTAATCTACAAAATCTCGTTATCTGGGTTTTCATTTGGGTTATTTGTCAGTGCTGTGGCAGAATTACGTCATTTAAATGAGCTTAATGCTGAGAAGAGGAATTGCATCATCGAATCTGAAACCTTGCTAGGATAGCACAAGTTTGGAGTTCGCCAACATCTATTGCTGTGGGTTTTTTACCTGTGGTTTTGGAAAGGGGAGTCTTTTTTCTTAATCTGTTACTGATGCTAAAATAATGTGGATTAATAATGTTACCAATGAAATTTCTCCTCACCAAGGACTGTCACAAAGTAGAGTGACTTAGCAGAGTTATTTGTAGGTGGCGGTTTGTGGATATTTAGATACTGTGCAACTTCAAACATTATCGCCTGAACCTGGGTGTTAGTCTTCTTACAGAAGTAGGTACTTGGATATAGAAACCGAATGCCTTTGTCCTGAGGCTGTGCTAAAACGGATCTTTGTCTATAGATTGTTTGATACTGTGCTGTCTCTCTCTCCACACACCTCAACTTGGATGCAGAGATATTTCCTCAGCCTAGGAGGGTGCAACAAATCCACCTTTGGTTTCCTTGGCTGCTTTGCCAAGTTTGCAAACCCGGGTTATAACGTGGCTCCAGTTGTGATCGCATTTGTTTTGTAGTGCATAATGTTTATTATGAGGTGGCCTTACTCACAGGCTTTGATCCTCCTGAATTTAGTAGGTTGCAGTTTATAGTCAGAACGTACTGTGTAGATGAGAGCTGTCTGTAATTCTCAGTTCTGAGAGCCTCCAGGTGAAGGCTGATCCTCCTAACAGGGGCTTATGACAGCAGGCAGGAAACAGAAAATGCTGACCCAAAACAGAACAAACAAGGAAAACTGCTGGGTCCGTGATTCCTCAGATCTTTATTTCAAAACCAGTCAGGATCTAGAGCCAAAGTCAAAAACCTACTTGCTATTTTCATTGGCATGATAAGGTTGAGACCATCAGCTGTGCAAAACTGCATTGTTCATAAAATCCCGTGCTTTTGGGTAAAGGGCACAAGTGAATGATCCTGATTGCTGTAGCTTTGCTTCTTGGCAATAGCTGGGCAGATGGACGGACACCAGTGCTTTAACAACAGTGCATACGACTCCATTTGTTTTCAACAGCTACTGAGAGTTTTTCCTCAACATCACAAGGAGCTAGGACAGGTTCTTTAGACACACTAACGATTGCATTCAGACAGGTATCGATGCAGAAATTTTTCTAAACCCCTGAAAGAGAAGAAAAATAAGAAGGAGATTCTATGGCTATTTTTATTCTGCCTTACATCGTGTATGCAAGGGTACAGAGTTCCACAATCATGCATTTTAAACATCTTGCCTGGTGTTTGGGATACCAGTGTTTAGTTTTGCTGCTTTGCTACATGCAACCTGGGTGACCTCTGGACTTCACTTAATATCATTGTCTCTGTTGGACACCTGTGAAAACAAGGCTCAAAGTACTTCACACTTCAAAGGCCTTTTTTTTTTTGAGAATAATTGCTTTACCATTACGGTAAGAACAATCATAAAGTGCACAAGGCCGATACCAGGCATTAGTGACAGTCTACTAGTTTTCCTGGGGAGGTAGCACATATGGAGAGTTAATTATTGTTCTTAATTGTTAATTATTGCCAGGTGTAATTGTTGTCAAGCTAAGGCTGCATTTCTGAATAAAGTATAGAGTACTATGTATAGAGTAGATAGCTAATGCCATACCAGGATAAAGAAATCCATGTTGTAGCTTGTACTATAGCTCGGGGATGGGATGGAAAGTTCTTGCCAATTTGTTAATGAAATAGTCCACCACTAGGTTGAAACCAAGAAAGGGATTATCAGAGAAGGCTGGAGTGGCTGGACTTCAAGACCTTGAGAAGTCTGTTGTCTCCTGCTGTTGGCTCTCTTTGCCTGATGAGGAGCACTGCAGCTTTAAAGTACTGATTTTGTTGGTTGCTCTTCTTGAAAAGCAGATTAAGCATGATGAACTAAACTTGAGTTGCGTATGAGAAGCTGCACTTGCAAGCAGCGACGCCATTTTTTGGTGTGACTAATTAAAGTTTAACCAATAGCTGGGACACAGCTGTTGACTAGAAAACCGGCATATGGAGCTGAGCCTGTGATTGTCTGAAGAAAATAAGAACTTGTGCACACATTAGCCCTACACTTCCGTGATGGCAATTGCTGTTTATATTTAAACCTCGCCGATTGACACTAAGTCTGAGTTCTTACTGTGACTTGACTTTTTAAGGTTTTGGAGAAAATGGCATGTGAAGATGAGCTTTGTGCTAAAAGTGAATCTGGTTCTGTGATGCTATATATAGTATTTCCTGTATCATAAACCTCCGCCCAGCTGCCTTCTCTATAGCTGAATATTCAGCTCTTAAGTAATGACGCACAGAAGACTTAATTCTACAATGCAGCACAGCACTAATGGCAGCTGCAGGTTTCCTATCCCCCATGTTCATATAGACTACAAAGGCTTTAGTTTCTCACTGAAGAGAACTGTGTGGCCAAAACATGCTGCTTGGGAATTGCAGATTTACTTGGGTGATTGCTGGGTTTGAACTTGTAATTCTTCCCTTAGGTGATTTTAGCATGTGTTCCCTGTAGTGTGTAAGCTGATGTTACTCCCTAAGACTGAGAGAGGTTTGAAATCTCTAAGAGAAGGCTACGTGTAGAAGTACTTGAATCTACACACTTCTCCATCAGGTGTGGCTAACCTCTATTTTGCACCTGATCTTGACGATCCATTCTTCATCGGGTATTACTGCCAAGTGAGCTGCTTTGAGATATGTCTAGGATTAAGGGATTCTATTAAAAAGAAAACCCACCTTCAGTTAAATGGGGTTCCCAAAGTTAGGACTCGGAATACGTTGATTACTGCCGGTTACTGAGCTAAGCAGTGCTGTCACTGAAAGAGTCACCCAGAACATTCCCATCACAGAGACAGTACTCAGTTTAGGCCAGAAAAAGCATTTAGGTTTCTCTGAAACTATGCAAAATGTTGGTCTCGATAACTATGAAGCAGATGGGAATAGAAGAGTCACCATCTTGTGTGTGTAGCAGAGGCTGGGAACGTGCAGGGAACCCCAGTGGCTGAAGGGGGGATCCTCCCTGGGTACCACACCTGCTGCCCAGCTTGCCCAGCCGCAGAAAGTCACGGCAATAGCACCGTCTTTCTCAGTGTCACTAACATGTCACTGTGGGGAACCCTTGATTTAACAGACGGACACGGAGCGCCACAGAGCCAGGTAAATCCTCACTGAGTACACAGGTGCACATGCAGCAGAACAAGTTACTCCCAACAAAGTTTCTGCTAGCTCAGGTTCAGAAATGTCCCCTCTAGGATCTGCCTGCTCCAGTGGGTAATGCTTTTCTTTAAGTATCATTTTGTGCTGTTTTGACATTTCCCCCTCCTACAAGCTGCAAAGCTTGTATGAAAAGCTGGAGGGGCTTTGTTCATTAAGTGGAAGCATTCAAGCAGATAGTTAGATGTGCTGGAGGGCACCAACAAATAAATGGTACCAGCCCTCAGTGAACATAATGCAGGTGCAAGTTTCAGCTGTTCAGAGGTGCACTTGCTCCTCCTGCGCCATCAGGGTACACACCTCACAGGTCAGTCCCCAACCTGTCCTGGTGCAGGGGGTTATTCCTCCCCAGGTGCAGCACCCTACACTTGCCTTTATTGAAGTTCATCAGGTTCCTCTCTGCCCAGCTCTCCATCCTGTCCAGGTCTCACTGTGTGGCAGCACAGCCTTCTGGTGTGTCAGCCACCCCTCCCAGTTTTGTGTCATCAGCAAACTTGCTGAGGGTACACTCCATCCCTTCATCCAGGTCATTGATGAATATAGTGAAAAGGACAGGACCCAGTACTGACCCCTGGGGAACACCACTTGTTACAGACTTCCAACTAGCTTCTGTGCCCTTATTCACAAGACTCTGAGCTTTGTCTTTCAGCCAGTTTTCAATCCACCTCACTGTCCATTCATCTAACCCACACTTCCTAAGCTTACCTATGAGGATGCTGTGGGAGACAGTGCCAAAAACCTTGCTGAAGTCAAGGTACACAACATCCACTGCCCTCCCCTCATCTCTCCAACCAGTCATGCCATCATAGAAAGCTATCAGGTTAGTCTGACATGACTTCCCCTTGATGAATCCATGTTGACTACTTCTGATAGCTTTCTTTTCCTCCATATGGTCTGAGATGGCACCATGCCATGAGGCATTCCATCACCTTTCCAGAGATGGAGGTGAGGCTGACCAGTCTGTAATTTCCCGGGTCCTCCTTCTTGCCCTTTTTGAAGACGGGGATGACATTGGCCTTTCTCCAGTCCTCGGGCACCTCACCTGTTCTCCAGGACCTCTCAAAGATGATGGAGAGTGGCCCTGCAATGACTTCTGCCAGCTCCCTCAGCACTCTCGGGTGTATCCCATCCAGACCCATGGACTTGTGGATATCCAGCCTTCTTAACTGATCTCTAACTTGGTCCTCCTCCACCAAGGGAAGATCTTCCTTAGTCCAGACTTTCTCTGATTCATCCAAAGTCCATTCACATGGCAGCGTTCGGTGTTGTACCCCTGCAGTGCCAGTGCTCAGAGGTGGAATCCCACTGCTTCCAAGGTGCCCCTCGTGCTTGGCCTCTGGCTTGGTTCATGGCTGGGCTCTCGGTGCACAGACACTGTTCAAAAACACCCTCCCCTTCAGTCTTTTTTGCTACCCGTGCAGGCCTTTGAGAACATGCTGTCCGTGAAAAACAATGCAAAGCTCATCACAGTGTATTTTTCATTAAAACATAACTGATTTAGAAGGATTGTTTGCAGCTGTTGAAGTGCTTGCTAATAATCACAGTGTCCCTCAGAGCGTGAAGAGAGGTGCCACTTTCATTCCTTGCTTTTATTCCCAGCTTAGTGGGGAGCACAAGCTTTTTGGTGTTTGGTTCCCAGTTTTTCAGCTTTGAACTTACTATTTCTGTTTCAGATTATTCAGCTTGTTCAGCTCCAATATTCTTTCTGCACATGTAGAAATATCACTTTTATCAAAAGCTGGTTCAGTTCAGTCAATTCTTGTTTCAGATGTTCAGATGGTAATTCCGTCAGTTCACTGATTTTATATTCTTTAAAACATTAACAGCAAACATTTATGGTTTTCACCTTTAATTTTATTTTATTCATTTAAAAATTTTATTTTAAACTTATGTTTTAATATCCAGCGTAAGACTTTCATGCCTTATTTTAAATAGGTTAACGTCTTAATAAGCTATTGAATTATTAATGAATCCAGCTAAAGTGCTTACTTAAGTATATGTAAAAGTATATACATATACATTAAAAGAAAACAAGATTTTTAAATATCATGCAGTCTGAAGTCCTGATTTCCAGAGTTTAAGGGGGACATTTCTGTTTGCAAAACACTTGCCAAAAGATAGTGGTTACTTCTGACTCTCCTGTTTCATTGTAAATGTGAAAACATCATTACTTGGATGCCTAAAATGGATTGAAATTTCTTTTGAATGTTCCTTGCACATGTTTTGTATATGAATGAAAGGTCTCATATCTGAACTTCCTGACATTTTTATTTGAATTTGAAGGTGGTTTATGTACAAATATGGAAGTGCTGTGTGCGGTTATATAAGGAGCCATCTGAGTAAGGGGAACTGGAGAGCAAGTTATTTGGAAATGCTTACTGAAGCCAGGATTAGGAGAAATACATACAGATGTTAAGAAGAAATGACAATAACTGCAATCACTTAAATTTGAAACTTTCTTTAAGATAAAATCTTTTGTAAGATACAATATTTATTTTAGGAACCAAAGACATTTTTATAGAAGATGGACATAGCTGTTCTCACTGAAACAGATCTCCAGCTCTCGGAGGTCTTGATGAAACCTGCAGTGCATGGCACTCTGTTACCTGAATTAATGGAGAGCTCTCTCTTTAAAGATGTTCTCAGAGGTTTTTGGCAGAAGGACAAAACTGCCACAACAGGACCACTGATGCAGGATCCCAGCCCTTATGCCTGTGCATTAGCAAATTGTGCATTAATGAGCTGATAAGGCTAGTAAACCCATTTTGCACAACGGCATTTAGCCAACCAGATGTGACAGCCGCAGGTGTTTTGGTGAAGCCAAGCTGCCAGAGGAGGTGTGCCTTCTTCAGCAAGATTAGATTCAGAGTATAATTAATCTCATCTTAGATGCACATTAGCTTATTCACCCTTATGTTGTTGGGTTATTCTTGCCTGTTTTCTGTGCTTTGCTTTTTCTTTTGCATGTGTTTAGCCTTTCACTGTTCACAAGCCTGCTCACTTCGGCAGGCTCACTTCCCCATTGTTTGTCTCATGAATGGGCCTTGGATAGTTTGGTTTAGGTAAATATGGTTTAGGTAAATAATGTAAGTAGTTTTANCCTTGGATAGTTTGGTTTAGGTAAATATGGTTTAGGTAAATAATGTAAGTAGTTTTAGCTATACAGGTTTACTGAAGTTCTATTTATAAACTGCCCATATCAGCAATACAAACTCAGATGTGACTTACTCCCCACTTAAAGAAAGTCCCTTTGTCTCCATCTTCTCCTTATCACAAAAATCCTTAACACAAAAAGGTAAGGCTCACGAGTGATGAGGAGAATAAAAATCATTTTGATGTTCTTTCTAACCTGAAAAATAGGTATATTCCATGAATGAAAGCTTTATTCTCCTCATTCCTAAGGTGTAAAATCTCTGGAGAGAGAGGGAGACCAATAGCAGCTAAATTGATGGTCACCATCTCTTTGTGCTCCTTCTGAGCTGAATTTTCTATGCTTCTCTCTTCTTTCTTTCAGAATAAAATAATCCCCATTTTATGATTGTCTGTCACTTCACTTGGAGAATGGCAAGCATCACACTGACTGATAACAGTAAGACAGCTTGGTGACTACCCTCATCAGCCCCTAAGATTTTGCCTACTGTCTCTTGTTTCTCTAGAGCAGAAGATTTAAGTAATGTTGATTGATTAACTTGCTTGGTGCTTGCCACCTGAAAGCATCCCTTTCTACCCTGCATACACCCGGGATGACTCAGTCTGGCCTCATTTCCCACCTCAGTGAGTCACCAGCAAGACGCGCTTCCGAAGAAGTCAGTCCAGGAAAAAACAAGGTGCACACACACGTCTTGGGCTCTTGGAAATGGGAAGCAAATGCAGTCCCTGCTCTTGACCTCTAGGCAGGGTACTGTTGCCTTCCTCCTGTGGCCCTCATGGCCCTAATATTTAAAGGAGATCTGAACCAGTGGTGGTTTCCTCTCTTGAAGGTCAGTTAAAGCCTGAGCCTGGAGGCCAGCTGGCTGAGCGAGCTTTGACAGTGACTCATTGCCTGGCCAGGGGTAAGTCACTACACTTATGTCCACAGGGTGCCCATAGGGATATCTGCAGCACTGGGAGAGGGCTAGCATGGCACCGCGGCTGCTTTTGCCAGCGTTCTTGAAGTCCTGTTAGTGAATAGTGAACACAGCTGTTCAGCCGCTCTGTGGTGTGCAAATGCACCACCGTGCCCGGGGCTTTGCTCAGGAGACTCCATACGGCATTGCACTGTGAACTGAGAGACATCCTTCACCTCCTTATCCCTGGCTTTCTTCATTGGCACTGTGGAGAGAATAACTTCAGTATCACAGAATCAGAATCACAGAATCTTCATGGTTGGAAGGGACCTTTGAGATCATCGAGTCCAACCACAAAAGAAACAAAGAAACAAACCCCACAAACAGACACAACCCAACAATCCCGGGCACTAGAGCATGCCCTGAAGTGCCACCTCTACACGTCTCTTAAATCCCTCCAGGGATGGTGACTCCACCACCTCCCTGGGCAGGCTGTTCCAGTGCCTGACCACCCTCTCAGGAAAGTCATTCTTCCCAATATCTAATCCAAACCTGCCCTGCCCCAACTTCAGACCATTTCCTCTGCTCCTGTCATTATTCCCTTGGGAGAAGAGGCCAACCCCCACCTCTCTCCACCTCCTTTCAGGGAGTTGTAGAGGGCAAGGAGGTCTCCCCTCAGCCTCCTCTTCTCCCAGCTAGTAGTATGCAGTACTTGAGATTCTCTTAAAGGCGCTTTATTGCTGTACTAGTGCTTTATTTGCTGGAGAGCTCTGCTAAAAGGCTTTTGGGTGTGCCTGTAAGCCTGATTTTAGCAGAGCTGTACAAAGACTGCATTTAGTAGCACTGGCTTCTTCCATACAGCACAATCTAGAAGCTGACGCTGAGAACAAATTTAACCAAGGGATGTGCTTAGGCGAGTATCTGCGAAACCGAGGGAAAAAAATTCAGGAAAAAAGTGGTGGAGCTTAGGTGTAGGGTGTAATCACCAGCCAGGCATAGATGAAGGGTAGTGGTGAGGTCAGATGCAATTAACAGTGTGAGCTGTAGAAGGGATGAGTTTGGCTGTGTCTAGAATAATAGTCTCCTTCAGATTAGGCAGATGCTGAGTTTCTAGCCGGGTCGTTGTGTCCTGCTGTATCCACCATGCCTGCTTCTCTCGGATAATGTTTTGCAGGACGTCATAGTATTTGCCTTGCATTGTCCAAACTGTGTCTGTGTATGTCAGTGGAGATATGCTCATTTGGTTCATTCCACGTCAAAGTCCATCAGTAAAAGTTAGTGCCACTGCCTACACGCTGGTTTCTGACTACTCTTCACCACTAAGTTCTTGAACGTTTTTCCCTGTGTCTGAAGCTAAACACTCTAAACTGCTAAACACTAAGTAAAGAGTACCCAAAGGGCATCTTTACTGAGTGTACCAGAAAGCAGCTCCTGAATTTAAGTACAAGAATTATCTGTTGATACAGAAATCGAGAGAATGCTGTGCATGAGAAAATTGCATGTGCATGAATCTAATGAGTATTTCAGCCCAGTTAAGGTACACTAATAGCTAAATTAGTGAGTGGGAGACCTCCAGGGAAAGAAAAATAATGTTTTGTAGGTCTGCAGGAATTTTGGAATGTAAAACTTTCAAACTGCAATCTCTCCCGCTTTTAATGGTTGCAGTCCTTCCAAATAACAGGAAGACAAAGCCCATGTGAAACAGCTAATCTTTTCAACAGCTAAGCTATTGCCACTGAATGTGTACATGCATTCCTCATGCCAGGAGGTTTTCTCTTGCTCACGTTTTACATAAAAAGTGCAGCATCTTCTCCTTAGTGTTATTACTATTATTTTTACATTTTCCAAATACACGCTGCAGTGTCTCTGATGTTCATCTTGGTGTTCAGGCTGAAGAAGTCCCTGCAGCTCATTTCTTCTTCACCCTCATGGTGTGTAATGTTTTATGGGAAGTTTTCTTGCCCACTTGAGAAAGAACCTGAATTTCCTTTGTCCTGGTGTTCAGGGGCTAATTGCACAAGGTTTCAGACGAAATACGCAGGACTGGTCATCTCTACAGGCTGGCAATGCCCACACCAAGCACCTTGCCAAAGACAGCATGGGCGACACAAGTATGAAATGGCATCTTCTCTCCAGCACTCTCTGGGAGACTCAGCTTTATCCAGCCTTCAGGATGACTCTTCACAGATGGATTTCAGTAGTAAACCCCAGACTGCAGATTCTCCAATGGAAAGGTGATGCGCTTTGCCTCCTCCTGCTGCAGACTGACCCCATGCTGTAGCTGGAGGCTCTCAGACCTGCAGGTAACCCCACCTCAGAGGACCAGGAGCACCTGAAACAATCGCATGCACAGGAGCAGGTTGGTCACTTCTTAAATGTCTTTCTTCCTTCTGGTGGGTTTAAACTAGAAATTCTGGAGAGAAACTGCTCACACGTAGCCTTTCAGCCCTCAGCAAATCTGTCTGGCTAGCACACCAGAGCCAAGGCAGCATCCCCTCTGCCAGCTCATGGTAGGTTCCCTGGGCAGGGCTTTTCTCACAGTATTTTCGAAAGCCTGGTTGCAGGAAGACTCAGGGATGGAATAGCTGAGGTCAGAAGTTTGACCATTCTGAAGGGCACAGTTTGAGGACACTTTGTACTTAGGCTGCTGTGAATTAAGTTGATCCTTTTGACACTGAATCTCTCCTCTCCCCCTCTCCTTTTTAGAAAGGGGTTGGAGGGGATTTTAGACATGAGGAGGAAGGTTAAATTATTGATTTGACAGCTAGAAACTATTTGTGCAGTCCTTTGTCCCAGGACTGACCATAGTGTCTTACCAAAGCTGGAGGTTTTTGGCTCTGTTAAGTATTTAACAGTCAGGATACTTCAGGTAGCTGAAAGCCAGCACAGCGTTGGCAGCATAGCTACAATAGTTGGTCAGAAGAGCAAACATTTCCAAGATAGATGCAGCTTCTAATAGTAAAACCCTGCTTTTGCTGAGAGAGCGAATTCTAGCTTCCTCCAGCGAAATAAGCTACCCAGACAAAAGCACCATTTTCTCTGCTTATACCTACATCTGCACAAGGTTCTTTTGCTGGCACAGCTCTGCCTTCACAGGATCTTATCACACTTCTGGCTGACACAACTGTGCCAGGAGACTCGGGAGCAGAGACTTGACCTGAAAACACCCTGGCTCAGCTTCAGGGTTAACACCCGGCTGGGAATAAAGAGAGCGATGCACAGAATCCACTTTCTGAGCTGCCCTGAAATGAAAGCCATGCACAGCCTGGGTGTGAAATCCTTGCCCTTTGGGAAGGAGATCCCTTGGCTCTTTCAGCTGCTGTAGTTTGGGGAGTGGGTTTGGTCTAAAGGAAAACTTCTGGGGCCCAACAAGGTGCTGAAGTTTAAAAAAAAAAAAAAATCGAAAATTGGTTGTAATGCACATGGCTTGCTATTGTATTTCAGGGCCCTGCATGTGGGCTAGCCTGGACACTAAGACATGGGGCTAATGACCATTATGCTGCTGAAACCAGGTAACTTCCAGAAGCTGAAATCTGGATCCCTACGAGTCATTGACACTCCCAGTTAACCAAGGAGAGTCACCCGAACTGTATGAAATGAGACAGTAACACTTGTGAGAATGTATTAAGGATAACTTCATTAAAAGCTGCACTATAGCTCCGCAGCGGGGCACAGGCACAACCACGGAAGGGATGCAGTGCAGATTAAATAAGAGTGCTACTCATCGCTGGGGCTTCATCTGAGAGGCACTGCCCGCGGGAGGCATGGTCCTGCTCATGCCTCCACCCCTGGCACCCAGACACCCACTTGGTGCCGGGGGTCTCAGAGGGTCGGAGCGTGTCTGTTGGATCCATGGATCCAGCAGAAAAATAACCGCGCTGCAACAACCATACCCTGAGTTGTACCATGCCGTGGACCTGGGAAAGACTTGAAGTACCATACAACGAAGATCATGTAAGAGTGCATTTTCTGTGCCTTCAAAATACTAGGTTTGATGCTATTTATTGATTTGTAACCACGGAGATGGTACGTGTTCCCATTGCAAAGCAAGGGAACAGCTCTTTCCCTTCACCTCCTCAAGCAGTGAAGAATGTTGGAAAATACTCTTGCTTGTCGTACCCTCCTGTGGTCTTCATGGGAGGGACAAGAGGGATGTTTGCCTTCTCAGAGGCTGCTGTGTTTTCACAAAGGTGGAGAAAATCAGCCCTTTCTTGCAAACCAGCCTGCAGCAAACAGGGCTAAGCTATTTTGGGAGATGAGAGATAAGCAAGCCAGAAAGTCTGATCAGAGATTTGTCTTAACTTGCAAAGGTATTTTCTTTGATGAAAGAATTCAAGCAGTTGTTTGAAATGTTCTGTCAGCTCAGATTTGTTCTCAGTGAGATCTCACTCATATGCCATCCTGACTAACGAAACTCTCCTGCATTAGGTTCTTTAATAAGAATCTTCACTTTCTGAATTAAAAATGAATTAAAGTGTAAAAAAAGGAATCAACAGAACAGTCAGTTCAGAAAACAAAGGCTGATAGATATTGGGCTTTAGCAGGGATCAATACTTTGTTCAAAGTGCTTGTTATTGGCCAAGTCCAACTCCAGTCATGTCAGGAGGGAGAGAGCCCTGGGTGCAGGAGCCCTGCCCCACAGCCTGCTGCAGGCACTGGCCCCTTGGCTGGTAACATTTCCTAGAGATTCAGTGAGGATTAGAGAAAATGGGGCAAAAAGACCCAATTGTAGAGAGTGATGCTACAGCGTCAAAAATGAGAGTTAGCCACCAAAGTTTTGAAACAGAAGTGCTAGAAGATGCCAAAGAAAAACAGGTATTTCTTTGCCTGTAGCCTAAGCCTCGGTGCCCCTGCTTAGCCCCAGACACACCACAGCTGTATGGCCAATGCCACAGGCCACTCACTTGCCAGAAAAAAACCTGTTTTGAATCGACTTGCCCTCTTTGCTGGCTGTGCTTTAACAGCAAATGGTACCTTCCCATTTTTGTTGAGAATTCAAAATGTTTACTTTCATCGTACCTTTTAAATGGCAACTTCCACTTTTTTTAATAGTTATGGTCAGAACTGCAGTACAACCAAGTCATTTTTTCCACACACAGAAGTAGCATTACATCAAGAGTTTTGTCTAACCCAGCCTTTGGAGAGGGGAATGGGAGGAAGAGCTCTGAAATAAAAGTTTTGGATCAATGCAGAACAAAATTAAGAGTCAGTTGGGCAGACCTGGCCACCAAGCTGAGCCCCCTTGTCCCCTAGTCGCGTAGCTCCCCTCCTGAAGTAGCGATGTCTTATGCCACCGGTACCACAAACCAGCAGGTAAAGCTTTCTAAGACTCAATTTAAAGTTCAGAAAGCAGGCACTCTTTATTGCAGCACCAGGTGCACAGGGGATTGCTCCTCCTGGTGTGCACACCACATCACAGAATGGTCAGAGTTGGAAGGGACCTTAAAGATCATCCAGTTCCAAACCCTCTGCCCTGGGCAGGGACACCTCCCACCAGAGCAGGTTGCTCAAAGCCCCATCCAGCCTGGCCTTGAACCCCTCCAGGGATGGGGCAGCCACAGCTTCTCTGGGCAACCTGTTCCAGTGCCTCACCACCCTCACAGCAAAGAATTTCTTTCTGGTATCTAACCTAAATCTCTTCTCTTCCAATGTAAAACCATTCCCCCTTGTCCTGTCACTGCACTTCCTGACAGAGTCCCTCCCCAGCCCTCCTGTAGCTCCCTTCAGATATTGGAAGGCTGCTATGAGGTCTCCCAGGAGCCTTCTGTTGTCAAATTAAATTTATAGACAACAGGTACACATATTGAATGGAATTCCAAGAAAACATCAGCATATTCATTACATCTCTGAGAATTTATTTACACATTATAATAAGCTTTTGGGCATGCATAGTCGTGCCTTCTGGTGGACCTCCTTTGGAGTGAGGGTCGCTTCTTCCTTAATTTTCATCTTCACCTGTCCTTTGGCTCACTTTTCATGTTGGCAAAACATTCTAACTGCTTAATTGCTCATTAAAACTAATGACCTCCCTGCTACCACCTGTTTGTCAGACAACGTTAT
>JAHREE010000290.1:1212325-1224539 GCA_033628505.1 Tringa tobata
TCGTACAGGTGACTTGCTTGTGACCCATGTCAACATGAGGATAATCGTTAACATTCCTGGAATTACAGCCATTCCCAAGAGACTGAGGTTACCGGGTGGTGCTGCCAGCCTGGCTGGTTCCATTGCTCACTGGTGATGAGGAGGACGAGGTCTGGTCCCTGCTCACTGGTCAGGTCTGGATGGCCGGAGGACAGGCAGTGCTGCGTGCTATGGAGTGCACCATGTAGTGTCCTTCAGGAAGTTTTGTGTCTCTAGAATCATAGAATTGTTTAGGTTGGAAGGGACCTTAAAGATCATCTAGTCCAACCATCAACCTAACTCTGACAAAAAAATAAACAAGAAATAGGAATAAAAATTACTAAACCATATTCCTGAGGACCATGTCTACCCATCTTTTGAACACCTCCAGGGGTGGTGCCTCAACCGCTTCCCTGGGCAGCCTAATCCAATGCTTGATAACCCTTTCGGTGAAGAAATGTTTCCTAATATCCAATCTAAACCTCCCCTGGTGCAACTTGAGGCCATTTCCCCTTGTCCTATCTCCTGTGACTTGGGAGATGAGACCGGCCCCCGCCTCTCTACACCCCCCCTTCAGGTAGTTATAGAGCGCGAGAAGGTCTCCCCTCAGCCTCCTCTTCTCTAGACTGAACAGCCCCAGCTCCCCATCCCAATGGATTTCTGTGGTGTTTCTGTCTTTCGCCGCTTCAAGGAGTAGTTTCAATGAAGTGAAAATCCTTCCCCTGGAGAGGTTTAAAACCAAAGAAGGTTTAGTCACTTTCTTGACAGCAGTATGATTGCATCAAAATATACCTTTGGCTTACTGGGGACAAGGTGGTGTTGCTGTAAACTCCTTTGAATAACAGACTGATTTCCTTTGTTGTGCTTTGCCTTATGTTTTTTCTGTGAAGGTGGGGGAAGCGCAGAGGGGTGTCCAGATTGCAAATCTGGTACAGATGGTCCAAAAATGTGTCCCAGAGCCCTGGGATGGGGTGAGAGGAGCACAAAAAAAAAATATAAAAAAAGTATGTCTGTGACTGAGGACTCCAATGGTTTGCAGTGGTGTTCAACAGAGAAAGTAAGAGTCCAAGTATTAGACAGGGTTTAGGGAGGTAATGGAGCATCCTGGAAATTCTTGTGGTGTTACAGGTGGTCAATAAAGCCCCGTCCTGCTACTGTGTTTGTCATGCCCTTCCTGAGGAAGGTACCGGTACCCTCTACCGTGGCCTGTGAATGGTGACATGCAAGTTAGGCTGGTACACCTGAGGCAGCTTCTTCTCATGCTTACCTCTCTTAATTTTCAGGCTTCAAAGCAGAACTCGTGTTGCTTCTTAAAAGCTGTACAATTTTGATCTGACCTATTTCTGTCTGGCCAAACCACATCTGTAAATTTATAAATGCACAGAACAGGTTTATTGAAAGGTTTTCAGATGGCTTTTGTTATGTTCACTCTTGTGTGCATTCAGCTGTGTATTAAGAATGCATAAAAACACTTAATACGTCAACAAGTAAAACCACTTACTGCCTTCCTGTGCTTAGGCTGAATAGTACCCCCCCCTCTGTTTGAAATTGTGAGATCCCGTTAGTCATCCCATTAACGACTTTGCTGTAGGATCCAGTCCAGGAGAGGTAAACTAGGCTGCCTTGCCTTGTGTTTACTGTTGATGTTTATACAGAATCACAGAAACACATGGGGTTGGAAGGGACCTCTGGAGATCATCTAGTCCAACCCCCTGCCAGAGCAGGTCCACCCAGGGCAGGTTGCACAGGAACGTGTCCAGGCGGGTTTGAATGTCTCCAGAGAAGGAGAGAGACTCCACCACCTCTTTGGGCAGCCTCTTCCTGGGCTCTGCCACCCTCACAGGAAAGAAGTTCCTCCTCATGTTTAGGTGGAACTTCTTATATTCAAGTTTGTGCCCATTTCCTCTTGTCCTGTCATTGGGCATCACTGAAGAAAGAATGCCCCCATCCTCCTGACACCCACCCTTGAAGTATTTATAAGCAGTGATCAGATCCCCCCTCAGCCTTCTCTTCTCCAGACTCAAAAGACCCAAGTCCCTCAGCCTCTCCTCATAAGAGAGATGCTCCAGGCCCCTCATCATCTTTGTAGTCCTCTGCTGTCCCCTCTCCAGCAGTTCCCTGTCCTTCTTGAACTGGGGAGCCCAGAAGTGGACCCAGTGCTCCAGATGGGTCCTCCCCAGGGCAGAGCAGAGGGGCAGGATGACCTCCCTCCACCTGCTGGTCACACTCTTCCTGATGCACCCCAGGATGCCATTGGCCTTCTTGGCCACAAGGGCCCATTGCTGGCTCATGGTCATCTTGTTGTCCACCAGGATTCCCAGGTCTTTCTCCTCAGAGCTGCTCTTCAGCAAGTCAGATGGATATACCCAGACATTTATTTAGTTTTTATTTAGCATCTAGTATAAATTCCCACCCTCTCTTTCCCTATTGTAAATCTGTGTGCCCAGAGACTAACTTGTGTGTTGCAGTGTCTCCTTGGCAGATGTACTGTGCCTGAGGCTCTTCCTTTGTCAGTCTTTGCATTTGTGGTGACTTTTTTTGGCTTGAGTGGGACCAGGGCACTTGTGTCTTGGTGGGACAGTGGCTGTTATTGTTGAAAAGCTGACTGCTGAATTGATTGGTGATCTGCGAGTGGGGAAAGGGTGGCTGTTTCATGACAGCTTCAGCAATCGATTAAACTGATCAAATAGCTCTTTGAAGATGGCAGGTTTATAAGAGTTTACCTCTGCAGGACATAGGAAAGGCTCTGCATTGTTCCTGAGAGAGTACATCTCCTGCCCAATGTTTGGAAAAGTCAGCATCCAGTCCGGAATTAATGCCTGGTCTTTCTTTCGGAGGACAGTGTTTTTCTTGTGGTGGGATTATTATCTGCAGTTGTTGCACGCCACCTACTTGAGGCAACTTTAGCAGATGATTATGCTAAGTTGTAGTGTCTGTCTCAGTGAGTTTCTGGTGGGCACTGTGCTTTGGATCTCTCCGTGCTCTTGGTGGCCTGGCCAGAGTGCTCAGCTGGGCCTCGAGATGCAGGGAATGAATGATGCATCTGTTTTTTCCCTCCTTTTTTTTTTTCCACCTCTCTTAAAAATTGACTTCTGTGTTGATTCAGCTCAGGCTGAGGATAGTGGCTGTTATTTTTCTAGCGGTGGTTGCTGCCAACATAGTACTTTATTTCTGCTGAAAGGTTGGAATTTTCTGTTAATAGTTTAGTCGTCACACTGGACTCACCGTTGCTTAACCGTGATGTGCATTGCCCTTGCTATGGGCATGTATGATTTCCTGCTATCCTTTAGCTTCCACAGCACTTTGTTCCTCTGTGACTTCTGCTGTACGTGAGGAAAATGTGGTGGGTTAAAGCTTTATCCTCTTTCCAATGGCTGCACTTCTGTTTCTGTCAAAAGGCCAAGATAAACCAATTATGTAACGAACTGATTTCTTTCCTCAGTGGAAATATATTTAGATACAGGTCTTGCAGCTAGTCCTAGCTATAGCCTTTGTTCTGCTTGCCCCTGCCTGGGACATCTTCATCATTAATGGGTGAGACAGGTGGAGGATTTGGAAAGGGCTTAGGCTGCGCGATACGGCGTCACAAACCTGACATGTCCCCTGGGTGGGAGTCCTGTGCTCTCTTCCTGTTGGGTGTTTGGCCCCTCAGGGCTATCGGAACTAATGCTTCATCAAAGTGCTCTTCATTAGAGGTGCTGTCTGGGGGGAATGCTGTTAAATCTCACCCTCATGCCTTGCATGTTTGATCTTCTCCTGCATGTCGTCTTGAGACCATGAGGAGCAGCCCCTGGTGAAGACCAGAATTGTTCTCCTCTTTCTTCAAACACATGGTGCAAATCTGAATCTTTCTAAAACCTCTAGGAGATGCAAAAGTTGGGTTTCCTCCTAGCACATGAGAATACTTAGGCAGGGAAATTATATCTCCTGTCCAGCACTGGGCTGGAAACCTGTGTCCCAGTTTCTGTAAAGGTGAGGATGTTCACTTTCCCTTCTGCCTCTCCGCATCATTAAACAGCACGGGTTGTGTCAAAGAACCAGGACCAGAGGCCATTTAAGCAGTGTCTGGCTCCTGGTGTTTGAGGCAAGATAAAAATAACAAAAAGTGTGGCTTTAAGCAGCTATTTGCATACATCTTGATGGTAATCACACTTCCAGCAGGCACAGTGTTGTAACTCTTGCATGCATAAAATCCCATTGAGTGCCACCTGTGAACAAAAGGCTCCAAGATCAAGTGTACTGATCCAAAAGTTGATTTGTGCTTGCGTCTTTATCGTTATAGACTTTTTCCTAAATATTAGTGGAAAACTTAAGGCTGAGACTTGAGCCGGCTGTTGAAGCATCTGTCAAAGACAGCTGTCTAGTTATGTCTCAGATCAGAAAAATCTGATAACCATTAATCAACACATTTTAAATCAAAGATTTCTTGTGGCTCCAAATCTGACAGATTTGGGAGAACAACTTTATTTTCTTACTCTGCAACAGTGTCAAAATAAGAGGAAATGACAATTTGGTCTTCCATGCCTCTTTTCAGACTGATGAATTTTGAAATAAAAATCTATGGAAAATAATATAGTGTATATTTTAAATATGAATGTAGAATATAACCCCAAATAGTGGTTGTGAATGGAGGTACAAGGTATGCAATTTTTAATTGGTAACAGAAAAATAGCTTTAATACTGTTAAAACAAACAAACTGCTAAACAAACAACCCCCAAACCTTCTCATTTTTTAAATCTGTCCCCTGTAGTGCTCTCTGATGAAAGACAGAAGGAAGAATGCACAGGTGTTCACCAAACCAGCACCTGGTTCTGCAGCTGAGGAAGGGCCATGCCTTCCGTTGATGCTGTGGCAGCTGTGCACACCAGCGGGCATGGTGATGGGAATTCTGGTTCTCTCCCAGCTTTGTGAGTGGGGGTTCACGAGCTGAGGGGTTCAGCCTAATGCAGTGCGAGCCCTGAGGATTTCAGACTAAGTTCTAAAATTCAGAAGGAAGGTCCTTCATAATAGCGATGTCTTTCCTTCCTGTAAAGAAGAGCGGTTCAGTGAGTGACTTGAAGGCTGGTTTGTTGGCCTTTGCCCCTTAACATGGAATTTGGCAAAAATATCAAAACTGGTTTCTCCGTCTGCAGCAGTGAGGTGCGGTTAAAGTTTACAGTCACACTTGCACTTACCATGGCTCACAGGCTGTGGGCTGTTCATGGTAGTTTTTGTGGCCTGTGGTTTACTGCTGGGTTACCCCGGTCCAGGGGACACTGCAGGTTGAGTGAAGCACAGAGCTTCATCTGAGGTCCTTGAAGTACATCAGATGCTTTGAGGATGTGCTGGGTTTGCTGAACGTGCTTAGTCTGTTCTGTGCTCCTGAGTGTCTTTCCGTGGCATGGGTTTGATCTGAGCAAAATTTAATTCCATAGAATCATAGAACAGTTAGAGTTGGAAGGGACCTTAAAGATGATCGAGTTCCAACCCCCCTGCCCTGGGCAGGGACACCTCCCACCAGACCAGGTTGCTCAAAGCCCCATCCAGCCTGGCCTTGAACCCCTCCAGGGATGGGGCAGCCACCGCTTCTCTGGGCAATCTGTTCGAGTATCTCACCACCCTCACAGTAAAGAATTTCTTCCTAGTATCTGATCTAAACTTCCCCTCTTTCAATTTAAAACCATTACCCCTCATCCTATCTCTACACTCCCTGACAAAGAGTCCCTCCCCATCTCTCTTGTGGGCACCCTTCAGGTACTGCAAGGTCTCCCTGGAGCCGTCTCTTCTCCAGGCTGAACAACCCCAACTCTCTCAGCCTGTCCTCATAGGAGAGATGCTCCAGCCCTCTGATCGTCTTTGTGGCCCTCTGCTGGACCCGTTCCAACAGGTCCATGTCCTTCCATGTTGAGGATTCAAGAGCTGGACACAGCACTCCAGATAGGGTCTCACAAGTGCAGAGCAGAGGGGTAGAATCACCTCCCGAGACCTGCTGGCCACGCTTCCTTTGATGCAGCCCAGGATGGGGTTGACTCTCTGGGCTGCCAGCGCACACTGCCGGCTCATGTCGAGCTTCTCATCCACGAGCACTCCCAAGTCCTTCTCCTCAGGGCTGCTCTCCAGCAATTCTCAGCTATTCTCAACCCAATTCTCAGCACCACGGCCCAGGTGCAGGACCCTGCACTTGGCCTGGTTGAACTTCATGAGGTTTGCATGAGCCCTCAAGCAAACCCTGCAAGGACATGTAGAGGGCAATACCCCTTCCTCGTCTCCCCTGCCTGTCCTTCCTGAAGAGTCTGTATCCCTCCATTCCAAGACTCCAGTCATAAGAGCCATCCCACCATGTCTCTGTGATGCCAATGAGATCATAGCCCTGGAGGTGCGCACGTGTCTCTAACTCCCCTTGCTTGTTCCCCATGCCATGTGCATTTGGGTGAAGGCACTTCAGCTGGGTGCCTGATGGAGCTGACTTGCTGGCTGCAGTGTCTGCATTTCCTTCATGCTGCTCTTCAGGTGGCGTTCCTTTGAGGTGTTCTATCTGTGACTCCCCAGTTCCTATTGCCTCGGGACCCCCTGGCTCATCCCCGTAAGACTTCCAGTGTGCTGCAGTGTACCCAGCACATCTCAGAGCAGCAGGTTGAGGGCCTTTGCTAGTGACCCTTCCCACAGATGTTGAGGCGTCATCCCTTGGCTTGCAAAGGGCTAGTTGGATAATATCCCCCTGCCCCAGTTTAAAGCTTGGTCAATGGGCCCCGCTAGATCGTGAGGTAACACCCTCTTCCCCCTTTCAGAAAGATGAACCCCATCTGATGCCAGCAAGCCTGGTACTGTGTAGGCCATCCCATTGTCGAAAAACCCAAAATTGTGGCGGTGACACCAGCCACAGAGTCGTGTATTCACAGACTGTACCCAACTGTCTCTTTCAGAGTCCCTGCCTGTAACCGGGAGAACAGAAGATAACCTGCACCCCAGCTTCCCTTATTAACCCTCCCAATGTCCTGAAGTCTCTTGATTACCCTTGGGCTATGTGTTGCCACCTCATCACCACCTTTGTGAAAAGCAACAGTGGCTGGAGAGTTTCCTAGCGATGTCCCTGACCTGGGCCCCAGGGAGGCTGCAGGCTTCCCTAAGAAGAGGATCTGCCTGGCATATTGGGCTCTCTCTTCCCCTCTTCTTCCTTGTGGAGGTGGTTTTTAAATGGGGGGTAGGCCTTGCTGGTCCTGGCAACGCTTCTGCTGTAGTCAGAACCATCTTCCATATCATCCGTGGGCTGTCCGACCTCCTTGAGAGCCTCATACATATTGTACAGAGGCACCTGGTCAGGGGAGGTGGGCAGAGAGGGGGTTCTCTTGCCACCCCTAGCACGGATTTGCCTCCATGCGCAGTTTTCCTGTAGTCCACGGCCTTCGGTAGGCAGGGGGAGGGTACCAGGTCTCCTTCAGCTCGGGGTTTTTTTGGTGGCTTTTCTGGTTTTTCTCTCAGGGAGGTTAGAGCCCGATTCCACCAATTTCTGATTACCTCTACAGTTCAGGGAGCTTCAAGTCCGTTCAAAGGATCCAGAATAATCCAGAAAGTCTAGGTGGGTGTTTTACTGAAGTCTTGACTTGATATTTTCCGTCTAATGTATGTGTACTTGCTAGCTGTAGCCATATGTGAAGTTTAGACAGAAACGTGGCCTTTGCAAAACACAGGAAAGGTCTAAGCACTGTTGAAGGAGATGAGCAATTTAGACTGGCCGGCATTGTAGGGAGTGTAAGGGATGGGAAAAAGAACACGCTGGCCCACTGGAGGCTGGTCTCCATGTTTTAGAATGTCATGAGACTGGCATGTGAAGGTGTCTGTAGGATCAAGTTAAGGTTCTGCAGAATGTAATGCTTATAATTAATATCTGCCTTGAAAAGCAGGTGAGAAAAAGTATCTTCATTGTAAAAAAGCACTGAGCTATTTCTGTGTTTCTGAAAATACTTCTTATCCCACATGGTTGTAGCACTTTTGGCCTTGGGTTCTGTACAGCTTAGCAAGGACACAGCTGGCGCGGGTTTGAAAAATGACTCTTGCCATATGGAGACTGCCAGAATCTCTTTTCCTTTCGGCTTGGATCAGATAGTCTACTCATAGGGATGAAGTCCTGTGGAGACGACGTATGGGAAGGAGAGGGAGCGTATAGCTATTTGGATCTCCTCAGGTTGAGTGTGAATGGCTATTCAGAGACATCAGCTGTGTGATTATGTTGTTTTGCCTTATTTTGGGAGCTTTTCTTGTGGATTTGAAGTGTCTGCTCTACCACCCTGGTTTAGGTTTACAATCCTGTGGCTTTATATTTGTCCATCTCAGAGGAACGTTGGGAGGGAGCCTAAAGGGGAGCGTGCTGCCTCTGGGAACTGCTGTGTGCAGGGGTACGAGTGGAGGCAAAGGCTGGAGCGTGGATGAGGCTGTGGGTGTGTGGGACCAGGGAACCTTCCTGGTGCTGTGACCTGCACTAGCCAAATGTCCAAGCTGGAAAACACGCTTGACAGTGAGAGGTCATAGCCTGCTGGCTGTGTTCCCTATGCTGCTCAGATGAGGCCCTTTCAGTCCCTCTCCTGCACCTCTGGAAGATGTCTGGTAGATGGGAGGGGAGGGATGAAACATTGAGCTCCTTGAACCAGACAAAAGTTTCATCTTCCCCAGAATGCTGGTACACTGAAAATCTAGGTGTTCCACACCGTAGCTGGTAAGTGTTTTGCGTAACGTACCTCCTGGGGACCTCTTTGTGCTGCAAAAGTGGACCTCCACATTGCAGCTGGAGGCCTGGTGGCTTCTCTCAAGATCTGAGTGCAATTGGCTGTTCTCCTGGAACAGAGTGTGTATTATAGACAATTTCAGTGGGTTAGTGGCTTAACATAGAAGGAGAGGTACAAGGACATGTTGGAGCAGCCAAGGCACACGGAGTGTTCCAAATTCCTGCCCACAGCTGTACGTGCAGTGGAGCAAAGGTCTTTTTCAAAAAGAGGTGTGTTGAGCAACCAGTCTCCAGGAAAGGCGTATGGTAGATGCCTCCTGGTGGGTCTGGATGCTAGTTTTGTTGTAGTGTCCTCTGTCCTGCTTCCAAAACAGGATTAAGCAAAGGAGACTTTTTCTTTACTCTTTATTTAAATCTCTGGGAAGTTGATTGTGCAGACCTGAAAAGGCTTGTCAGTTGGATCTTAGAGCCATCAGCTTTTTTTTTTTTCTCCACTTAACTGAAACTCATTTAACTTGTGACAGCACTTTTAATTTGTTATATTTGTAAAGGAAGCATCAGGGGAAGGTTCAGAAATGCATACTTATGTTTATTGACTAAGCTTAATTTGGCTCTAAGAACCTTAGAGCCAAAGGTTTTTCTTATTTCAATAAAGATTTTTTTTGCCTTAGGCTGGGATCTTTTTTTCTATATTTTATGTGTTTTGTTTGTTTTTTGGTTTGGGTGGGGTTTTTCTTCCCTCCTCCAAAAAGAGCGTATAGTGGCTTACCTTAGTCTATACCTTCCCTTGGATGTAAATCATGTAATTAACAGGTCCTAACCAGAAGTAGCCTCTTGGAGGTTTCCTCACTCACCTTGGAGCTGGTGTTGCAGCCATGTGGCAGAGTGGCCAAATCTGGGTTGTGCCTCATGGCGCTGGGATGCTGCAGTTGTGTGGTGTGCCTCTGACCACCTGGTGGGATGTGTGACCACATTCGTGGTACTGCTGTGAAACTGGGATGCTACTGGCTATTTTGGGCTGGCAGAAACATCTGGGAGTGGCCAGCTGTGGGATGGGATGAGTCCTGGGGCCGCCCTGTGGTGTTTCCCCTCTGGCTGGCTTGCCCCACTCCTGGTGTAGCCCTGCGCTGGCAGGCACCAGGGTTAGGTGGCCACCAGCTGGTAGTGCCAGTTGCAGAAGTACATGGCAAAGCTGTGACCAGGACATTGGGAAAGTGGGCTGGTCTGACCGTCACTGGGAGAGGTGAAAGTGTCTGTGTGCTGTCTAGACCAAGCGCTTCCACCCAACGGTTGCTGGTGGCACCCATATGCCCCAAGGGTGGTAATGACACTCCTCACCCAGCTTCTCGGGGAGCTTAAAGGATGATTAATCCTCCCCTCCTTTCAAGCCGTCACACGAATTAACAAAGCAGTATTGATGATGTGGTTGCGTAGATGGATGGGTGTTAGGTGAAAGGAGCAGTACAGGTCGTAGGTGCTTTGGCGGCAGCAGTGTCTTGCTTGCTCTCCCTCCGTGGTATTGCTTGAGAGCGTCCTTTTGGTGAACAGCAGTGAGGCTTTAACTGCAATGTGGGAATGAAAAGACTGACATTTGTTTTCAGGGTGGTGCTGGTAAACTTCCTGCAGCTTGGTGGTAGAGATAATTCTGCAGGTTCTGGCTCCGTTGTTGTGACTGGGTCTAAGGTGAATTTAAGAAAAATACTTTGATCAAACATGCCTTCCTTTCTGTTTTGTCGAAAGGGAAAAATCTGTTATGAGCCTGATCTGTTGTTCTCATTACTGGGGGAGTTTCTGAACGGGACCTAAATACATAATTATTTGTACATCCTTATCAGTGGGACACAGTGTTTCCCAGGTTGATATCTCGGGTTTCAGACTTGTTTGTCCTGATGTGTGGTCTTAGGTCTGCATCTGCAGAAGCGTTTGATCACGGAGGTGTCGATATGGTGAATGGCATTTCTCTCGGGATTGTTTTGGGCATCATGGGTGGAGTGGACCACTGAGGACCAGCGTTTGCTCGGCTTACGGCAAGATCTTGAGCTGCTGTCGGAAGGAGAGTGAAGTGCAGGATTGTTCACACAGTCACCTGTTGCAAGGCTGTAACGCCTGGGGAAGGTGGAGAGGAGCCACTGGTTACCTGCAAGGCCTGTGTGGGATGAGGCTTCCACATGAACTGCTTGGAGGGACAGGGGACATCTTGCAGCCCAGCAGGATGATTGCAAGGATAGAGCCCTGCCACATCTCCAGAGAGCTTTGTGATGGAGCAAAACTCTCTGACCAAGTGCCTCCTTTTGTGCAGGATGATGGCAGTGGTGGCTAGAAATGGTTTTCCTTTTGGACCTGGTTGGGAGGCTATCCCTCTGTCGCCTGTGTGCTGTATAGTGGTGTCTGTTTATCTCCTTTCTTTCAGAAGTACTAAAGCAGGACCTGGAGCCTCCCGCGAGGAGCCACTACGCTGCTGTCTCCAACTGAAATCTGTTCCCCTTTTCTTCAGCTTCTTGCTCTCAGACCTTGTGGTACTTAAAACTCCTCCTTTCTTCCCCACTCTTCCAAGGAATTTTGCAAAGAAATCAATAGCTGTCTAATTATGACAGCAAAATGAAAAAGGCCGTAACGTCTCCATAGCTACCTAAAAAGTACTTGTAAAATGCCAGTGGAAGAGAGTGCCCTGCAATTATTCCATACATTCCTTGCATGCTGACTGAAAATCATTTGCATTAGTTAAGTAATTACTGCACGCTTGTCCAGTGAGAAATGTTTGGTTACTGCAATAAATTTTTTTTTCCTTTAACCCTGTGAAGCTGAAAAAAATGAATTTGTTTTATGTAGAAAACTAACTGACCTGATCTCTCAGTAGATTGGAAATGTACTGGCTTAATCCAGCTTTGTTTTTCTCTTGTGTTTCATATAGCATCTGAAAAGAGACAGCTTGTGGCAAATTAGCCAGGGTGAGACTACAAAAAAATTGAATTACTCCTGTTTGAACAGTTCCCAGCATGTGAGCACTTGCCACTTGGTTTGTAAATCGGCTGTCTCTTGAGTTAGCCTGCCAGAGCTGCTGTGATTGAGGTGGAAGTAAATAACCTCCAACTGGAAATCTTGCCTTTGATATAAATGATTATTTATTAATTCATCAATGAAAATACCATGGAGATACAATGAACAAAAGTTGTGGCTGGTGTGTGAGTTTCTCACAAGAAATGTCTTGCCCTGTTGTGTTTCTGTGAAGAGAAACTGTTCGATGCGCTGTCCTGCGCTGTCCTGAAAAGTCACTTTGCTCCTAGAGAAACCCAGTGCTGGGAGGAAAATCAAGGAATCAGGGAGCTGTCAGAGTTGGAATGGACCTCTAGAGATCCTCCAGTCCAACCCCCCTGCCAAAGCAGGGTTGCCCAGAGCACATCACTCAGGAGCATCCAGGCAGGGTTTAAAGATCTCCAGAGAAGGGGACTCCACACCCTCCCTGGGCAGCCTCTTCCAGGGCTCTGCCACCCTCACCC